>JANJGN010000528.1:102500-370000 GCA_026770705.1 Isurus oxyrinchus | reverse complement strand
TGTGTGTTGTGTGTGTGAGTGTGAGTGTGTATGTGAGTGTGTCTGTGTGTGTGTGTGAGTGAGTGTGTGTGTGTGTTGTGAGTGAGTGTGTATGTGAGTGTGTATGTTGTGTGTGAGTGTGAGTGTGTATGTGAGTGTGTGTGTGTGTTGTGTGTGAGTGTGTATGTGAGTGTGTGTATATGTGTGTATGTGTGAATGTGTGTTGTGAGTGCATGTGTGTTGTGAGTGAGTGTGTGAATGTGTATGTGTGTGTGTTGTGTGTGTGTGTTGTGTGTGTGTGAGTGTGTATGTGAGTGTGTGTGTGTTGTGTGTGTGTGAGTGTGTGAATGTGTCTGTGTGTGTTGTGTGTGTGTATGTGTGTGTGTGAGTGTGTGTGAGTGTGTGTAAATGTGTGTATGTGTGAATGTGTGTATGTGTGTTGTGAGTGCGTGTGTGTTGTGAGTGAGTGTGTGAATGTGTATGTGTGTGTGTTGTGTGTGTGTGTTTGTGTGTGAGTGTGTATGTGAGTGTGTGTGTGTTGTGTGTGTGTGAGTGAGTGTGTGAATGTGTCTGTGTGTGTTGTGTGTGTGTGTATGTGAGTGTGTGTAGTGTGTGTAAATGTGTGTATGTGTGAATGTGTGTATGTGTGTTGTGAGTGCGTGTGTGTTGTGAGTGAGTGTGTGAATGTGTATGTGTGTGTGTTGTGTGTGTGTGTTGTGTGTGTGTGTGTGAGTGTGTGTTGTGAGTGTGTGTGTGTGTGTGTGTTAGTGAGTGATTGTGAGAATGTGTATTTGTGTTGTGAGTGAGTGTGAGTGTGTATGTTGTGTGTGAGTGTGAGTGTGTATGTGAGTGTGTGTGTGTTGTGAGTGAGTGATTGTGAGAATGTGTATGTGTGTGTTGTGAGTGAGTGTGAGTGTGTGTTGTGAGTGAGTGTGAGTGTGTGTTGTAAGTGTGAGTGTGTGTTGTGAGTAAGTGTGAGTGTGTATGTGAGTGTGTGCTGTGAGTGAGTGATTGTGAGAAAGTGTATGTGTGTGTTGAGTGAGTGTGAGTGTGTGTTGTGAGTGAGTGTGAGTGTGTGTTGTGTGTGTGTTGTGTGTGAGTGTGAGTGTGTGTGTTGTGAGTGGGTGTGAGTGTGTGTGTTGTGTGCGAGTATGAGTGTGTGTGTTGTATGTGAGTGTGAGTGTGTGTGTTGTGTGTGAGTATGAATGTGTGTTGTGAGTGAGTGTGTGTGTGTGTGTTGTGTGTGACTGTGAGTGTGTGTGTTGTGAGTGAGTGTGAGTGTGTGTGTTGTGTGTGAGTGTGAGTGTGTGTGTTGTGAGTGGGTGTGAGTGTGTGTGTTGTGTGTATGTGAGTGTGTGTTGTGTGTGAGTGTGAGTGTGTGTGTTGTGTGTGAGTGTGAGTGTGTGTTGTGAGTGAGTGTGTGTTGTGTGTGACTGTGAGTGTGTGTGTTGTGAGTGAGTGTGAGTATGTGTGTTGTGTGTGAGCGTGAGTGTGTGAGTTGTGTGTGTGTGTGTATGTGAGTGTGTGTGTGTGTTGTGAGTGAGTGATTGTGAGAATGTGTATGTGTGTGTTGTGAGTGTGAGTGTGTGTCTTGTGAGTGAGTGTGAGTGTGTATGTGTGTGTGTGCTGTGTGTGTCTGAGTGTGTGTTGTGTGTGAGTGTGAGTGTGTGTGTTGTGTGTGAGTGTGAGTGTGTGTGTGTTGTAATTGTGAGTGTGTGTTGAGTGTGAGGGTGTGTTGTGTGTGAGTGTGAGTGTGTGTGTTGTGAGTGAGTGTGAGTGTGTGTGTTGTGCGTGAGTGTGAGTGTGTGTGTTGTGAATGAGTGTGAATGTGTGTGTTGTGAATGAGTGTGGGTGTGTGTGTTGTGAGTGAGTGTGAGTGTGTGTTGTGAGTGTGTGTGTTGTGAGTGAGTGTGAGTGTGTGTGTTGTGTGTGAGTGTGAGTGTGTATGTGAGTGTGTGTGTGTGTTGTGTGAGTGTGAGTGTGTGTGTTGTGTGTGAGTGTGAGTGTGTGTGAGTGAGTGTGTGTGTGTAGTGTGTGTGTGCGTTAGTGAGTGTGTGTGTGTTGCGAGTGAGTGTGTATCTGAGTGTGTGTGTTGTGTGTGAGGGTGAGTGTGTGTGAGTGTGTGTGTGTGTTGTGTGTGTGAGTGAGTGTGTGAATGTGTGTGTGTGTTGTGAGTGTGTGTGTGTGTGTATTGTGAGTGTGTGTGTGTTGTGAGTGAGTGAGTGAATGTGTATGTGTGTGTTGTGTGTGTGAGTGTGAGTGTTGTGTGTGAGTGTGAGTGTGTGTGTTGTGAGTGTGAGTGTGTGTGTTGTGTGTGAGTGTGTGTGAGTGTGTGTGTTGTGTGTGAGTGTGAGTGTGTGTGTTGTGAGTGTGTGTGAGTGTGTGTGTGTGTGTGAGTGAGTGTGTGTGTGTGGTGTGTGTGTGCGTTAGTGAGTGTGTGTGTGTGTGTTGCGAGTGAGTGTGTATCTGAGTGTGTGTGTTGTGTGTGAGTGTGAGTGTGTGTGAGTGTGTGTGTGTGTTGTGTGTGTGTGAGTGATTATGTGAATGTGTGTGTGTGTTGTGAGTGTGTGTGTGTTGTGAGTGAGTGAGTGAATGTGTATGTGTGTGTTGTGTGTGTGAGTGTGTATGTGAGTGTGTCTGTGTGTGTGTGAGTGAGTGTGTGTGTGTGTTGTGAGTGAGTGTGTATGTGTGTGTATGTTGTGTGTGAGTGTGAGTGTGTATGTGAGTGTCTGTGTGTGTTGTGCGTGTGTGAGTGAGTGTGTGAATGTGTGCGAGTATGAGTGTGTGTGTTGTGTGTGAGTGAGTGTGTGTGTTGTGTGTGAGTGTGTTGTGAGTGTGAGTGTGTGTGTTGTGTGTGACTGTGAGTGTGTGTGTTGTGAGTGAGTGTGTGTGTGTATGTGTGTTGTGTGAGTGTGAGTGTGTATGTGAGTGTGTGTGTGTGTTGTGAGTGAATGATTGTGAGAATGTGTATGTGTGTGTTGTGAGTGAGTGTGAGTGTGTGTTGTGAGTGAGTGTGAGTGTGTGTGTTGTGTGTGAGTGTGAGTGTGTGTGTTGTGTGTGAGTGTGAGTGTGTGTGTTGTGAGTGGGTGTGTGACTGTGAGTGTGTGTGTTGTGAGTGAGTGTATGTGTGTTGTGTGTGAGTGTGAGTGTGTGAGTTGTGTGTGAGTGTGTGTGTATGTGAGTGTGTGTGTGTTGTGAGTGAGTGATTGTGAGAATGTGTGTGTGTTGTGTGAGTGTGTGTCTTGTGAGTGACTGTGAGTGTGTATGTGAGTGTGTGTGTGTGTTGTGTGTGTCTGAGTGTGTGTGTTGTGTGTGAGTGTGAGTGTGTGTGTTGTGTGTGAGTGTGTGTGTGTTGTAATTGTGAGTGTGTGTGTTGTGTGTGAGTGTGAGTGTGTGTGTTGAGTGTGAGTGTGTGTTGTGTGTGACTGTGAGTGTGAGTGTGTGTTGTGAGTGTGTGTGTTGTGAGTGAGTGTGAGTGTGTGTGTTGTGTGTGAGTGTGTGTTGTGAATGAGTGTGAGTGTGTGTGTTGTGAATGAGTGTGAGTGTGTGTGTTGTGAGTGTGTGTGTTGAGTGTGTGTGTTGTGAGTGAGTGTGAGTGTGTGTGTTGTGTGAGTGTGAGTGTGTATGTGCGTGCGAGCATGCATTTCCCTGCTGCTGAAAAGTGTAAATATTTTGTGACTGTATGTCATGTATTTTTAAGTATCTCCTTTTGGGAAGGAAATATTCCTGTTTTGAGATTCATGCAGAGAAAGATGAGACCTCGCTCCGAGGAGTCCGTCCACTGGCCTCTTTCTGTGCAGGGTTACAAAGCGAGTGTGTATTTCAAAATCCTGGAACTCCCTCCCTAACAGCGCCGTGGGTGTACCTACACCACAGGGACAAAATCCTGGAACACCCTCCCTAACAGCACCGTGGGTGTACCTACACCACAGGGACAAAATCCTGGAACTCCCTCCCTAACAGCGCTGTGGGTGTACCTACATCACAGGGGACAAAATCCTGGAACTCCCTCCCTAACAGCGCTGTGGGTGTACCTACACCACAGGGACAAAATCCTGGAAATCCCTCCCTAACAGCTCTGTGGGTGTACCTACACCACAGGGACAAAATCCTGGAACTCCCTCCCTAACAGCGCCGTGGGTGTACCTACACCACACAGGGACAAAATCCTGGAACTCCCTCCCTAACAGCGCCGTGGGTGTACCTACACCACAGGGACAAAATCCTGGAACTCCCTCCCTAACAGCGCCATGGGTGTACCTACACCACACAGGGGACAAAATCCTGGAACTCCCTCCCTAACAGCACTGTGGGTGCACCTACACCACAGGGACAAAATCCTGGAACTCCCTCCCTAACAGCGCTGTGGGTGTACCTACACCACAGGGGGCAAAATCCTGGAACTCCCTCCCTAACAGCACTGTGGGTGTACCTACACCACAGGGACAAAATCCTGGAACTCCCTCCCTAACAGCACTGTGGGTGTACCTACACCACACAGGGGACAAAATCCTGGAACTCCCTCCCTAACAGCGCCGTGGGTGTACCTACACCACAGGGTCAAAATCCTGGAACTCCCTCCCTAACAGCGCTGTGGGTGTACCTACACCACACAGGGGACAAAATCCTGGAACTCCCTCCCTAACAGCGCTGTGGGTGTACCTACACCACAGGAACAAAATCCTGGAATTCCCTCCCTAACAGCACTGTGGGTTTACCTACACCACAGGGGACAAAATCCTGGAACTCCCTCCGTAACAGCGCCGTGGGTGTACCTACACCACAGGGGACAAAATCCTGGAATCCCTCCCTAACAGCGCTGTGGGTGTACCTACACTACAGGGGACAAAATCCTGGAACTCCCTCCCTAACAGCGCTGTGGGTGTACCGCCACCACAGGGACAAAATCCTGGAACTCCCTCCCTAACAGCGCTGTGGGTGTACCTACACCACACAGGGGACAAAGTCCTGGAACTCCTTCCCTAACAGCGCTGTGGGTGTACCTACACCACAGGTACAAAATCCTGGAACTCCCTCCCTAACAGCGCTGTGGGTGTACCTACACCACAGGGACAAAATCCTGGAACTCCCTCCCTAACAGCGCTGTGGGTGTACCTACACCACAGGGGACAAAATCCTGGAACTCCCTCCCTAACAGCACTGTGGGTGTACCTACACCACACAGGGGACAAAATCCTGGAACTCCCTCCCTAACAGCGCTGTGGGTGTACCTACACCACACAGGGGACAAAGTCCTGGAACTCCTTCCCTAACAGCGCTGTGGGTGTACCTACACCACAGGTACAAAATCCTGGAACTCCCTCCCTAACAGCGCTGTGGGTGTACCTACACCACACAGGGGACAAAATCCTGGAACTCCCTCCCTAACAGCGCGGTGGGTGTGCCTACACCACACAGGGAACAAAATCCTGGAACTCCCTCCCTAACAGCACTGTGGGTGTACCTACACCACACAGGGGACAAAATCCTGGAACTCCCTCCCTAACAGCGCTGTGGGTGTACCTACACCACACAGGGGACAAAGTCCTGGAACTCCTTCCCTAACAGCGCTGTGGGTGTACCTACACCACAGGTACAAAATCCTGGAACTCCCTCCCTAACAGCGCTGTGGGTGTACCTACACCACACAGGGGACAAAATCCTGGAACTCCCTCCCTAACAGCGCTGTGGGTGTACCTACACCACAGGGACAAAGTCCTGGAACTCCCTCCCTAACAGCGCTGTGGGTGTACCTACACCACAGGGACAAAATCCTGGAACTCCCTCCCTAACAGCACCATGGGTGTACCTACACCACAGGGGACAAAATCCTGGAACTCCCCTCCCTAACAGCGCCGTGGGTGTACCTACACCACAGGGACAAAATCCTGGAACTCCCTCCCTAACAGCGCTGTGGGTGTACCTACACCACAGGGTCAAAATCCTGGAACTCCCTCCCTAACAGCGCCGTGGGTGTACCTACACCACAGGGACAAAATCCTGGAACTTCCTCCCTAACAGCGCTGTGGGTGTAACTACTCCACAGGGACAAAATCCTGGAACTCCCTCCCTAACAGCGCCGTGGGTGTACCTACACCACACAGGGGACAAAATCCTGGAACTCCCTCCCTAACAGCACTGTGGGTGTACCTACACCACATGGACAAAATCCTGGAACTCCCTCCCTAACAGCACTGTGGGTGTACCTACACCACAGGGGACAAAATCCTGGAACTCCCTCCCTAACAGCGCTGTGGGTGTACCTACACCACAGGGACAAAATCCTGGAACTCCCTCCCTAACAGCGCTCTGGGTGTACCTACACCACAGGGGACAAAATCCTGGAACTCCCTCCCTAACAGCACTGTGGGTATACCTACACCACAGGGACAAAATCCTGGAACTCCCTCCCTAACAGCGCTGTGGGTGTACCTACACCACAGGGGACAAAATCCTGGAACTCCCTCCCTAACAGCGCTGTGGGTGTACCTACACCACAGGGACAAAATCCTGGAACTCCCTCCCTAACAGCGCTGTGGGTGTACCTACACCACAGGGACAAAATCCTGGAACTCCCTCCCTAACAGCACTGTGGGTGTACCTACACCACAGGGACAAAATCCTGGAACTCCCTCCCTAACAGCACTGTGGGTGTACCTACACCACAGGGACAAAATCCTGGAACTCCCTCCCTAACAGCGCTGTGGGTGTACCTACACCACAGGGACAAAATCCTGGAACTCCCTCCCTAACAGCACTGTGGGTGTACCTACACCACAGGGACAAAATACTGGAACTCCCTCCCTAACAGCACTGTGGGTGTACCTACACCACAGGGACAAAATCCTGGAACTCCCTCCCTAACAGCACTGTGGGTGTACCTATACCACACAGGGGACAAAATCCTGGAACTCCCTCCCTAACAGCGCTGTGGGTGTACCTACACCACACAGGGGACAAAATCCTGGAACTCCCTCCCTAACAGCGCTGTGGGTGTACCTACACCACAGGGACTGCAGCGGATCAAGAAGGCGGCTCACCCACCACCTTCTCAAGGGGGCAGTTAGGGATGGGCAATAAATGCTGGGCCCAGCCAGTGACCCCCCCCCCGACATCTCATGAATGAATTAAAAATAAGAACGTGGCTGACCTGATCTGTAACCTCAGCCCCACACTCCCTGCAACCCCCGCCCCCCCCCGATAACCTTTCACCCCCCCCCCCCCCCCCCCCCTTGTGAATCAAGAATCTATCTCGCTCGGGCTTAAAAATATTCACAGACTCTGCTCCCACCTCCTTGTGAGGGAGAGAGTTCCACACACTCACCCCCCTCCCCTCGGAGAGGAAGCATTTCTCCTGGTCTCTGTCCTGAATGGACGCCCCCTTATCTATAAACAGTGACCCCCACCTCCACCGCCCTCGTTCTAGATTCTCCCACAAGAGGAAACATCTTCTCCATGTCCCACCCTGTCCGAGACCCCCCTCAGGATCTTAAAGGTTTCAATCGAGTCGCCCCCCTCACTCTCCTAAACTCCAGCGGACACGAGCCTAACCTGTCTGACCTTTCCTCATCAGACAACCCGCCCGTTCCCGGTGTTAGTCTGGTAAACCTTCTCTGAACTGCTTCCCACACATTGACATCCTTCCTTACATAAGGAGAACAGTATTGTACGCAGTACGCCAGGAAGAGCAACAGAAAATGCTGGATAAGGTCAGCAGGTCTGGCAGCATTTGTGGAGAGAGAGAGAGAAACCGAGTTAATGTTTCGAGACCTTATAACTCTTCTCCAGAGCTCAAGAGAAGTACAAATGTGATGAAAGTTATACTGTTTAAGTTGAGGGGTTGGGGGTGGGGCGCGGGGTGTGGAGCAGATGAAGCTGGATAGAAGGTCAGGGATAGGTGGGGGCTCAGGAGAGAGTGACAAAGATGTCATGGGCACAAGACAGTGGGAGTGTTAATGGTGGCGTTAAAGACTAAAGGAGGTGTTAATAGCGGCGTTCAGGTAAGATAGCAGGAGGTGTTAATCGCAGAACAAGGCTCAGCGCTCTGTGAAAGCACAACCTAGAAACAGCACTCCAGATGTGGTCTCACCACTGCCCTGTACAACTGAAGCATCACCTCCCTAACTTTTATATTCAACTCCCTCTCACATTAAGGATCAAGTGCCCAAACTGCTGTTAGCCACTGCAGCAGAGATGGTTCTGTGGACTCTCTCTCTCTCTCTTCGTACCTTTCCTGTGCTATGGTCCTGTGCCGTACGAGGTAGAGCCTGCTCTTAGTCCATTTCACTGGGTGTCAGTTACCTCAGCCGGACATCTCCATGCTCTCTCACGTCGTATACAGGTTAGACTCCTTGGGAAGATCACGCTTGAGGTACCATCGCCAATGTGAGCCTGCGTTGTTACCTCCCACACTGTTCTCAGTCTCCAGCGTGTGTGTGTGTGTGTGTGTGTGTGTGTGTGTGTGTATATGTGCGTGTCTTAATTGGATTAAAGCCAGCTAGTCTGGGTGCTTTGATATATAGCAGTTTTTGAGATGTTAATTAGATAAATGTAGGGAGGAGGAGGTAGAGTGTAAATTTGCATTTGTTGAATAAGCCATGGACAAGAATGGGTAACAATCTTGCTGGGAGGTGCCAAGCCATTTGTTTATATTACTAATTGTTAGGGGTAAATTAAAAATACTGCAAGAGAACTCTGTAAGAGTTTACTGAAGAGCATTTAAAGTCTCCAGGCAGACGTGGCTGTTAAGCGTATTAAGAGTTGACGATCACCAGATGAACATTGCACAGCCTTGAGAGTCAGACTGGAGATACAAGAAAGGACTTAAGTTAGATGAGGTGCACTCCCCTCTCACGTAGGGAAGGGGCAGATGGTTTTAGCTTAGATATGGGAAGGCATACAATAGACAAAGAGAAGGGCTTTGATGAAACAGAAACGGTCTTGAGCTGCCAGAACCAAGGTCTTTGTGTATGTGTTTTAATTTTGATTGGTTCATGTAATTATGTGTACAGCCTTTAGAATAATTGGTTAGCAAAAATCACCTGTTCACGTACTCAGTAGGATAGAGATAGTATGGGACCGGTGTGGCGGTTACCGATTGGATGTATTCAAATGTACTCGAATGTGTTATGATAACAAAATAGTACAAAAGTAATGAAATGTAATCAGTCTGGGAGCTGGGTCTTAGGAATGATTGCAGCTCCCTTGCATTTGCTTGAATAAAACCGGTTAACGCAAGCCTGAGTCTCTGTGGTCGCTGTGTGATCGGGGATTGTAACATCTCCTCTACAACTGGGCGAGGTGTGCGTTGCTGGATTGGGGGGGTGGGGGGGAGAGCCTTCTTCGCTAATAAAATTGGTGGAGCGAAAGGTTATTATTGCGCGGAGAGGTGAAATGAGAAACCCTGGTAACACAGTGGAAAATTTACATTCAGTGGAGAAGCCGGGTATAAGCAGAAAGGAGTTTGTGTGCGAGTCGGAGGCATTGAAGGCCTAAGCAGCCTGGAGAGCCCAACAACCGTGTTTGCGGAGGAATCAAATTGCAAGGAGCCTCATTTTGAACTCGTAAAGGTCAAATGTGCTTTGCCGGGTGTCTGTTTAAAGTCTGTGGGTTACTGCTGCCTTGGTGAGGATTTACCCCGGGGGGTGATTAATTTGGGGATTTGTTTATAAGTTACAGTGGTTGTAATTTGCAGATGTGTGTATGTATTTGATTTGTTGCTAAACTGATAAATCTTGAATTTTGTTGCCTGTTAAAAAAAAAACAACCTCCAGAGGCTCGGTGGTCTTATTCCTGAATTCATGGCTGAGTCTCAAACATACCAAGCGAAAATATAGGTGGCGACAGTTGTTTAAAGTTTCCCCTTCTGGGATTGTAAACAAGTCAGCCTTTGCCGGCAGCTGTGCCATAGTATCGGGTACGAGCATCACCCCCACCCCCCCCCCCCCCCCAGGTGAGGTCATTTTGCAGAACTCGCTGGTTCTAGCAAGGCTGTCGCTTGGCCAGCTTAACCATCATGCTTTAGCCCATAAGACCATAAGACATAGGAGCAGAAATTAGTCCATTCGGCCCATCGAGTCTGCTCCGCCGTTCAATCATGGCTGGTAGGTTTCTCAACCCCCATTCTCCCGCCTTCTCCCCGTGACCTTTGACCCCCTTACCCATCGAGAACCTGTCTATCTCGCTCTTAAATACACTCAAGGACCCGGCCTCCACAGCCTTCTGTGGCAATGAATTCCATCGAATCACCACTCTCTGGCTAAAGAAGTTTCTCCTCATCTCTGTTCTAAAAGGTCTTCCCTTTACTTGGAGGCTGTGCCCCTCGGGTCCGAGTCTCTCCTACTCATGGAAACATCTTCCCCCATGTCCCACTCTATCCAGGCCTTTCAGTATTCTGTAAGTTTCAATCCGATCCCCCCTCATCCTTCTAAACTCCATCGAGTATAGACCCAGAGTCCTCAAACGTTCCTCACATGTTAAAGCCTTTTCATTCCTGGGATCGTTCTCGTGAACCTCCTCTGGACCCTCTCCAGGGACAGCACATCCTTCCTGAGATACACGGGGCCCAAAACCGCTCACAATATTCTAAATGTGGTCTGACCAGAGCCTTATATAAAGCCTCAGTGGCACATCCCTGCTTTTATATTCTAGTCCTCTCGAAATAAATGCCAACATTGCATTTGCCTTCCTAACTACTGACTCAACCTGCAGTCTCGCCTGAGCGGCGCTCCCTGCTCTGAGGAAGAGACTCTGTCCTCCCCCTGCAACACCCGCCACACCCCCCGGCCCCCAGACACTCCGGCCACCCCCCCCCCCCACAGCCCTCCTCCCCCCACCCAAGCTCACTTCCACCCTCCCGAGCCCTCCTCGCCCCCCCTCACCGAGCCCTCCCACAACCCACCCCCGCTGAGCCCTCCTCCACCCCCCAGAGCCCTCCTCCCCACCATGTGCCAAACCAATGACACCCTCTCCTTCCACGTGAAACAGGTTTCATTCTCAGTGCTATAAAATGTCTGCTCCACGCTTCCAGCGAAAGGTTCCAGCTCTTGCTGCAGCTTTTGAGCCCAAACCCAGGCTTAATCAATCGAGCGCAGTGAGAATCAACAGTAGACAGGCGCAGATAATCAAACACAGAGCAACTGAGCACAAACACTCGGACATCCCTTTGCTCTCGCACCCCACGGAGACTTGCACCTTCCAACTAACAAGTGACCTCGCTACTCGTACTACCAAAATGCACGATCCCACAATTACTTGTGTCCAACTTCCAGTGCCAATTATTTTGGCCCTTCTGCAAGAGAATGAATGTCCTCCAGAAATTTGTGGCAACCCTCCTCAGGATAGTCCCACTCAATTTAGCATCTTCTGTAAATTGCAAAATGCTGTTTTTGAATCCAAGGGCCAAACGGTTGATGTAACTTGTGAATAGCAGCGGTCCCAGCACTGATCCTCGTGTAACACCACATCCCGCCTTCTGGCAGGCTGAATAATACTTCATAATAGACAATAACAGACTCAGCAACAATAGACACTGATAGGAATATTCTATAATATCCTGAACAATGAGAGAGAGAGAGACTCTGTAATAATAGACACTGATAGGAATATTCTATAATATCCTGGACAGTGAGAGAGAGAGAGAGACTCTGTAATAATAGACACTGATAGGAATATTCTATAATATCCTGAACAGTGAGAGAGAGAGACTCTGTAATAATAGACACTGATAGGAATATTCTATAATATCCTGAACAGTGAGAGAGAGAGAGACTCTGTAATAATAGACACTGATAGGAATATTCTATAATATCCTGAACAGTGAGAGAGAGAGAGAGACTCTGTAATAATAGACACTGATAGGAATATTCTGTAATATCCTGAACAGTGAGAGAGAGAGAGAGACTCTGTAATAATAGACACTGATAGGAATATTCTATAATATCCTGAACAGTGAGAGAGAGAGAGAGAGACTCTGTAATAATAGACACTGATAGGAATATTCTATAATATCCTGAACAGTGAGAGAGAGAGAGAGACTCTGTAATAATAGACACTGATAGGAATATTCTATAATATCCTGAACAGTGAGAGAGAGAGAGACTCTGTAATAATAGACACTGATAGGAATATTCTATAATATCCTGAACAGTGAGAGAGAGAGAGAGACTCTGTAATAATAGACACTGATAGGAATATTCTATAATATCCTGAACAGTGAGAGAGAGAGAGACTCTGTAATAATAGACACTGATAGGAATATTCTATAATATCCTGAACAGTGAGAGAGAGAGAGAGAGACTCTGTAATAATAGACACTGATAGGAATATTCTATAATATCCTGAACAGTGAGAGAGAGAGACTCTGTAATAATAGACACTGATAGGAATATTGTATAATATCCTGAACAGTGAGAGAGAGAGAGAGACTCTGTAATAATAGACACTGATAGGAATATTCTATAATATCCTGAACAGTGAGAGAGAGAGAGAGACTCTGTAATAATAGACACTGATAGGAATATTCTATAATATCCTGAACAGTGAGAGAGAGAGAGACTCTGTAATAATAGACACTGATAGGAATATTCCATAATATCCTGAACAGTGAGAGAGAGACTCTGTAATAATAGACACTGATAGGAATATTCTATAATATCCTGAACAGTGAGAGAGAGAGAGACTCTGTAATAATAGACACTGATAGGAATATTCTATAATATCCTGAACAGTGAGAGAGAGAGAGAGACTCTGTAATAATAGACACTGATAGGAATATTCTATAATATCCTGAACAGTGAGAGAGAGACTCTGTAATAATAGACACTGATAGGAATATTCTATAATATCCTGAACAGTGAGAGAGAGAGAGAGAGACTCTGTAATAATAGACACTGATAGGAATATTCTATAATATCCTGAACAGTGAGAGAGAGAGACTCTGTAATAATAGACACTGATAGGAATATTCTATAATATCCTGAACAGTGAGAGAGAGAGAGAGACTCTGTAATAATACACTGATAGGAATATTCTATAATATCCTGAACAGTGAGAGAGAGAGAGACTCTGTAATAATAGACACTGATAGGAATATTCTATAATATCCTGAACAGTGTAGAGGGAGCTTTGCTCTGTATCTGACCCAGTGCTGTAACTGTCCTGGGAGTGTTTGATGGGGCAGTGTAGAGGGAGCTTTACTCTGTATCTAACCCCGTGCCGTACCTGTCCTGGGAGTGTTTGATGGGGTCAGTGAAGAGGGATCTTTACTCTGTACCTAACCCTGTGCTGTAACTGTCCTGGGAGTGTTTGATGGGGACGATGTAAAGGAGCTTTACTCTGTATCTAACCCCGTGCTGTACATGTCCTGGGAGAGTTTGATGCGGACGTGTAGAGCGAGCTTTACTCTGTATCTAACCCCATGCTGTACCTGTCCTGGGAGTGTTTGATGAGGACAGTGTAGCTGGAGCTTTACTCTGTATCTAACCCCGTGCTGTACACGTCCTGGGAGTGTTTGATGGGGACAGTGTAGAGCGAGCTTTACTCTGTATCTAACCCCGTGCTTTACCTGCCTTGGGAGTGTTTGATGGGGACAGTCTAGAGGGAGATTTACTCTGTATCTAACCCCGTGCTGTACCTGTCCTGGGAGTGTTTGATGGGGACAGTGTAGAGGGAGCTTTACTTTCTATCTAACCCCGTGCTGTACCTGCCTTGGGAGTGTTTGATGGGGACAGTGTAGAGGGAGCTTTACTCTGTATCTAACCCCGTGCTGTACCTGTCCTGGGAGTGTTTGATGGGGACAGTGTAGAGGGAGCTTTACTCTGTATCTAACCCCTGTGCTGTACCTGTCCTGGGAGTGTTTGATGGGGACAGTGTAGAGGGAGCTTTGCTCTGTATCTGACCCAGTGCTGTAACTGTCCTGGGAGTGTTTGATGGGGACAGTGTGGATGGAGATTTACTCTGTATCTAACCCTGTGCTGTACCTGTCCTGGGAGTGTTTGATGGGGACAGTGTAGAGGGAGATTTACTCTGTATCTAACCCTGTGCTGTACCTGTCCTGGGAGTGTTTGATGGGGACAGTGTAGAGGGAGCTTTACCTTGTATCTAACCCTGTGCTGTACCTGTCCTGGGAGTGTTTGATGGGGACAGTGTGGATGGAGATTTACTCTGTATCTAACCCTGTGCTGTACCTGTCCTGGGAGTGTTTGATGGGGACAGTGTAGAGGGAGCTTTACCTTGTATCTAACCCCTGTGCTGTACCTGTCCTGGGAGTGTTTGATGGTGACAGTGTAGAGGGAGCTTTACTCTGTATCTAACCCCGTGCTGTACCTGTCCTTGAAGTGTTTGATGGGGACAGTGTAGAGGGAGCTTTACTCTGTATCTAACCCCGTGCTGTACCTGTCCTGGGAGTGTTTGATGGAGACAGTGTAGAGGGAGCTTTACTCTGTATCTAACCTCGTGCTGTACCTGTCCTGGGAGTGTTTGATGAGGACAGTGTAGAGGGAGCTTTACTCTGTATCTAACCCCGTGCTGTACCGTCCTGGGAGTGTTTGATGGGGACTGTGTTGAGGAAGCTTTCTGTGTATCTAACCCCGTGCTGTACCTCTCCTGCGAGTGTTTGATGGGGACAGTGTAGAGGGAGCTTTACTCTGTATCTAACCCCGTGTTTTATGTGTCCTGGGAGTGTTTGATGGGGACAGTGTAGAGGGAGCTTTACTCCATATCTAACCCCGTTTTGTACGTGTCCTGGGAGTGTTTGATGGTGGACAGTGTAGAGGGAGCTTTACACTGTATCTAATCCCATGGTGACCCAGTCCTGGGAGTGTTTGATGGGGACAGTGTAGAGAGAGCTTTACTCTGTATCTAACCCCGTGCTGTACCTATCCTGGGAGTGTTTGATGGGGACAGTGTAGAGAGAGCTTTACTCTGTATCTAACCCCGTGCTGTACTGTCCTGGGAGTGTTTGATGGTGAGAGTGTGGAGGGAGCTTTACTCTGTATCTAACCCGTGCTGTACCTGTCCTGGGATTGTTTGATGGGGACCTGTTGAGGGAGCTTTACTCTGTATCTATACACCGCGTTGTACCTGCCCTGTAAGTGTTTGAAGGTGAGAGTGTGGAGGGATCTATACTTTGTATCTCACCCCGTGCTGTTCCTGTCCTGGGAGTGTTTGATGGGGACTGTGTCGAGGGAGCTTTTCTGTGTCTCTAACCCCATGCTGTACCTCTCCTGCGAGTATTTGATGGGGACAGTGTTGAGGAAGCTTTACTCTGTATCTAATCCCGTGCTGTACCTGTCCTGGGTGTGTTTGATGGTGACAGTGTAGAGGGAGCTTTACTCTGTATCTAACCCCGTGCTGTACCTGTCCTGGGAGTGTTTGTTGGGGGACGGTGTAGAGGGAGCATTTGTCTATATCTAACCCCCGTGCTATACCTGTCCTGGGAGTGTTTGATGGGGACAGTGTAGAGGGAGCTTTACTCTGTATCTAACCCCGTGCTGTACCTGTCCTGGGAGTGTTTGATGGGGATAGTGTAGAGGGAGCTTTACTCTGTATCTAACCCCGTGCTTTACACGTCCTGGGAGTGTTTGATGGGGACAGTGTAGAGCGAGCTTTACTCTGTATCTAACCCCGTGCTTTACCTGCCTTGGGAGTGTTTGATGGGGACAGTGTAGAGGGAGCTTTACTCTGTATCTAACCCCGTGCTGCCCCTGTCCTGTGAATATTTGATTTGGACGGTGTAGAGGGAGCTATACTCTGTATCTAACCCCGTGCTGTACCTGTCCTATGAGTGTTTGATGGGGACAGTGTAGAGGGAGATTTGCTCTGTATCTAACCCCGTGATGTTCCTGTCCTGGGAGTGTTTGATGGGGACAGTGTAGAGGGAGATTTACTCTGTATCTAACCCCGTGTTGTACCTGTCCTGGGAGTGTTTGATGGGGACAGTGTAGAGGGAGATTTATTCTGTATCTAACCCCGTGCTGTACCTGTCCTGGGAGTATTTGATTTGGACGGTGTGGAGGGAGCTTTACTCTGTATCCAACCCGTTGCTGTATCTGTCCTGGGAGTATTTGATTTGGACGGTGTAGGGGGAACTTTCCTCTGTATCTAACCCCGTGCTGTATGTGTCCTGGTAGTGTTTGATGGGGATAGTGTAGAAGGAGCTTTACTCTGTATCTAACCTCGTGCTATACATGTGCTGGGAGTGGTTGATTGGGACAGTGTAGAGGGAGCTTTACTCTGTATCTTACTCCGTGCTGTACCTGTCCAGGGATTGTTTCATGGGGACGATGTAGAGGGAGATTTACTCTGTATCTAACCCTGTGCTTCCCTGTCCTGGGATTATTTGATTTGGACGGTGTGGAGGGAGCTTTACTCTATATCTAACCCGGTGCTGTACCTGTCCTGGGAGTGTTTGATGGGGACGATGTAGAGGGAGCTTTACTCTGTATCTAACCAGGTGCTGTACCTGCCCTGGGAGTGTTTGTTGGGGAGAGTGCAGATGGAGTTTTACTCTGTATCTTACCCCGTGCTGTACCTGTCCTCGGTGTGTTTGATGGGGACAGTGTAGAGGGAGCTTTACTCTGTATCTAATCCCGCGCTGTACCTGTCCTGGGAGTGTTTGATGGGGACAGTGTAGCGGGAGCTTTACTCTGTATCTTACCCCGTGCTGTACCTGTCCTGGGAGTGTTTGATGGGGACAGTGTAGAGGGAGCTTTACTCTGTACCTATACCCGTGCTGTACCTGTCCTGTGAATGTTTAATGGGGACAGTGCAGATGGAGCTTTACTCTGTATCTAACCCCGTGCTGTACCTGTCCTGGGAGTGTTTGGTGGGGACAGTGTAGAGGGAGCTTTACTCTGTATCTAACCCCGTGCTGTACCGTCCTGGGAGTGTTTGATGGGGACTGTGTTGAGGAAGCTTTTCTGTGTATCTAACCCCGTGCTGTACCTCTCCTGCGAGTGTTTGATGGGGACAGTGTAGAGGGAGCTTTACTCTGTATCTAACCCCGTGTTTTATGTGTCCTGGGAGTGTTTGATGGGGACAGTGTAGAGGGAGCTTTACTCCATATCTAACCCCGTTTTGTACGTGTCCTGGGAGTGTTTGATGGTGACAGTGTAGAGGGAGCTTTACACTGTATCTAATCCCATGGTGACCCAGTCCTGGGAGTGTTTGATGGGGACAGTGTAGAGAGAGCTTTACTCTGTATCTAACCCCGTGCTGTACCTATCCTGGGAGTGTTTGATGGGGACAGTGTAGAGAGAGCTTTACTCTGTATCTAACCCCGTGCTGTACCTGTCCTGGGAGTGTTTGATGGTGAGAGTGTGGAGGGAGCTTTACTCTGTATCTAACCCCGTGCTGTACCTGTCCTGGGATTGTTTGATGGGGACCTGTTGAGGGAGCTTTACTCTGTATCTAACACCGCGTTGTACCTGCCCTGTAAGTGTTTGAAGGTGAGAGTGTGGAGGGATCTATACTTTGTATCTCACCCCCTGCTGTTCCTGTCCTGGGAGTGTTTGATGGGGACTGTGTCGAGGGAGCTTTTCTGTGTCTCTAACCCCATGCTGTACCTCTCCTGCGAGTATTTGATGGGGACAGTGTTGAGGAAGCTTTACTCTGTATCTAATCCCGTGCTGTACCTGTCCTGGGTGTGTTTGATGGTGACAGTGTAGAGGGAGCTTTACTCTGTATCTAACCCCGTGCTGTACCTGTCCTGGGAGTGTTTGTTGGGGACGGTGTAGAGGGAGCATTTGTCTATATCTAACCCCGTGCTATACCTGTCCTGGGAGTGTTTGATGGGGACAGTGTAGAGGGAGCTTTACTCTGTATCTAACCCCGTGCTGTACCTGTCCTGGGAGTGTTTGATGGGGATAGTGTAGAGGGAGCTTTACTCTGTATCTAACCCCGTGCTTTACACGTCCTGGGAGTGTTTGATGGGGACAGTGTAGAGCGAGCTTTACTCTGTATCTAACCCCGTGCTTTACCTGCCGTGGGAGTGTTTGATGGGGACAGTGTAGAGGGAGCTTTACTCTGTATCTAACCCCGTGCTGCCCCTGTCCTGTGAATATTTGATTTGGACGGTGTAGAGGGAGCTATACTCTGTATCTAACCCCGTGCTGTACCTGTCCTATGAGTGTTTGATGGGGACAGTGTAGAGGGAGATTTGCTCTGTATCTAACCCCGTGATGTTCCTGTCCTGGGAGTGTTTGATGGGGACAGTGTAGAGGGAGATTTACTCTGTATCTAACCCCGTGTTGTACCTGTCCTGGGAGTGTTTGATGGGGACAGTGTAGAGGGAGATTTATTCTGTATCTAACCCCGTGCTGTACCTGTCCTGGGAGTATTTGATTTGGACGGTGTGGAGGGAGCTTTACTCTGTATCCAACCCGGTGCTGTATCTGTCCTGGGAGTATTTGATTTGGACGGTGTAGGGGGAACTTTCCTCTGTATCTAACCCCGTGCTGTATGTGTCCTGGTAGTGTTTGATGGGGATAGTGTAGAAGGAGCTTTACTCTGTATCTAACCTCGTGCTATACATGTGCTGGGAGTGGTTGATTGGGACAGTGTAGAGGGAGCTTTACTCTGTATCTTACTCCGTGCTGTACCTGTCCAGGGATTGTTTCATGGGGACGATGTAGAGGGAGATTTACTCTGTATCTAACCCTGTGCTTCCCTGTCCTGGGATTATTTGATTTGGACGGTGTGGAGGGAGCTTTACTCTATATCTAACCCGGTGCTGTACCTGTCCTGGGAGTGTTTGATGGGGACGATGTAGAGGGAGCTTTACTCTGTATCTAACCAGGTGCTGTACCTGCCCTGGGAGTGTTTGTTGGGGAGAGTGCAGATGGAGCTTTACTCTGTATCTTACCCCGTGCTGTACCTGTCCTCGGTGTGTTTGATGGGGACAGTGTAGAGGGAGCTTTACTCTGTATCTAATCCCGCGCTGTACCTGTCCTGGGAGTGTTTGATGGGGACAGTGTAGCGGGAGCTTTACTCTGTATCTTACCCCGTGCTGTACCTGTCCTGGGAGTGTTTGATGGGGACAGTGTAGAGGGAGCTTTACTCTGTACCTATACCCGTGCTGTACCTGTCCTGTGAATGTTTAATGGGGACAGTGCAGATGGAGCTTTACTCTGTATCTAACCCCGTGCTGTACCTGTCCTGGGAGTGTTTGGTGGGGACAGTGTAGAGGAAGCTTTACTCTGTATCTAACCCCGTGCAGTATCTGTCCTGGGAGTGTTTGATGGGGACAGTGTAGATGGAGCTTTACTCTGTATCTAACCCCGTGCTGTACCTGTCCTGGGATTGTTTGATGGGGACCTGTTGAGGGAGCTTTACTCTGTATCTAACACCGCGTTGTACCTGCCCTGTAAGTGTTTGAAGGTGAGAGTGTGGAGGGATCTATACTTTGTATCTCACCCCGTGCTGTTCCTGTCCTGGGAGTGTTTGATGGGGACTGTGTCGAGGGAGCTTTTCTGTGTCTCTAACCCCATGCTGTACCTCTCCTGCGAGTATTTGATGGGGACAGTGTTGAGGAAGCTTTACTCTGTATCTAATCCCGTGCTGTACCTGTCCTGGGTGTGTTTGATGGTGACAGTGTAGAGGGAGCTTTACTCTGTATCTAACCCCGTGCTGTACCTGTCCTGGGAGTGTTTGTTGGGGACGGTGTAGAGGGAGCATTTGTCTATATCTAACCCCGTGCTATACCTGTCCTGGGAGTGTTTGATGGGGACAGTGTAGAGGGAGCTTTACTCTGTATCTAACCCCGTGCTGTACATGTCCTGGGAGTGTTTGATGGGGATAGTGTAGAAGGAGCTTTACTCTGTGTCTTACCCCGTGCTTTACACGTCCTGGGAGTGTTTGATGGGGACAGTGTAGAGCGAGCTTTACTCTGTATCTAACCCCGTGCTTTACCTGCCTTGGGAGTGTTTGATGGGGACAGTGTAGAGGGAGCTTTACTCTGTATCTAACCCCGTGCTGCCCCAGTCCTGTGAATATTTGATTTGGACGGTGTAGAGGGAGCTATACTCTGTATCTAACCCCGTGCTGTACCTGTCCTATGAGTGTTTGATGGGGACAGTGTAGAGGGAGATTTGCTCTGTATCTAACCCCGTGATGTTCCTGTCCTGGGAGTGTTTGATGGGGACAGTGTAGAGGGAGATTTACTCTGTATCTAACCCCGTGTTGTACCTGTCCTGGGAGTGTTTGATGGGGACAGTGTAGAGGGAGATTTATTCTGTATCTAACCCCGTGCTGTACCTGTCCTGGGAGTATTTGATTTGGACGGTGTGGAGGGAGCTTTACTCTGTATCCAACCCGGTGCTGTATCTGTCCTGGGAGTATTTGATTTGGACGGTGTAGGGGGAACTTTCCTCTGTATCTAACCCCGTGCTGTATGTGTCCTGGTAGTGTTTGATGGGGATAGTGTAGAAGGAGCTTTACTCTGTATCTAACCTCGTGCTATACATGTGCTGGGAGTGGTTGATTGGGACAGTGTAGAGGGAGCTTTACTCTGTATCTTACTCCGTGCTGTACCTGTCCAGGGATTGTTTCATGGGGACGATGTAGAGGGAGATTTACTCTGTATCTAACCCTGTGCTTCCCTGTCCTGGGAGTATTTGATTTGGACGGTGTGGAGGGAGCTTTACTCTATATCTAACCCGGTGCTGTACCTGTCCTGGGCGTGTTTGATGGGGACGATGTAGAGGGAGCTTTACTCTGTATCTAACCAGGTGCTGTACCTGCCCTGGGAGTGTTTGTTGGGGAGAGTGCAGATGGAGCTTTACTCTGTATCTTACCCCGTGCTGTACCTGTCCTCGGTGTGTTTGATGGGGACAGTGTAGAGGGAGCTTTACTCTGTACCTATACCCGTGCTGTACCTGTCCTCTGAATGTTTAATGGGGACAGTGCAGATGGAGCTTTACTCTGTATCTAACCCCGTGCTGTACCTGTCCTGGGAGTGTTTGGTGGGGACAGTGTAGAGGAAGCTTTACTCTGTATCTAACCCCGTGCAGTATCTGTCCTGGGAGTGTTTGATGGGGACAGTGTAGATGGAGCTTTACTCTGTATCTAACCCCGTGCTGTACCTGTCCTATGAGTGTTTGATGGGGATAGTGTAGAGGGAGGTTTACTCTGTATCTAACCCCGTGCTGTACCTGTCCTGGGAGTGTTTGATGGGGACAGCGTCTAGGGTGCTTGGCTCTGTATCTAACCTCGTGCTGTACCTGTCCTGGGTGTGTTGGATGGGGGCAGTGTAGCGGGTGTTTTACTCTGTATCTAACCCCGTGCTGTACCTGTCCTGGGAATGTTTGATGGGGACAGTGTAGAGGGAGCTTTACTCTGTATCTAACCCCGTGCTGTACCTGTCCTGGGAGTGTTGGATGGGGGCAGTGTAGCTGGAGCTTTACTCTGCATCTAACCCCGTGCAGTACCTGTCCTGGGTTTGTTGGATGGGGACAGTATAGTGGGAGCTCTGCTCTGTATCTAACCCCGTGCTGTACCTGTCCTGGGAGTGTTTGATGGGGACAGTGTAGTGGGTGCTCTGCTCTGTATCTAACCCCGTGCTGTATCTGTCCTGGGAGTATTTGATGGGGACGGTGTTGAGGGAGATTTACTCTGTATCTAACCCTGTGCTGCCCCTTTCTTGGGAGTATTTGATTTGGACGGTGTAGAGGGAGCTTTACTCTGTATCTTACCCCGTGCTGTACCTGTCCTGGGAGTGTTTGATGGGGTTAGCGTAGAGGGAGCTTTACTCTGTATCTAACCAGGTGCTGTACCTGTCCTGGTAGTGTTTGATGGGGAGAGTGCAGATGGAGCTTTACTCTGTATCTTACCCCGTGTTGTACCTGTCCACGGTGTGTTTGATGGGGACAGTGTAGAGGGAGCTTTACTCTGTGTCTACCCGTGCTGTACCTGTCCAGGGAAAGTTTAATGGGGACGGTGTAGATGGAGCGATACTCTGTATCTAACCCCATGCTGTACCTGTCCTGGGTGTGTTGGATGGGGGCACTGTAGTGGGAGCTCTGCTCTGTATCTAACCCCGTGCTGTACCTGTCCTGCGAGTGTTTGATGGGGACAGTGTAGTGGGAGCTTTACTCTATATCTAACCCCGTGCTGTACCTGTCCTGGGAGTGGTTGATGGGCACAGTGTAGCGGGAGATTTACTCTGTATCTAACCCCGTGCTGTACCTGTCCTGGGAGTATTTGATGGGGACGGTGTTGTGGGAGCTTTACACTGTATCAAACCCATGCTGTACCTGTCCTGGGAGTGTTTGATGCGGAGAGTATAGATGGAGCTTTACTATGTATCTAACCCCGTGCTGTATCTGTCCTTCGAGTGTTTGATGGGGCAGTGCAGAGGGAGCATCACTCTGTATCTAACCCCATGCTCTACCTGTCATGGAAGTGTTTGATGGGGACAGTGTAGAGGGAGTTTTACTCTGTATCTAACCCCGTGCTGTACCTGTCCTGGGAGTGTTTGATGGGGACAATGTAGAGGGAGCTTTACTCTGTATCTAACCCCGTGCTGTACCTGTCCTGGGAGTGTTTGTTTTGGACAGTGTGGAAGGAGTTTTACTCCCTATCTAACCCCGTGCTGTACCTGTCTTGGGAGTGTTTGTTGTGGACAGTGTAGCGGGAGTTTTACTCTCTATCTAACACTGTGCTGTACCTGTCCTTGGAGTGTTTGATGGGGACAGTGTAGAGAGAGCTTTATTCTGTATCTAACCCTATGCTGTAGCTGTCCTTGGAGTATTTGAAGGGGACAGAGTAGAGGTAGCTTTACTCTGTATCTAACCCCGTGCTGTACATGTCCTGGGAGTGTTTGATGGGGACAGTGTAGAGGGAGATTTGCTCTATCTAACCCCGTGCTGTTCCTGTCCTGGGAGTGTTTGATGGGGACAGTGTAGAGGGAGATTTACTCTGTATCTAACCCTGTGCTGCCCCTGTCCTATGAGTATTTGATTCGGACGGTGTAGAGGGAGCTTTCCTCTGTATCTAACCCCGTGCTGTATGTGTCCTGGTAGTGTTTGATGGGGATAGTGTAGAGGGAGCTTTACTCTGTATCTAACCCCGTGCTGTACACGTCCTGGGAGTATTTGATTCGGACGGTGTAGGGGGAACTTTCCTCTGTATCTAACCCCGTGCTGTATGTGTCCTGGGAGTGTTTGATGGGGAAAGTGTAGAAGGAGCTTTACTCTGTATCTAACCTCGTGCTATACATGTGCTGGGAGTGGTTGATTGGGACAGTGTAGAGGGAGCTTTACTCTGTATCTAACTCCGTGCTGTACCTGTCCGGGGATTGTTTCATGGGGACGATGTAGAGGGAGATTTACTCTGTATCTAACCCTGTGCTTCCCTGTCCTGGGAGTATTTGATTTGGACGGTGTGGAGGGAGCTTTACTATATATCTAACCCGGTGCTGTACCTGTCCTGGGCGTGTTTGATGGGGACAGCGTAGAGGGAGCTTTACTCTGTATCTAACCAGGTGCTGTACCTGCCCTGGGAGTGTTTGTTGGGGAGTGCAGATGGAGCTTTACTCTGTATCTTACCCCGTGCTGTACCTGTCCTCGGTGTGTTTGATGGGGACAGTGTAGAGGGAGCTTTACTCTGTATCTTACCCCGTGCTGTACCTGTCCTGGGAGTGTTTGATGGGGACAGTGTAGAGGGAGCTTTACTCTGTACCTATACCCGTGCTGTACATGTCCTGTGAATGTTTAATGGGGACAGTGCAGATGGAGCTTTACTCTGTATCTAACCCCGTGCTGTACCTGTCCTGGGAGTGTTTGGTGGGGACAGTGTAGAGGAAGCTTTACTCTGTATCTAACCCCGTGCTGTATCTGTCCTGGGAGTGTTTGATGGGGACAGTGTTGATGGAGCTTTACTCTGTATCTAACCCCATGCTGTACCTGTACTGGGAGTGTTTGATGGGGACAGTGTAGAGGGAGGTTTACTCTGTATCTAACCCCGTGCTGTACCTGTCCTGGGAGTGTTTGATGGGGACAGCGTCTAGGGTGCTTGGCTCTGTATCTAACCTCGTGCTGTACCTGTCCTGGGTGTGTTGGATGGGGGCAGTGTAGCGGGTGTTTTACTCTGTATCTAACCCCGTGCTGTACCTGTCCTGGTAGTGTTTGATGGGGACAGTGTAGAGGGAGCTTTACTCTGTATCTAACCCCGTGCTGTACCTATCCTGGGAGTGTTGGATGGGGACAGTGTAGCTGGAGCTTTACTCTGTATCTAACCCCGTGCACTACCTGTCCTGGGTTTGTTGGATGGGGACAGTATAGTGGGAGCTCTGCTCTGTATCTAACCCCGTGCTGTACCTGTCCTGGGAGTGTTTGATGGGGACAGTGTAGTGGGTGCTCTGCTCTGTATCTAACCCCGTGCTGTATCTGTCCTGGGAGTATTTGATGGGGACAGTGTAGTGGGAGCTCTGCTCTGTATCTAACCCCGTGCTGTACCTGTCCTGCGAGTGTTTGATGGGGACAGTGTAGTGGGAGCTCTGCTCTGTATCTAACCCCGTGCTGTACCTGTCCTGGGAGTATTTGATGGGGACGGTGTTGTGGGAGCTTTACTCTGTATCTAACCCCGTGCTGTACCTGTCCTGCGAGTGTTTGGTGGGGACAGTGTAGAGGGAGCTTTACTCTGTATCTAACCCCGTGCTGTATCTGTCCTTCGAGTGTTTGATGGGGCAGTGCAGAGGGAGAATCACTCTGTATCTAACCCCATGCTCTACCTGTCCTGGAAGTGTTTGATGGGGTCAGTGTAGAGGGAGCTTTACTCTGTATCTAACCCCGTGCTGTACCTGTGCTGTGAGTGTTTGATGGGGACAGTGTAGAGGGAGCTTTACTCTGTATCTGACCCAGTGCTGTACCTGTCCTGGGAGTGTTTGATGGGGACAGTGTAGAGGGAGCTTTACTCTATATCTAACTCCGTGCTGTACCTGTCTTGGGAGTGTTTGATGGGGACAGTGTAGCGGGAGCTTTACTCTGTATCTAACCCAGTGCTGTACCTGTCCTGGGAGTATTTGATTCGGACAGTGTAGAGGGAGCTTTCCTCTGTATCTAACCTCGTGCTGTCTGTATCCTGGTAGTGTTTGATGGGGATAATGTAGAGGGAGCTTTACTCTGTATCTAACCCCGTGCTGTACACGTCCTGGGAGTGTTTGATTGGGACAGTGTAGAGGGAGCTTTACTCTGTATCTAACCCCGTGCTGTACCTGTCCTGTGAGTGTTTGATGGGGATAGTGTAGAGGGAGCTTTACTCTGTATCTAACCAGGTGCTGTACCTGCCCTGGGAGTGTTTGTTGGGGAGTGCAGATGGAGCTTTACTCTGTATCTTACCCCGTGCTGTACCTGTCCTGGGAGTGTTTGATGGGGACAGTGTAGCGGGAGCTTTACTCTGTATCTAACCCCGTGCTTTACCGGCCCTGGGAGTGTTTGATGGGGACAGTGTAGAGGGAGCTTTCCTCTGTATCTAACCTCGTGCTGTCTGTATCCTGGTAGTGTTTGATGGGGATAGTGTAGAGGGAGCTTTACTCTGTATCTAACCCCGTGTTGTACCTGTCCTGGGAGTGTTTGATGCGGACAGTGTAGAGGGAGCTTTACTCTGTATCTAACCCTGTGTTGTAGCTGTCCTGGGAGTGTTTGATGGGGACAATGTAGAGGGAGCATTACTCTGTATCTAACCCCGTGTTGTACCTGTCCTGGGAGTGTTTGATGGGGACAGTGTAGAGGGAGCTTTACTCTGTATCTAACCCCGTGCTGTACCTGTCCTGCGAGTGTTTGGTGGGGACAGTGTAGAGGGAGCTTTATTCTGTATCTAACCCCGTGCTGTATCTGTCCTTCGAGTGTTTGATGGGTCAGTGCAGAGGGAGCATCACTCTGTATCTAACCCCATGCTCTACCTGTCCTGGAAGTGTTTGATGGGGTCAGTGTAGAGGGAGCTTTACTCTGTATCTAACCCCGTGCTGTACCTGTCCTGGGAGTGTTTGATGGGGTCAGTGTAGAGGGAGCTTTACTCTGTATCTAACCCCGTGCTGTACCTGTCCTGGGAGTGTTTGATGGGGACAGTGTAGAGGGAGCTTTACTCTGTATCTGACCCAGTGCTGTACCTGTCCTGGGTATGTTTGTTGTGAACAGTGTAGAGGGAGCTTTACTCTGTATCTAACCCCGTGCTGTACATGTCCTGGGAGTGTTTGTTTTGGACAGTGTGGAAGGAGTTTTACTCTCTATCTAACCCCGTGCTGTACCTGTCTTCGGAGTGTTTGTTGTGGACAGTGTAGAGGGAGTTTTACTCTCTATCTAACACTGTGCTGTACCTGTCCTGGGAGTGTTTGCTGGGGACAGTGTAGAGGGAATTTTACTCTGTATCTAACCCTATGCTGTAGCTGTCCTTGGAGTATTTGAAGGGGACAGCGTAGAGGTAGCTTTACTCTGTATCTAACCCCATGCTGTACCTGTCCTGGGAGTGTTTGATGGGGACAGTGTAGAGGGAGCTTTACTCTGTATCTAACTCCGTGCTGTACCTGTCCTGGGAGTGTTTGATGGGGACAGTGTAGAGGGAGCTTTACTCTATATCTAACTCCGTGCTGTACCTGTCTTGGGAGTGTTTGATGGGGACAGTGTAGCGGGAGCTTTACTCTGTATCTAACCCAGTGCTGTACCTGTCCTGGGAGTATTTGATTCGGACAGTGTAGAGGGAGCTTTCCTCTGTATCTAACCTTGTGCTGTCTGTATCCTGGTAGTGTTTGATGGGGATAATGTAGAGGGAGCTTTACTCTGTATCTAACCCCGTGCTGTACCTGTCCTGGGAGTGTTTGTTGTGGACAGTGTAGAGGGAGCTTTACTCTGTATCTAACCTCGTGCTGTACACGTCCTGGGAGTGTTTGATGGGGACAGTGTAGAGGGAGCTTTACACTGTATCTAACCCCGTGCTGTACCTGTCCTGGGAGTGTTTGATGGGGACAGTGTAGAGGGAGGTTTACTCTGTATCTAACCCCGTGCTGTACCTGTCCTGGGAGTGTTTGATGGGGACAGTGTAGCGGGAGCTTTACTCTGTATCTAACCCAGTGCTGTACCTGTCCTGGGAGTATTTGATTCGGACAGTGTAGAGGGAGCTTTCCTCTGTATCTAACCTCGTGCTGTCTGTATCCTGGTAGTGTTTGATGGGGATAATGTAGAGGGAGCTTTACTCTGTATCTAACCCCGTGCTGTACACGTCCTGGGAGTGTTTGATGGGGACAGTGTAGATGGAGCTTTACTCTGTATCTAACCCCGTGCTGTACCTGTCCTGTGAGTGTTTGATGGGGATAGTGTAGAGGGAGCTTTACTCTGTATCTAACCCCGTGCTGTACACGTCCTGGGAGTGTTTGATGTGGACAGTGTAGAGGGAGCTTTACACTGTATCTAACCCCGTGCTGTACCTGTCCTGGGAGTGTTTGATGGGGACAGTGTAGAGGGAGGTTTACTCTGTATCTAACCCCGTGCTGTACCTGTCCTGGGAGTGTTTGATGGGGACAGCGTCTAGGGTGCTTGGCTCTGTATCTAACCTCGTGCTGTACCTGTCCTGGGTGTGTTGGATGGGGGCACTGTAGCGGGTGTTTTACTCTGTATCTAACCCCGTGCTGTACCTGTCCTGGTAGTGTTTGATGGGGACAGTGTAGAGGGAGCTTTACTCTGTATCTAACCCCGTGCTGTACCTGTCCTGGGAGTGTTGGATGGGGGCAGTGTAGCTGGAACTTTACTCTGTATCTAACCCCGTGCAGTACCTGTCCTGGGTTTGTTGGATGGGGACAGTATAGTGGGAGCTCTGCTCTGTATCTAACCCCGTGCTGTACCTGTCCTGGGAGTGTTTGATGGGGACAGTGTAGTGGGTGCTCTGCTCTGTATCTAACCCCGTGCTGTATCTGTCCTGGGAGTATTTGATGGGGACGGTGTTGAGGGAGATTTACTCTGTATCTAACCCTGTGCTGCCCCTTTCCTGGGAGTATTTGATTTGGACGGTGTAGAGGGAGCTTTACTCTGTTTCTTACCCCGTGCTGTACCTGTCCTGGGAGTGTTTGATGGGGTTAGCGTAGAGGGAGCTTTACTCTGTATCTAACCAGGTGCTGTACCTGTCCTGGTAGTGTTTGATGGGGAGAGTGCAGATGGAGCTTTACTCTGTATCTTACCCCGTGTTGTACCTGTCCACGGTGTGTTTGATGGGGACAGTGTAGAGGGAGCTTTACTCTGTGTCTACCCGTGCTGTACCTGCCCAGGGAAAGTTTAATGGGGACGGTGTAGATGGAGCGATACTCTGTATCTAACCCCATGCTGTACCTGTCCTGGGTGTGTTGGATGGGGGCTGTGTAGCGGGAGCTTTACTCTGTATCTAATCCCGTGCTGTACCTGTCCTGGGTGTGTTGGATCGGGGACACTGTAGTGGGAGCTCTGCTCTGTATCTAACCCCGTGCTGTACCTGTCCTGCGAGTGTTTGATGGGGACAGTGTAGTGGGAGCTTTACTCTGTATCTTACCCCGTGCTGTACCTGTCCTGGGAGTATTTGATGGGGACGGTGTTGTGGGAGCTTTACCCTGTATCAAACCCATGCTGTACCTGTCCTGTTAGTGTTTGATGCGGAGAGTATAGATGGAGCTTTACTATGTATCTAACCCCGTGCTGTATCTGTCCTTCGAGTGTTTGATGGGGCAGTGCAGAGGGAGTTTTACTCTGTATCTAACCCCGTGCTGTACCTGTCCTGGGAGTGTTTGTTGTGAACAGTGTAGAGGGAGCTTTACTCTGTATCTAACCCCGTGCTGTACCTGTCCTGGGAGTGTTTGTTTTGGACAGTGTGGAAGGAGTTTTACTCTCTATCTATCCCCGTGCTGTACCTGTCTTGGGAGTGTTTGTTGTGGACAGTGTAGAGGGAGTTTTACTCTCTATCTAACACTGTGCTGTACCTGTCCTGGGAGTGTTTGATGGGGACAGTGTAGAGAGAGCTTTATTCTGTATCTAACCCTATGCTGTAGCTGTCCTTGGAGTATTTGAAGGGGACAGAGTAGAGGTAGCTTTACTCTGTATCTAACCCCGTGCTGTACATGTGCTGGGAGTGTTTGATGGGGACAGTGTAGAGGGAGATTTGCTCTATCTAACCCCGTGCTGTTCCTGTCCTGGGGGTGTTTGATGGGGACAGTGTCGAGGGAGATTTACTCTGTATCTAACCCTGTGCTGCCCCTGTCCTATGAGTATTTGATTCGAACGGTGTAGAGGGAGCTTTCCTCTGTATCTAACCCCGTGCTGTATGTGTCCTGGTAGTGTTTGATGGGGATAGTGTAGAAGGAGCTTTACTCTGTATCTAACCTCGTGCTATACATGTGCTGGGAGTGGTTGATTGGGACAGTGTAGAGGGAGCTTTACTCTGTATCTAACTCCGTGCTGTACCTGTCCGGGGATTGTTTCATGGGGACGATGTAGAGGGAGATTTACTCTGTATCTAACCCTGTGCTTCCCTGTCCTGGGAGTGTTTGATTTGGACGGTGTGGAGGGAGCTTTACTCTATATCTAACCCGGTGCTGTACCTGTCCTGGGCGTGTTTGATGGGGACAGTGTAGAGGGAGCTTTACTCTGTATCTAACCAGGTGCTGTACCTGCCCTGTGAATGTTTAATGGGGACAGTGCAGATGGAGCTTTACTCTGTATCTAACCCCGTGCTGTACCTGTCCTGGGAGTGTTTGGTGGGGACAGTGTTGAGGAAGCTTTATTCTGTATCTAACCCCGTGCTGTACCTGCCCTGGGAGTGTTTGTTGGGGAGAGTGCAGATGGAGCTTTACTCTGTATCTTACCCCGTGCTGTACCTGTCCTCGGTGTGTTTGATGGGGACAGTGTAGAGGGAGCTTTACTCTGTATCTTACCCCGTGCTGTACCTGTCCTGGGAGTGTTTGATGGGGACAGTGTAGAGGGAGCTTTACTCTGTACCTATACCCGTGCTGTACATGTCCTGTGAATGTTTAATGGGGACAGTGCAGATGGAGCTTTACTCTGTATCTAACCCCGTGCTGTACCTGTCCTGGGAGTGTTTGGTGGGGACAGTGTAGAGGAAGCTTTATTCTGTATCTAACCCCGTGCTGTATCTGTCCTGGGAGTGTTTGATGGGGACAGTGTTGATGGAGCTTTACTCTGTATCTAACCCCGTGCTGTACCTGTACTGGGAGTGTTTGATGGGGACAGTGTAGAGGGAGGTTTACTCTGTATCTAACCCCGTGCTGTACCTGTCCTGGGAGTGTTTGATGGGGACAGCGTCTAGGGTGCTTGGCTCTGTATCTAACCTCGTGCTGTACCTGTCCTGGGTGTGTTGGATGGGGGCAGTGTAGCGGGTGTTTTACTCTGTATCTAACCCCGTGCTGTACCTGTCCTGGTAGTGTTTGATGGGGACAGTGTAGAGGGAGCTTTACTCTGTATCTAATCCCGTGCTGTACCTGTCCTGGGAGTGTTGGATGGGGGCAGTGTAGCTGGAGCTGTACTCTGTATCTAACCCCGTGCAGTACCTGTCCTGGGTTTGTTGGATGGGGACAGTATAGTGGGAGCTCTGCTCTGTATCTAACCCCGTGCTGTACCTGTCCTGGGAGTGTTTGATGGGGACAGTGTAGTGGGTGCTCTGCTCTGTATCTAACCCCGTGCTGTATCTGTCCTGGGAGTATTTGATGGGGACGGTGTTGAGGGAGATTTACTCTGTATCTAACCCTGTGCTGCCCCTTTCCTGGGAGTATTTGATTTGGACGGTGTAGAGGGAGCTTTACTCTGTATCTTACCCCGTGCTGTACCTGTCCTGGGAGTGTTTGATGGGGTTAGCGTAGAGGGAGCTTTACTCTGTATCTAACCAGGTGCTGTACCTGTCCTGGTAGTGTTTGATGGGGAGAGTGCAGATGGAGCTTTACTCTGTATCTTACCCCGTGTTGTACCTGTCCAGGGTGTGTTTGATGGGGACAGTGTAGAGGGAGCTTTACTCTGTGTCTACCCGTGCTGTACCTGTCCAGGGAAAGTTTAATGGGGACGGTGTAGATGGAGCGATACTCTGTATCTAACCCCATGCTGTACCTGTCCTGGGTGTGTTGGATGGGGGTGTGTAGCGGGAGCTTTACTCTGTATCTAATCCCGTGCTGTACCTGTCCTGGGAGTGTTTGATGGGGACAGTGTAGAGGGAGATTTACTCTGTATCTAACCCCGTGCTGTACCTGTCCTGGGTGTGTTGGATGGGGACAGTGTAGAGGGAGCTTTACTCTGTATCTAACCCCGTGCCGTACCTGTCCTGGGAGTGTTTGATGGGGACAGTGTAGTGGGAGCTTTACTCTGTATCTAACCCCGTGCTGTACCTGTCCTGCGAGTGTTTGATGGGGACAGTGTAGTGGGAGCTCTGCTCTGTATCTAACCCCGTGCTGTACCTGTCCTGCGAGTGTTTGATGGGGACAGTGTAGTGGGAGCTCTGCTCTGTATCTAACCCCGTGCTGTACCTGTCCTGGGAGTATTTGATGGGGACAGTGTTGATGGAGCTTTACTCTGTATCTAACCCCGTGCTGTACCTGTACTGGGAGTGTTTGATGGGGACAGTGTAGAGGGAGGTTTACTCTGTATCTAACCCCGTGCTGTACCTGTCCTGGGAGTGTTTGATGGGGACAGCGTCTAGGGTGCTTGGCTCTGTATCTAACCTCGTGCTGTACCTGTCCTGGGTGTGTTGGATGGGGGCAGTGTAGCGGGTGTTTTACTCTGTATCTAACCCCGTGCTGTACCTGTCCGGGTAGTGTTTGATGGGGACAGTGTAGAGGGAGCTTTACTCTGTATCTAACCCCGTGCTGTACCTGTCCTGGGAGTGTTGGATGGGGGCAGTGTAGCTGGAGCTTTACTCTGTATCTAACCCCGTGCAGTACCTGTCCTGGGTTTGTTGGATGGGGACAGTATAGTGGGAGCTCTGCTCTGTATCTAACCCCGTGCTGTACCTGTCCTGGGAGTGTTTAATGGGGACAGTGTAGTGGGTGCGCTGCTCTGTATCTAACCCCGTGCTGTATCTGTCCTGGGAGTATTTGATGGGGACGGTGTTGAGGGAGATTTACTCTGTATCTAACCCTGTGCTGCCCCTTTCCTGGGAGTATTTGATTTGGACGGTGTAGAGGGAGCTTTACTCTGTATCTTACCCCGTGCTGTACCTGTCCTGGGAGTGTTTGATGGGGTTAGCGTAGAGGGAGCTTTACTCTGTATCTAACCAGGTGCTGTACCTGTCCTGGTAGTGTTTGATGGGGAGAGTGCAGATGGAGCTTTACTCTGTATCTTACCCCGTGTTGTACCTGTCCACGGTGTGTTTGATGGGGACAGTGTAGAGGGAGCTTTACTCTGTGTCTACCCGCGCTGTACCTGTCCAGGGAAAGTTTAATGGGGACGGTGTAGATGGAGCGATACTCTGTATCTAACCCCATGCTGTACCTGTCCTGGGTGTGTTGGATGGGGGCTGTGTAGCGGGAGCTTTACTCTGTATCTAATCCCGTGCTGTACCTATCCTGGGTGTGTTGGATGGGGACAGTGTAGAGGGAGCTTTACTCTGTATCTAACCCCGTGTTGTACCTGTCCTGGGAGTGTTTGATGGGGACAGTGTAGAGGGAGCTTTACTCTGTATCTAACCCTGTGTTGTAGCTGTCCTGGGAGTGTTTGATGGGGACAATGTAGAGGGAGCATTACTCTGTATCTAACCCCGTGTTGTACCTGTCCTGGGAGCGTTTGATGGGGACAGTGTAGAGGGAGCTTTACTCTGTATCTAACCCCGTGCTGTACCTGTCCTGCGAGTGTTTGGTGGGGACAGTGTAGAGGGAGCTTTACTCTGTATCTAACCCCGTGCTGTATCTGTCCTTCGAGTGTTTGATGGGCCAGTGCAGAGGGAGCATCACTCTGTATCTAACCCCATGCTCTACCTGTCCTGGAAGTGTTTGATGGGGTCAGTGTAGAGGGAGCTTTACTCTGTATCTAACCCCGTGCTGTACCTGTCCTGGGAGTGTTTGATGGGGTCAGTGTAGAGGGAGCTTTACTCTGTATCTAACCCCGTGCTGTACCTGTCCTGGGAGTGTTTGATGGGGACAGTGTAGAGGGAGCTTTACTCTGTATCTGACCCAGTGCTGTACCTGTCCTGGGTATGTTTGTTGTGAACAGTGTAGAGGGAGCTTTACTCTGTATCTAACCCCGTGCTGTACATGTCCTGGGAGTGTTTGTTTTGGACAGTGTGGAAGGAGTTTTACTCTCTATCTAACCCCGTGCTGTACCTGTCTTCGGAGTGTTTGTTGTGGACAGTGTAGAGGGAGTTTTACTCTCTATCTAACACTGTGCTGTACCTGTCCTGGGAGTGTTTGATGGGGACAGTGTAGAGAGAGCTTTATTCTGTATCTAACCCCGTACTGTACCTGTCCTGGGAGTGTTTGCTGGGGACAGTGTAGAGGGAATTTTACTCTTTATCTAACCCTATGCTGTAGCTGTCCTTGGAGTATTTTAAGGGGACAGCGTAGAGGTAGCTTTACTCTGTATCTAACCCCATGCTGTACCTGTCCTGGGAGTGTTTGATGGGGACAGTGTAGAGGGAGCTTTACTCTGTATCTAACTCCGTGCTGTACCTGTCCTGGGAGTGTTTGATGGGGACAGTGTAGAGGGAGCTTTACTCTATATCTAACTCCGTGCTGTACCTGTCTTGGGAGTGTTTGATGGGGACAGTGTAGCGGGAGCTTTACTCTGTATCTAACCCAGTGCTGTACCTGTCCTGGGAGTATTTGATTCGGACAGTGTAGAGGGAGCTTTCCTCTGTATCTAACCTCGTGCTGTCTGTATCCTGGTAGTGTTTGATGGGGATAATGTAGAGGGAGCTTTACTCTGTATCTAACCCCGTGCTGTACACGTCCTGGGAGTGTTTGATTGGGACAGTGTAGAGGGAGCTTTACTCTGTATCTAACCCCGTGCTGTACCTGTCCTGGGAGTGTTTGTTGTGGACAGTGTAGAGGGAGCTTTACTCTGTATCTAACCTCGTGCTGTACACGTCCTGGGAGTGTTTGATGGGGACAGTGTAGAGGGAGCTTTACACTGTATCTAACCCCGTGCTGTACCTGTCCTGGGAGTGTTTGATGGGGACAGTGTAGAGGGAGGTTTACTCTGTATCTAACCCCGTGCTGTACCTGTCCTGGGAGTGTTTGATGGGGACAGTGTAGCGGGAGCTTTACTCTGTATCTAACCCAGTGCTGTACCTGTCCTGGGAGTATTTGATTCGGACAGTGTAGAGGGAGCTTTCCTCTGTATCTAACCTCGTGCTGTCTGTATCCTGGTAGTGTTTGATGGGGATAATGTAGAGGGAGCTTTACTCTGTATCTAACCCCGTGCTGTACACGTCCTGGGAGTGTTTGATGGGGACAGTGTAGATGGAGCTTTACTCTGTATCTAACCCCGTGCTGTATTTGTCCTGTGAGTGTTTGATGGGGATAGTGTAGAGGGAGCTTTACTCTGTATCTAACCCCGTGCTGTACCTGTCCTGGGAGTGTTTGTTGTGGACAGTGTAGAGGGAGCTTTACTCTGTATCTAACCCCGTGCTGTACACGTCCTGGGAGTGTTTGATGGGGACAGTGTAGAGGGAGCTTTACACTGTATCTAACCCCGTGCTGTACCTGTCCTGGGAGTGTTTGATGGGGACAGTGTAGAGGGAGGTTTACTCTGTATCTAACCCCGTGCTGTACCTGTCCTGGGAGTGTTTGATGGGGACAGCGTCTAGGGTGCTTGGCTCTGTATCTAACCTCGTGCTGTACCTGTCCTGGGTGTGTTGGATGGGGGCACTGTAGCGGGTGTTTTACTCTGTATCTAACCCCGTGCTGTACCTGTCCTGGTAGTGTTTGATGGGGACAGTGTAGAGGGAGCTTTACTCTGTATCTAACCCCGTGCTGTACCTGTCCTGGGAGTGTTGGATGGGGGCAGTGTAGCTGGAACTTTACTCTGTATCTAACCCCGTGCAGTACCTGTCCTGGGTTTGTTGGATGGGGACAGTATAGTGGGAGCTCTGCTCTGTATCTAACCCCGTGCTGTACCTGTCCTGGGAGTGTTTGATGGGGACAGTGTAGTGGGTGCTCTGCTCTGTATCTAACCCCGTGCTGTATCTGTCCTGGGAGTATTTGATGGGGACGGTGTTGAGGGAGATTTACTCTGTATCTAACCCTGTGCTGCCCCTTTCCTGGGAGTATTTGATTTGGACGGTGTAGAGGGAGCTTTACTCTGTTTCTTACCCCATGCTGTACCTGTCCTGGGAGTGTTTCATGGGGTTAGCGTAGAGGGAGCTTTACTCTGTATCTAACCAGGTGCTGTACCTGTCCTGGTAGTGTTTGATGGGGAGAGTGCAGATGGAGCTTTACTCTGTATCTTACCCCGTGTTGTACCTGTCCACGGTGTGTTTGATGGGGACAGTGTAGAGGGAGCTTTACTCTGTGTCTACCCGTGCTGTACCTGCCCAGGGAAAGTTTAATGGGGACGGTGTAGATGGAGCGATACTCTGTATCTAACCCCATGCTGTACCTGTCCTGGGTGTGTTGGATGGGGGCTGTGTAGCGGGAGCTTTACTCTGTATCTAATCCCGTGCTGTACCTGTCCTGGGTGTGTTGGATCGGGACACTGTAGTGGGAGCTCTGCTCTGTATCTAACCCCGTGCTGTACCTGTCCTGCGAGTGTTTGATGGGGACAGTGTAGTGGGAGCTTTACTCTGTATCTTACCCCGTGCTGTACCTGTCCTGGGAGTATTTGATGGGGACGGTGTTGTGGGAGCTTTACCCTGTATCAAACCCATGCTGTACCTGTCCTGTTAGTGTTTGATGCGGAGAGTATAGATGGAGCTTTACTATGTATCTAACCCCGTGCTGTATCTGTCCTTCGAGTGTTTGATGGGGCAGTGCAGAGGGAGTTTTACTCTGTATCTAACCCCGTGCTGTACCTGTCCTGGGAGTGTTTGTTGTGAACAGTGTAGAGGGAGCTTTACTCTGTATCTAACCCCGTGCTGTACCTGTCCTGGGAGTGTTTGTTTTGGACAGTGTGGAAGGAGTTTTACTCTCTATCTATCCCCGTGCTGTACCTGTCTTGGGAGTGTTTGTTGTGGACAGTGTAGAGGGAGTTTTACTCTCTATCTAACACTGTGCTGTACCTGTCCTGGGAGTGTTTGATGGGGACAGTGTAGAGAGAGCTTTATTCTGTATCTAACCCTATGCTGTAGCTGTCCTTGGAGTATTTGAAGGGGACAGAGTAGAGGTAGCTTTACTCTGTATCTAACCCCGTGCTGTACATGTGCTGGGAGTGTTTGATGGGGACAGTGTAGAGGGAGATTTGCTCTATCTAACCCCGTGCTGTTCCTGTCCTGGGGGTGTTTGATGGGGACAGTGTCGAGGGAGATTTACTCTGTATCTAACCCTGTGCTGCCCCTGTCCTATGAGTATTTGATTCGAACGGTGTAGAGGGAGCTTTCCTCTGTATCTAACCCCGTGCTGTATGTGTCCTGGTAGTGTTTGATGGGGATAGTGTAGAAGGAGCTTTACTCTGTATCTAACCTCGTGCTATACATGTGCTGGGAGTGGTTGATTGGGACAGTGTAGAGGGAGCTTTACTCTGTATCTAACTCCGTGCTGTACCTGTCCGGGGATTGTTTCATGGGGACGATGTAGAGGGAGATTTACTCTGTATCTAACCCTGTGCTTCCCTGTCCTGGGAGTGTTTGATTTGGACGGTGTGGAGGGAGCTTTACTCTATATCTAACCCGGTGCTGTACCTGTCCTGGGCGTGTTTGATGGGGACAGTGTAGAGGGAGCTTTACTCTGTATCTAACCAGGTGCTGTACCTGCCCTGTGAATGTTTAATGGGGACAGTGCAGATGGAGCTTTACTCTGTATCTAACCCCGTGCTGTACCTGTCCTGGGAGTGTTTGGTGGGGACAGTGTTGAGGAAGCTTTATTCTGTATCTAACCCCGTGCTGTACCTGCCCTGGGAGTGTTTGTTGGGGAGAGTGCAGATGGAGCTTTACTCTGTATCTTACCCCGTGCTGTACCTGTCCTCGGTGTGTTTGATGGGGACAGTGTAGAGGGAGCTTTACTCTGTATCTTACCCCGTGCTGTACCTGTCCTGGGAGTGTTTGATGGGGACAGTGTAGAGGGAGCTTTACTCTGTACCTATACCCGTGCTGTACATGTCCTGTGAATGTTTAATGGGGACAGTGCAGATGGAGCTTTACTCTGTATCTAACCCCGTGCTGTACCTGTCCTGGGAGTGTTTGGTGGGGACAGTGTAGAGGAAGCTTTATTCTGTATCTAACCCCGTGCTGTATCTGTCCTGGGAGTGTTTGATGGGGACAGTGTTGATGGAGCTTTACTCTGTATCTAACCCCGTGCTGTACCTGTACTGGGAGTGTTTGATGGGGACAGTGTAGAGGGAGGTTTACTCTGTATCTAACCCCGTGCTGTACCTGTCCTGGGAGTGTTTGATGGGGACAGCGTCTAGGGTGCTTGGCTCTGTATCTAACCTCGTGCTGTACCTGTCCTGGGTGTGTTGGATGGGGGCAGTGTAGCGGGTGTTTTACTCTGTATCTAACCCCGTGCTGTACCTGTCCTGGGAGTGTTTGGTGGGGACAGTGTTGAGGAAGCTTTATTCTGTATCTAACCCCGTGCTGTACCTGCCCTGGGAGTGTTTGTTGGGGAGAGTGCAGATGGAGCTTTACTCTGTATCTTACCCCGTGCTGTACCTGTCCTCGGTGTGTTTGATGGGGACAGTGTAGAGGAAGCTTTATTCTGTATCTAACCCCGTGCTGTATCTGTCCTGGGAGTGTTTGATGGGGACAGTGTTGATGGAGCTTTACTCTGTACCTATACCCGTGCTGTACATGTCCTGTGAATGTTTAATGGGGACAGTGCAGATGGAGCTTTACTCTGTATCTAACCCCGTGCTGTACCTGTCCTGGGAGTGTTTGGTGGGGACAGTGTAGAGGAAGCTTTATTCTGTATCTAACCCCGTGCTGTATCTGTCCTGGGAGTGTTTGATGGGGACAGTGTTGATGGAGCTTTACTCTGTATCTAACCCCGTGCTGTACCTGTACTGGGAGTGTTTGATGGGGACAGTGTAGAGGGAGGTTTACTCTGTATCTAACCCCGTGCTGTACCTGTCCTGGGAGTGTTTGATGGGGACAGCGTCTAGGGTGCTTGGCTCTGTATCTAACCTCGTGCTGTACCTGTCCTGGGTGTGTTGGATGGGGGCAGTGTAGCGGGTGTTTTACTCTGTATCTAACCCCGTGCTGTACCTGTCCTGGTAGTGTTTGATGGGGACAGTGTAGAGGGAGCTTTACTCTGTATCTAATCCCGTGTTGTACCTGTCCAGGGTGTGTTTGATGGGGACAGTGCAGAGGGAGCTTTACTCTGTGTCTACCCGTGCTGTACCTGTCCAGGGAAAGTTTAATGGGGACGGTGTAGATGGAGCGATACTCTGTATCTAACCCCATGCTGTACCTGTCCTGGGTGTGTTGGATGGGGGTGTGTAGCGGGAGCTTTACTCTGTATCTAATCCCGTGCTGTACCTGTCCTGGGAGTGTTTGATGGGGACAGTGTAGAGGGAGATTTACTCTGTATCTAACCCCGTGCTGTACCTGTCCTGGGTGTGTTGGATGGGGACAGTGTAGAGGGAGCTTTACTCTGTATCTAACCCCGTGCCGTACCTGTCCTGGGAGTGTTTGATGGGGACAGTGTAGTGGGAGCTTTACTCTGTATCTAACCCCGTGCTGTACCTGTCCTGCGAGTGTTTGATGGGGACAGTGTAGTGGGAGCTCTGCTCTGTATCTAACCCCGTGCTGTACCTGTCCTGCGAGTGTTTGATGGGGACAGTGTAGTGGGAGCTCTGCTCTGTATCTAACCCCGTGCTGTACCTGTCCTGGGAGTATTTGATGGGGACAGTGTTGATGGAGCTTTACTCTGTATCTAACCCCGTGCTGTACCTGTACTGGGAGTGTTTGATGGGGACAGTGTAGAGGGAGGTTTACTCTGTATCTAACCCCGTGCTGTACCTGTCCTGGGAGTGTTTGATGGGGACAGCGTCTAGGGTGCTTGGCTCTGTATCTAACCTCGTGCTGTACCTGTCCTGGGTGTGTTGGATGGGGGCAGTGTAGCGGGTGTTTTACTCTGTATCTAACCCCGTGCTGTACCTGTCCTGGTAGTGTTTGATGGGGACAGTGTAGAGGGAGCTTTACTCTGTATCTAATCCCGTGCTGTACCTGTCCTGGGAGTGTTGGATGGGGGCAGTGTAGCTGGAGCTGTACTCTGTATCTAACCCCGTGCAGTACCTGTCCTGGGTTTGTTGGATGGGGACAGTGTAGAGGGAGCTTTACTCTGTATCTAACCCCGTGCTGTACCTGTCCTGGGAGTGTTTAATGGGGACAGTGTAGTGGGTGCGCTGCTCTGTATCTAACCCCGTGCTGTATCTGTCCTGGGAGTATTTGATGGGGACGGTGTTGAGGGAGATTTACTCTGTATCTAACCCTGTGCTGCCCCTTTCCTGGGAGTATTTGATTTGGACGGTGTAGAGGGAGCTTTACTCTGTATCTTACCCCGTGCTGTACCTGTCCTGGGAGTGTTTGATGGGGTTAGCGTAGAGGGAGCTTTACTCTGTATCTAACCAGGTGCTGTACCTGTCCTGGTAGTGTTTGATGGGGAGAGTGCAGATGGAGCTTTACTCTGTATCTTACCCCGTGTTGTACCTGTCCACGGTGTGTTTGATGGGGACAGTGTAGAGGGAGCTTTACTCTGTGTCTACCCGCGCTGTACCTGTCCAGGGAAAGTTTAATGGGGACGGTGTAGATGGAGCGATACTCTGTATCTAACCCCATGCTGTACCTGTCCTGGGTGTGTTGGATGGGGGCTGTGTAGCGGGAGCTTTACTCTGTATCTAATCCCGTGCTGTACCTGTCCTGGGTGTGTTGGATGGGGACAGTGTAGAGGGAGCTTTACTCTGTATCTAACCCCGTGCTGTACCTGTCCTGCGAGTGTTTGATGGGGACAGTGTAGTGGGAGCTCTGCTCTGTATCTAACCCCGTGCTGTACCTGTCCTGCGAGTGTTTGATTGGGACAGTGTAGTGGGAGCTCTGCTCTGTATCTAACCCCGTGCTGTACCTGTCCTGGGAGTATTTGATGGGGACGGTGTTGTGGGAGCTTTACTCTGTATCTAACCCCGTGCTGTACCTGTCCTGCGAGTGTTTGGTGGGGACAGTGTAGAGGGAGCTTTACTCTGTATCTAACCCCGTGCTGTATCTGTCCTTCGAGTGTTTGATGGGGCAGTGCAGAGGGAGCATCACTCTGTATCTAACCCCATGCTCTACCTGTCCTGGAAGTGTTTGATGGGGTCAGTGTAGAGGGAGCTTTACTCTGTATCTAACCCCGTGCTGTACCTGTGCTGGGAGTGTTTGATGGGGACAGTGTAGAGGGAGCTTTACTCTGTATCTGACCCAGTGCTGTACCTGTCCTGGGAGTATTTGTTGTGAAGAGTGTAGAGGGAGCTTTACTCTGTATCTAACCCCGTGCTGTACCTGTCCTGGGAGTGTTTGTTTTGGACAGTGTGGAAGGAGTTTTACTCTCTATCTAACACTGTGCTGTACCTGTCCTGGGAGTGTTTGATGGGGACAGTGTAGAGAGAGCTTTATTCTGTATCTAACCCTATGCTGTAGCTGTCCTTGGAGTATTTGAATGGGACAGCGTAGAGGTAGCTTTACTCTGTATCTAACCCCATGCTGTACCTGTCCTGGGAGTGTTTGATGGGGACAGTGTAGAGGGAGCTTTACTCTGTATCTAACCTCGTGCTGTACATGTCCTGGGAGTGTTTGATGGGGACAGTGTAGAGGGAGCTTTACTCTGTATCTAACTCCGTGCTGTACCTGTCCTGGGAGTGTTTGAAGGGGACAGTGTAGCGGGAGCTTTACTCTGTATCTAACCCCGTGCTTTACCGGCCCTGGGAGTGTTTGATGGGGACAGTGTAGAGGGAGATTTACTCTGTATCTAACCCAGTGCTGTACCTGTCCTGGGAGTATTTGATGGGGACAGTGTAGAGGGAGCTTTCCTCTGTATCTAACCTCGTGCTGTCTGTATCCTGGTAGTGTTTGATGGGGATAGTGTAGAGGGAGCTTTACTCTGTATCTAACCCCGTGTTGTACCTGTGTTGGGAATGTTTGATGGGGACAGTGTAGAGGGAGCTTTACTCTGTATCTAACCCCGTGTTGTACCTGTCCTGGGAGTGTTTGATGGGGACAGTGTAGAGGGAGCATTACTCTGTATCTAACCCCGTGTTGTACCTGTCCTGGGAGTGTTTGATGGGGACAGTGTAGAGGGAGCTTTACTCTGTATCTAACCCCGTGCTGTACACGTCCTGGGAGTGTTTGATTGGGACAGTGTAGAGGGAGCTTTACTCTGTATCTAACCCCGTGCTGTACCTGTCCTGGGAGTGTTTGATGGGGATAGTGTAGAGCGAGCTTTACTCTGTATCTAACCCCGTGCTGTACACGTCCTGGGAGTGTTTGATGGGGACAGTGTAGAGCGAGCTTTACTCTGTATCTAACCCCGTGCTTTACCTGCCTTGGGAGTGTTTGATGGGGACAGTCTAGAGGGAGATTTACTCTGTATCTAACCCCGTGCTGTACCTGTCCTGCGAGTGTTTGATGGGGACAGTGTCGTGGGAGCTCTGCTCTGTATCTAACCCCGTGCTGTACCTGTCCTGGGAGTATTTGATGGGGACGGTGTTGTGGGAGCTTTACTCTGTATCAATCCCATGCTGTACCTGTCCTGTTAGTGTTTGATGCGGAGAGTATAGATGGAGCTTTACTATGTATCTAACCCCGTGCTGTATCTGTCCTTCGAGTGTTTGATGGGGCAGTGCAGAAGGAGCATCACTCTGTATCTAACCCCATGCTCTACCTGTCCTGGTAGTGTTTGATGGGGACAGTGTAGAGGGAGTTTTACTCTGTATCTAACCCCATGCTGTACCTGTCCTGGGAGTGTTTGATGGGGACAGTGTAGAGAGAGCTTTACTCTGTATCTAACCCCGTGCTGTACCTGTGCTGGGTGTTGTTGATGGGGACAGTATAGAGGGAGCTCTGCTCTGTATCTAACCCCGTGCTGTACCTGTCCTGCGAGTGTTTGATGGGGACAGTGTAGTGGGAGCTCTGCTCTGTATCTAACCCCGTGCTGTACCTGTCCTGGGAGTATTTGATGGGGACGGTGTTGTGGGAGCTTTACTCTGTATCTAACCCCGTGCTGTACCTGTCCTGCGAGTGTTTGGTGGGGACAGTGTAGAGGGAGCTTTACTCTGTATCTAACCCCGTGCTGTATCTGTCCTTCGAGTGTTTGATGGGGCAGTGCAGAGGGAGCATCACTCTGTATCTAACCCCATGCTCTACCTGTCCTGGAAGTGTTTGATGGGGTCAGTGTAGAGGGAGCTTTACTCTGTATCTAACCCCGTGCTGTACCTGTGCTGGGAGTGTTTGATGGGGACAGTGTAGAGGGAGCTTTACTCTGTATCTGACCCAGTGCTGTACCTGTCCTGGGAGTATTTGTTGTGAAGAGTGTAGAGGGAGCTTTACTCTGTATCTAACCCCGTGCTGTACCTGTCCTGGGAGTGTTTGTTTTAGACAGTGTGGAAGGAGTTTTACTCTCTATCTAACACTGTGCTGTACCTGTCCTGGGAGTGTTTGATGGGGACAGTGTAGAGAGAGCTTTATTCTGTATCTAACCCTATGCTGTAGCTGTCCTAGGAGTATTTGAAGGGGACAGCGTAGAGGTAGCTTTACTCTGTATCTAACCCCGTGCTGTACCTGTGCTGGGAGTGTTTGATGGGGACAGTGTAGAGGGAGCTTTACTCTGTATCTGACCCAGTGCTGTACCTGTCCTGGGAGTATTTGTTGTGAAGAGTGTAGAGGGAGCTTTACTCTGTATCTAACCCCGTGCTGTACCTGTCCTGGGAGTGTTTGTTTTGGACAGTGTGGAAGGAGTTTTACACTCTATCTAACACTGTGCTGTACCTGTCCTGGGAGTGTTTGATGGGGACAGTGTAGAGAGAGCTTTATTCTGTATCTAACCCTATGCTGTAGCTGTCCTTGGAGTATTTGAATGGGACAGCGTAGAGGTAGCTTTACTCTGTATCTAACCCCATGCTGTACCTGTCCTGGGAGTGTTTGATGGGGACAGTGTAGAGGGAGCTTTACTCTGTATCTAACCTCGTGCTGTACATGTCCTGGGAGTGTTTGATGGGGGCAGTGTAGAGGGAGCTTTACTCTGTATCTAACCCCGTGCTGTAACTGTCCTGGGAGTGTTTGATGGGGACAGTGTAGAGGGAGCTTTACTCTGTATCTAACTCCGTGCTGTACCTGTCCTGGGAGTGTTTGAAGGGGACAGTGTAGCGGGAGCTTTACTCTGTATCTAACCCCGTGCTTTACCGGCCATGTGAGTGTTTGATGGGGACAGTGTAGAGGGAGATTTACTCTGTATCTAACCCAGTGCTGTACCTGTCCTGGGAGTATTTGATGGGGACAGTGTAGAGGGAGCTTTCCTCTGTATCTAACCTCGTGCTGTCTGTATCCTGGTAGTGTTTGATGGGGATAGTGTAGAGGGAGCTTTACTCTGTATCTAACCCCGTGTTGTACCTGTCCTGGGAGTGTTTGATGGGGACAGTGCAGAGGGAGCTTTACTCTGTATCTAACCCCGTGTTGTACCTGTCCTGGGAGTGTTTGATGGGGACAGTGTAGAGGGAGCATTACTCTGTATCTAACCCCGTGTTGTACCTGTCCTGGGAGTGTTTGATGGGGACAGTGTAGAGGGAGCTTTACTCTGTATCTAACCCCGTGCTGTACACGTCCTGGGAGTGTTTGATTGGGACAGTGTAGAGGGAGCTTTACTCTGTATCTAACCCCGTGCTGTACCTGTCCTGGGAGTGTTTGTTTTGGACAGTGTGGAAGGAGTTTTACTCTCTATCTAACACTGTGCTGTACCTGTCCTGGGAGTGTTTGATGGGGACAGTGTAGAGAGAGCTTTATTCTGTATCTAACCCTATGCTGTAGCTGTCCTTGGAGTATTTGAAGGGGACAGCGTAGAGGTAGCTTTACTCTGTATCTAACCCCGTGCTGTACCTGTCCTGGGTGTGTTTGATGGGGACAGTGTAGAGGGTGATTTACTCTGTATCTAACCCCGTGCTGTACCTGTCCTGGGAGTGTTTGATGGGGACAGTGTAGAGGGAGCTTTACTCTGTATCTAACCCCGTGCTGTACCTGTCCTGGGAGTGTTTGATGGGGACAGTGTAGAGGGAGCTTTCCTCTGTATCTAACTCCGTGCTGTACCTGTTCTGGGAGTGTTTGATGGGGACAGTGTAGCGGGAGCTTTACTCTGTATCTAACCCCGTGCTTTACCGGCCCTGGGAGTGTTTGATGGGGACAGTGTAGAGGGAGATTTACTCTGTATCTAACCCAGTGCTGTACCTGTCCTGGGAGTATTTGATGGGGACAGTGTGGAGGGAGCTTTCCTCTGTATCTAACCTCGTGCTGTCTTTATCCTGGTAGTGTTTGATGGGGATAGTGTAGAGGGAGCTTTACTCTGTATCTAAACCCGTGCTGTACACGTCCTGGGAGTGTTTGATTGGGACAGTGTGGAAGGAGTTTTACTCTCTATCTGACCCAGTGCTGTACCTGTCCTGGGAGTATTTGTTGTGAAGAGTGTAGAGGGAGCTTTACTCTGTATCTAACCCCGTGCTGTACCTGTCCTGGGAGTGTTTGTTTTGGACAGTGTGGAAGGAGTTTTACTCTCTATCTAACACTGTGCTGTTCCTGTCCTGGGAGTGTTTGATGGGGACAGTGTAGAGAGAGCTTTATTCTGTATCTAACCCTATGCTGTACCTGTCCTTGGAGTATTTGAAGGGGACAGCGTAGAGGTAGCTTTACTCTGTATCTAACCCCATGCTGTACCTGTCCTGGGATTGTTTGATGGGGACAGTGTAGAGGGAGCTTTACTCTGTATCTAACCCCGTGCTGTACCTGTCCTGCGAGTGTTTGATGGGGACAGTGTAGTGGGAGCTCTGCTCTGTATCTAACCCCGTGCTGTACCTGTCCTGCGAGTGTTTGATGGGGACAGTGTAGTGGGAGCTCTGCTCTGTATCTAACCCCGTGCTGTACCTGTCCTGGGAGTATTTGATGGGGACGGTGTTGTGGGAGCTTTACTCTGTATCTAACCCCGTGCTGTACCTGTCCTGCGAGTGTTTGGTGGGGACAGTGTAGAGGGAGCTTTACTCTGTATCTAACCCCGTGCTGTATCTGTCCTTCGAGTGTTTGATGGGGCAGTGCAGAGGGAGCATCACTCTGTATCTAACCCCATGCTCTACCTGTCCTGGAAGTGTTTGATGGGGTCAGTGTAGAGGGAGCTTTACTCTGTATCTAACCCCGTGCTTTACCTGCCTTGGGAGTGTTTGATGGGGACAGTCTAGAGGGAGATTTACTCTGTATCTAACCCCGTGCTGTACCTGTCCTGGGTGTGTTGAATGGGGACACTGTAGTGGGAGCTCTGCTCTGTATCTAACCCCGTGCTGTACCTGTCCTGCGAGTGTTTGATGGGGACAGTGTCGTGGGAGCTCTGCTCTGTATCTAACCCCGTGCTGTACCTGTCCTGGGAGTATTTGATGGGGACGGTGTTGTGGGAGCTTTACTCTGTATCAATCCCATGCTGTACCTGTCCTGTTAGTGTTTGATGCGGAGAGTATAGATGGAGCTTTACTATGTATCTAACCCCGTGCTGTATCTGTCCTTCGAGTGTTTGATGGGGCAGTGCAGAAGGAGCATCACTCTGTATCTAACCCCATGCTCTACCTGTCCTGGTAGTGTTTGATGGGGACAGTGTAGAGGGAGTTTTACTCTGTATCTAACCCCATGCTGTACCTGTCCTGGGAGTGTTTGATGGGGACAGTGTAGAGAGAGCTTTACTCTGTATCTAACCCCGTGCTGTACCTGTGCTGGGTGTTGTTGATGGGGACAGTATAGAGGGAGCTCTGCTCTGTATCTAACCCCGTGCTGTACCTGTCCTGCGAGTGTTTGATGGGGACAGTGTAGTGGGAGCTCTGCTCTGTATCTAACCCCGTGCTGTACCTGTCCTGGGAGTATTTGATGGGGACGGTGTTGTGGGAGCTTTACTCTGTATCTAACCCCGTGCTGTACCTGTCCTGGGAGTGTTTGTTTTGGACAGTGTGGAAGGAGTTTTACTCTCTATCTAACACTGTGCTGTTCCTGTCCTGGGAGTGTTTGATGGGGACAGTGTAGAGAGAGCTTTATTCTGTATCTAACCCTATGCTGTACCTGTCCTTGGAGTATTTGAAGGGGACAGCGTAGAGGTAGCTTTACTCTGTATCTAACCCCATGCTGTACCTGTCCTGGGATTGTTTGATGGGGACAGTGTAGAGGGAGCTTTACTCTGTATCTAACCCCGTGCTGTACCTGTCCTGGGAGTGTTTGATGGGGACAGTGTAGAGGGAGCTTTACTCTGTATCTAACTCCGTGCTGTACCTGTCCTGGGAGTGTTTGATGGGGACAGTGTAGCAGGAGCTTTACTCTGTATCTAACCCCGTGCTTTACCGGCCCTGGGAGTGTTTGATGGGGACAGTGTAGAGGGAGATTTACTCTGTATCTAACCCAGTGCTGTACCTGTCCTGGGAGTATTTGATGGGGACAGTGTAGAGGGAGCTTTCCTCTGTATCTAACCTCGTGCTGTCTGTATCCTGGTAGTGTTTGATGGGGATAGTGTAGAGGGAGCTTTACTCTGTATCTAACCCCGTGCTGTACACGTCCTGGGAGTGTTTGATTGGGACAGTGTAGAGGGAGCTTTACTCTGTATCTAACCCCGTGCTGTACCTGTCCTGGGAGTGTTTGATGGGGATAGTGTAGAGGGAGCTTTACTCTGTATCTAACCCCGTGCTGTACCTGTCCTGGGAGTGTTTGTTGTGGACAGTGTAGAGGGAGCTTTACTCTGTATCTAACCCCGTGCTGTACACGTCCTGGGAGAGTTTGATGGGGACAGTGTAGAGGGAGCTTTACACTGTATCTAACCCCGTGCTGTACACGTCCTGGGAGTGTTTGATGGGGATAGTGTAGAGGGAGCTTTACTCTGTATCTAACCCCGTGCTGTACACGTCCTGGGAGTGTTTGATGGGGACAGTGTAGAGCGAGCTTTGCTCTGTATCTAACCCCGTGCTGTACCTGTCCTGGGAGTGTTTGATGGGGACAGTGTAGCGGGAGCTTTACTCTGTATCTAACCCCATGCTCTACCTGTCCTGGAAGTGTTTGATGGGGACAGTGTAGAGGGAGTTTTACTCTGTATCTAACCCCGTGCTGTACCTGTCCTGGGAGTGTTTGATGGGGACAGTGTAGAGAGAGCTTTACTCTGTATCTAACCCCGTGCTGTACCTGTGCTGGGTGTTGTTGATGGGGACAGTATAGAGGGAGCTTTGCTCTGTATCTGACCCAGTGCTGTAACTGTCCTGGGAGTGTTTGTTGTGAACAGTGTAGAGGGAGCTTTACTCTGTATCTAACCCCGTGCTGTACCTGTCCTGGGAGTGTTTGTTGTGGACAGTGTACAAGGAGTTTTACTCTCTGTCTAACCCCGTGCTGTACCTGTCTTGGGAGTGTTTGTTGTGGACAATGTAGAGGGAGTTTTACTCTCTATCTAACACTGTGCTGTACCTGTCCTGGGAGTGTTTGATGGGGACAGTGTAGAGAGAGCTTTACTCTGTATCTAACCACGTGCTGTACCTGTCCTGGGAGTGTTTGATGGGGACAGTGTAGAGGGGGCTTTACTCTGTATCTAACCCCGTGCTTTACCGGCCCTGTGAGTGTTTGATGGGGACAGTGTAGAGGGAGCTTTACTCTGTATCTAACCCGGTGCTGTACCTGTCCTGGGAGTATTTGATTCGGACAGTGTGGAGGGAGCTTTCCTCTGTATCTAACCTCGTGCTGTATGTATCCTGGTAGTGTTTGATGGGGATAGTGTCGAAGGAGCTTTACTCTGTATCTAACCCCGTGCTATACCTGTGCTGGGGGTGTTTGATGGGGACAGTGTAGAGGGAGATTTACTCTGTATCTAACCCTGTGCTGCCCCTGTCCTATGAGTATTTGATTTGGACGGTGTAGAGGGAGCTTTCCTCTGTATCTAACCCCGTGCTGTATGTATCCTGGTAGTGTTTGATGGGGATAGTGTAGAGGGAGCTTTACTCTGTATCTAACCCCGTGCTGTACCTGTCCTGGGAGTGTTTGTTGTGGACAGTGTAGAGGGAGCTTTACTCTGTATCTAACCCCGTGCTTTACACGTTCTGGGAGTGTTTGATGGGGACAGTGTAGAGGGAGCTTTACTCTGTATCTAACCCCGTGCATTACCTGTCCTGGGAGTGTTTGATGGGGATAGTGTAGAGGGAGCTTTACTCTGTATCTAATACCGTGCTTTACCTGCCTTGGGAGTGTTTGATGGGGACAGTGTAGAGGGAGCTTTACTCTGTATCTAACCCCGTGCTGTACCTGTCCTGGGAGTGTTTGATGGGGACTGTGTAGCGGGAGATTTACTCTGTATCTAACCCCGTGCCGTACCTGTCCTATGAGTGTTTGATGGGGACAGTGTAGAGGGAGATTTGCTCTGTATCTAACCTCGTGCTATACATGTGCTGGGAGTGGTTGATTGGGACAGTGTAGAGGGAGCTTTACTCTGTATCTAACCCCGTGCTGTACCTGTCCTGGGAGTGTTTGATGGGGACGATGTAGAGGGAGATTTACTCTGCATCTAACCCTGTGCTGTCCCTGTCCTGGGAGTATTTGATTTGGACGGTGTGGAGGAAGCTTTACTCTGTATCTAACCCCGTGCTGTACCTGTCCTGGGAGTGTTTGATGGGGACAGTGTAGAGGGAGCTTTACTCTGTATCTAACCCGGCTGTACCTGTCCTGGGCGTGTCTGATGGGGACAGTGTAGAGGGAGCTTTACTCTGTATCAAACCAGTTGCTGAAACTGCCCTGGGAGTGTTTGTTGGGGAGAGTGCAGATGGAGCTTTACTCTGTATCTTACCCCGTGCTGTACCTGTCCTCGGTGTGTTTGATGGGGATAGTGTAGAGGGTGATTTAATCTGTATCTAACCCCGTGCTGTATCTGTCCTGGGAGTGTTTGATGGGGACAGGGTTGAGGGAGCTTTACTCTGTATCTTACCCCATGCTGTACCTGTCCTGGGAGTGTTTGATGGGGACAGTGTAGAGGGAGCTTTACTCTGTATCTAACCCCGTGCTGTACCTGTCCTGGGAGGGTTTGATGGGGACAGTGTAGAGGGAGCATTACTCTGTATCTAACCAGGTGCTGTACCTGCCCTGGGAGTGTTTGCGGGGTACAGTGTAGAGGGAGCTTTATTCTTTATCTATACCTGTGCTGCCCCTGTCCTGGGAGTATTTGATTTGGACGGTGTGGAGGGAGCTCTGCTCTGTATCTAACCCCGTGCTGTACCTGTCCTGGGAGTGTTTGACGGGGACGGTGTAGAGGGAGTTTTACTCTGTATCTTACCCCGTGCTGTACCTGTCCTGGGAGTGTTTGTTGGGGAGAGTGCAGTTGGAGCTTTACTCTGTACCTAACCCCGTGTGGTACCTGTCCTGGGAGTGTTTGTTGTGAACAGTGTAGAGGGTGATTTACTCTGTACCTATAACCTTGCTGTACCTCTCCTGCGAATGTTTAATGGGGACAGTGCAGATGGAGCTATACTCTGTATCTAACCCCGTGCTGTACCTGTCCTGGGTGTGTTTGATGGGGACAGTTTAGAGGGAGATTTACTCTGTATCTAACCCAGTGCTGTACCTGTCCTGGGAGTATTTGTTGGGGACAGTGTAGAGGGAGCTTTCCTCTGTATCTAACCTCGTGCTGTCTGTATCCTGGTAGTGTTTGATGGGGATAGTGTAGAGGGAGCTTTACTCTGTATCTAACCCCGTGTTGTACCTGTCCTGGGAGTGTTTGATGGGGACAGTGTAGAGGGAGCTTTACTCTGTATCTAACCCCGTGTTGTACCTGTCCTGGGAGTGTTTGATGGGGACAGTGTAGAGGGAGCATTACTCTGTATCTAACCCCGTGTTGTACCTGTCCTGGGAGTGTTTGATGGGGACAGTGTAGAGGGAGCTTTACTCTGTATCTAACCCCGTGCTGTACACGTCCTGGGAGTGTTTGATTGGGACAGTGTAGAGGGAGCTTTACTCTGTATCTAACCCCGTGCTGTACCTGTCCTGGGAGTGTTTGATGGGGATAGTGTAGAGGGAGCTTTACTCTGTATCTAACCCCGTGCTGTACCTGTCATGGGAGTGTTTGTTGTGGACAGTGTAGAGGGAGCTTTACTCTGTATCTAACCCCGTGCTGTACACGTCCTGGGAGTGTTTGATGGGGACAGTGTAGAGGGTGCTTTACACTGTATCTAACCCCGTGCTGTACCTGTCCTGGGAGTGTTTGATGGGGATAGTGTAGAGGGAGCTTTACTCTGTATCTAACCCCGTGCTGTACACGTCCTGGGAGTGTTTGATGGGTACAGTGTAGAGCGAGCTTTACTCTGTATCTAACCCCGTGCTTTACCTGCCTTGGGAGTGTTTGATGGGGACAGTCTAGAGGGAGATTTACTCTGTATCTAACCCCGTGCTGTACCTGTCCTGGGTGTGTTGGATGGGGACACTGTAGTGGGAGCTCTGCTCTGTATCTAACCCCGTGCTGTACCTGTCCTGGGTGTGTTGGATGGGGACACTGTAGTGGGAGCTCTGCTCTGTATCTAACCCCGTGCTGTACCTGTCCTGGGAGTATTTGATGGGGACGGTGTTGTGGGAGCTTTACTCTGTATCAAACCCATGCTGTACCTGTCCTGTTAGTGTTTGATGCGGAGAGTATAGATGGAGCTTTACTATGTATCTAACCCCGTGCTGTATCTGTCCTTCGAGTGTTTGATGGGGCAGTGCAGAAGGAACATCACTCTGTATCTAACCCCATGCTCTACCTGTCCTGGAAGTGTTTGATGGGGACAGTGTAGAGGGAGTTTTACTCTGTATCTAACCCCATGGTGTACCTGTCCTGGGAGTGTTTGATGGGGACAGTGTAGAGAGAGCTTTACTCTGTATCTAACCCCGTGCTGTACCTGTGCTGCGTGTTGTTGATGGGGACAGTATAGAGGGAGCTCTGCTCTGTATCTAACCCCGTGCTGTACCTGTCCTGCGAGTGTTTGATGGGGACAGTGTAGTGGGAGCTCTGCTCTGTATCTAACCCCGTGCTGTACCTGTCCTGGGAGTATTTGATGGGGACGGTGTTGTGGGAGCTTTACTCTGTATCTAACCCCGTGCTGTACCTGTCCTGCGAGTGTTTGGTGGGGACAGTGTAGAGGGAGCTTTACTCTGTATCTAACCCCGTGCTGTACCTGTCCTGGGAGTGTTTGATGGGGACAGTGTAGAGGGAGCTTTCCTCTGTATCTAACTCCGTGCTGTACCTGTCATGGGAGTGTTTGATGGGGACAGTGTAGAGCGAGCTTTACTCTGTATCTAACCCCGTGCTTTACCTGCCTTGGGAGTGTTTGATGGGGACAGTCTAGTGGGAGATTTACTCTGTATCTAACCCCGTGCTGTACCTGTCCTGGGTGTGTTGGATGGGGACACTGTAGTGGGAGCTCTGCTCTGTATCTAACCCCGTGCTGTACCTGTCCTGCGAGTGTTTGATGAGGACAGTGTCGTGGGAGCTCTGCTCTGTATCTAACCCCGTGCTGTACCTGTCCTGGGAGTATTTGATGGGGACGGTGTTGTGGGAGCTTTACTCTGTATCAAGCCCATGCTGTACCTGTCCCGTTAGTGTTTGATGCGGAGAGTATAGATGGAGCTTTACTATGTATCTAACCCCGTGCTGTATCTGTCCTTCGAGTGTTTGATGGGGCAGTGCAGAAGGAGCATCACTCTGTATCTAACCCCATGCTCTACCTGTCCTGGGAGTGTTTGATGGGGACAGTGTAGAGGGAGTTTTACTCTGTATCTAACCCCGTGCTGTACCTGTCCTGGGAGTGTTTGATGGGGACAGTGTAGAGAGAGCTTTACTCTGTATCTAACCCCGTGCTGTACCTGTGCTGGGTGTTGTTGATGGGGACAGTATAGAGGGAGCTTTGCTCTGTATCTGACCCAGTGCTGTAACTGTCCTGGGAGTGTTTGTTGTGAACATTGTAGAGGGAGCTTTACTCTGTATCTAACCCCGTGCTGTACCTGTCCTGGGAGTGTTTGTTGTGGACAGTGTACAAGGAGTTTTACTCTCTGTCTAACCCCGTGCTGTACCTGTCTTGGGAGTGTTTGTTGTGGACAATGTAGAGGGAGTTTTACTCTCTATCTAACACTGTGCTGTACCTGTCCTGGGAGTGTTTGATGGGGACAGTGTAGAGAGAGCTTTACTCTGTATCTAACCCCGTGCTGTACCTGTCCTGGGAGTGTTTGATGGGGACAGTGTAGAGGGAGCTTTACTCTGTATCTAACCCTATGCTGTACCTGTCCTGGGAGTGTTTGATGGGGACAGTGTAGAGGGAGCTTTACTCTGTATCTAACCCCGTGCTGTACCTGTCCTGGGAGTGTTTGATGGGGACTGTGTAGCGGGAGATTTACTCTGTATCTAACCCCGTGCCATACCTGTCCTATGAGTGTTTGATGGGGACAGTGTAGAGGGAGATTTGCTCTGTATCTAACCTCGTGCTATACATGTGCTGGGAGTGGTTGATTGGGACAGTGTAGAGGGAGCTTTACTCTGTATCTAACCACGTGCTGTACCTGTCCTGGGAGTGTTTGATGGGGACGATGTAGAGGGAGATTTACTCTGCATCTAACCCTGTGCTGTCCCTGTCCTGGGAGTATTTGATTTGGACGGTGTGGAGGAAGCTTTACTCTGTATCTAACCACGTGCTGTACCTGTCCTGGGAGTGTTTGATGGGGACAGTGTAGAGGGAGCTTTACTCTGTATCTAACCCCGTGCTGTACCTGTCCTGGGCGTGTCTGATGGGGACAGTGTAGAGGGAGCTTTACTCTGTATCAAACCAGCTGCTGTACCTGCCCTGGGAGTGTTTGTTGGGGAGAGTGCAGATGGAGCTTTACTCTGTATCTTACCCTGTGCTGTACCTGTCCTCGGTGTGTTTGATGGGGACAGTGTAGAGGGAGCTTTACTCGGTATATTACCCCGTGCTGTACCTGTCATGGGAGTGTTTGATGGGGACAATGTAGAGGGTGATTTACTCTGTATCTAACCTCGTGCTGTACTTATCCTGGCAGTGTTTGTTGGCGATAGTGTAGAGGGAGATTTACTCTGTATCTAACCCCGTGCTGTACCTGTCCTGGGAGTGTTTGTTTTGGACGGTGTAGAGGGAGTTTTACTCTGTATCTAACCCCGTGCTGTACCTGTCGTGGGAGTGGTTAATGGTGACCTTGTAGAGGGAGCTTTGCTCTGTACCAACCCCGTGCTGTACCTGTCCTGGGAGTATTTGAGCGGGACAGTGTAGAGGGAGCTTTACTCTCTATCTAACCCTATGCTGTAGCTGTCCTGGGAGTATTTGAAGGGGACAGCGTAGAGGGAGTTTTGCTCTGTATCTAACCAGGTGCTGTACCTGCCCTGGGAGTGTTTGCTGGGTACAGTGTAGAGGGAGCTTTACTCTGTATCTAACCCCGTGCTTTACCTGTCCTGGGAGTGTTTGATGGGGACAATGTAGAGGGAGCTTTACTCTGTATCTAACCCCGTGCTGTATCTGTCCTGGGAGTATTCGATTCAGATGGTATCGAGGGAGCTTTCCTCTGTATCTAACCCCGTGCTGTATGTGTCCTGGTAGTGTTTGATGGGGATAGTGTAGAAGGAGCTTTACTCTGTATCTAACCTCGTGCTATACATGTGCTGGGAGTGTTTGATGGGGACAGTGTAGAGGGAGCTTTGCTCTGTATCTAACTCCGTGCTGTACCTGTCCTGGGATTGTTTCATGGGGACAATGTAGATGGAGTTTTACTCTGTATCTAACCCTGTGCTGTACCTGTCCTGGGAGTGTTTGATGGGGACAGTGTGGAGGGAGATTTACTCTGTATCTAAACGCGTGTTAAACCTGTCTGGGAGTGTTTGATGGGGACGGTGTAAATGGAGCTTTACTCTGCATGTAACCCCGTGCTGTACCTCTCCTGGGAGTGTTTGATGGGGACTGTGCAGAGGGAGCTTTACTCTGTATCTAACCCCGTGCTGTACCTGTCCTGGGAGTGTTTGATGGGGACGGTGTTGAGGGAGATTTATTCTGTATCTAACCCCGTGCTGTACCTGCCCTGGGAGTGTTTGATGGGGACGGTGTTGAGGGTGCTTTACTTTGTATCTAACCCCGTGCTGTACCTGTCCTGGGAATATTTGATGGGGACAGTGTAGAGGGAGCTTTACTCTGTATCTAACCCCGTGCTGTACCTGTCCTGGGAATATTTGATGGGGACAGCATATATGGAGCTTGGCTCTGTATCTATCCCCGTTCTGTACCTGTCCTGGGAGTGTTTGATGGGGACAGTGTAGAGGGAGCTTTACTCTGTATCTAACCCCGTGCTGTACTTGTCCTGGGTGTGTTGGATGGGGTCCGTGTAGATGGAGCTTTGGTCTATATCTTAGCCCGTGCTGTGCCTGCCCTGGGTGTGTGTGATGGGGACAGTGTAATGGGAGCTTTACTCTGTATCTAATCCTGTGCTGTACCTGTCCTGAGTGTGTTTGATGGGGACAGTGTAGAGGGAGATTTACTCTGTATCTAACCTTGTGCTGTACCTGTCCTCGGAGTGTTTGATGGAGACAGTGTAGAGGGAGCTTTACTCTGTATCTAACTCCTTGCTGTAACTGTCCTGGGAGTGTTTGATGGGGACAGTGTAAAGGGAGCTTTACTCTGTATCTAGCCACGTGCTGTACCTGCCGCGGGAGTGTTTGATGTGGATAGTGTAGAGGGAGCTTTACTCTGTATCTAACGCCGTGCTGTACCTGTCCTGGGAGTGTTTGATGCGGACAGTGTAGAGGGAGCTTTAGTCTGTATCGAACCCTGTGCTGTACCTGTCCTGGGAGTGTTTGATGGGGACAGTGTAGAGGGAGCTTTACTCTGTATCTAACCCCATGGTGTACCTGTCCTGGGAGTGTTTGATGGGGACAGTGTAGAGGGAGCTTTACTCTGTATCTAACACCGTGCTGTACCCGTCCTGGGAGTGTTTGATGGGGACGGTGTAGAGGGAGCTTTACTCTGTATCTCACCCCATGCTGTACCTGTCCTGGGAGTGTTTGATGGGGTCAGTGTAGAGGGAGCTTTACTCTGTATCTCACCCTGTGCTGTACCTGTCCTGGGAGTGTTTGATGGGGAGCAAGTATAGGGAGCTTTACTCTGTATCTAACCTCGTGCTGTACCTGTCCTGGGAGTGTTTGATGGGGACAGTGTAGAGGGAGCTTTACTCTGTATCTAACCCCATGGTGTACCTGTCCTGGGAGTGTTTGATGGGGACAGTGTAGAGGGAGCTTTACTCTGTATCTAACACCGTGCTGTACCCGTCCTGGGAGTGTTTGATGGGGACGGTGTAGAGGGAGCTTTACTCTGTATCTCACCCCATGCTGTACCTGTCCTGGGAGTGTTTGATGGGGTCAGTGTAGAGGGAGCTTTACTCTGTATCTCACCCTGTGCTGTACCTGTCCTGGGAGTGTTTGATGGGGAGCAAGTATAGGGAGCTTTACTCTGTATCTAACCTCGTGCTGTACCTGTCCTGGGAGTGCTCGATGGGGACAGTGTAGAGGGAGCTTTACTCTGTATCTAACCCCGTACTGTACCTGTCCTGGGAGTGCTCGATGGGGACAGTATATAGGGAGCTTTACTCTGTATCTAACCCCGTGCTGTACCTGTCCTGGGAGTGTCTGATGGGGACAGTGTAGCGGGAGCTTTACTCTGTATCTAACCCCATGCTCTACCTGTCCTGGGAGTGTTTGATGGGGCAGTGTTGAGGGAGCTTTACTCTGTATTGAACCCTGTGCTTTACCTGCATTTGAAGTACAAATGTGGACAACTGCAGTTTTTGTAAGTTTGAAATGAAGAGTGAAAGTGCTGTCATTTCCCATCAGCTCCTACAGGAACCGTAGATGGCAAACAGGGCTAAACATCTTGATCTGTGCTCTCCTATCAGACCTGTGACATATTAGAAATGTAATTGATTGTAAGGAACTGATATTGGCGAGGTTGGGGAAATGATTGAGTTCTGTGTTCACCTGGAGAGCTGGAGAGATGACACCACACCTATCGCTTGGCAGTGTCATTGCGCGATTGTACTGTGAGCCACGATTGGATCAGCTGGTGTTCCGATCGCTGCTGATGTCAGCGTTGGGCATGTCGGTTCTCTGAATGGAACCTGCCTTGACAGACTGTGAGCTCTTGGTTTAGAATCGCCGAGGGCACTCACTGAACAGATTCACAGGAGTCTGCTGCTGAGTATTCGAACAGGAAGATGAAATATCTCTTCAGCAAGAAACATTGGCTGTCTCACGCCGGGCCACAAACGGGTTGGAAGGGTTTCAACAGGGACACAGAGCGAATAAAATGATCCAAAATCTCGACAGCCTTTTTTGTCCCAGTACTTCCCTCGTCCCAGTGGAGATGTGCTAGTATCCCCATATCAATGTCAGAGATGCCTCAGTTGCAAAGCAGTTTATTTGCCAGTCAACTTCCGAACATTCACCATTCACTGGAAGCCCTTCCCCAGTGGGTACCTCTCTTGAGATTATCCATCAAACTCCCTCTAGATTCGCTCTCGCTTTCTCTATTGAACGATGCATGATACAATCTGGCATTATTTCCAACGAGAGAGAGAGAGAGAGAGAGAGAGAGAGAGAGTCTTTGACCTTTTTCTGTTTCCACTCTTGTTCGTGTACCCGTACCAACTGAAACTAAAAACTTACTTTCTTGTCTCTTTGAAACGAAGGGGACAGATTTGATGCTTTTTGGCTTTCCCTCAACAGGAGGCGTCGCAAGCAAGCCAACGTCAGGGGGAGACAACCACTTATTTCTGTGGACCTCTCTCTCCCTGAGCCCCTGGTGCAAGGCATCAGCACAGCTTTTCCTGGTTTTTTTTTTTTAAACTTTCCTTAACTACTAACCCCTTGGTGACCTGTCAATTCGCTTTGCGCGTCGTAAAACCTCATCGGCAGGACAAATACAAAAGAACCGTATTAGCGAAATGGTGAGAGGTTGCAGAGCTCTGAGACGCAGAGGGATCTGGGTGTCCTAGTGCATGAATCACAGAAGGTTAGTGTGAAGTGTATTATCTAAATGGTGAGAGATTGCAGAGCTCTGAGACGCAGAGGGATCTGGGTGTCCTAGTGCATGAATCACAGAAGGTTAGTATGAAGTGTATTATCTAAATGGTGAGAGGTTGCAGAGCTCTGAGACGCAGAGGGATCTGGGTGCCCTAGTGCATGAATCACAGAAGGTTAGTGTGAAGTGTATTATCTAAATGGTGAGAGATTACAGAACTCTGAGACACAGAGGGATCTGGCTGTCCGAGTGCATGAATCACAGAAGGTTAGTATGAAGTGTATTATCTAAATGGTGAGAGATTGCAGAGCTCTGAGACACAGAGGGATCTGGGTGTCCTAGTGCATGAATCACAGAAGGTTAGTATGAAGTGTATTATCTAAATGGTGAGAGGTTGCAGAGCTCTGAGACACAGAGGGATCTGGGTGTCCTAGTGCATGAATCACAGAAGGTTAGTATGAAGTGTATTATCTAAATGGTGAGAGGTTGCAGAGCTCTGAGACACAGAGGGATCTGGATGTCCTAGTGCATGAATCACAGAAGGTTAGTATGAAGTGTATTATCTAAATGGTGAGAGATTGCAGAGCTCTGAGACACAGAGGGATCTGGGTGTCCTAGTGCATGAATCACAGAAGGTTAGTGTGAAGTGTATTATCTAAATGGTGAGAGATTGCAGAGCTCTGAGACGCAGAGGGATCTGGGTGTCCTAGTGCATGAATCACAGAAGGTTAGTATGAAGTGTATTATCTAAATGGTGAGAGATTGCAGAGCTCTGAGGTACAGAGGGATCTGGGTGTCCTAGTGCATGAATCACAGAAGGTTAGTATGAAGTGTATTATCTAAATGGTGAGAGATTGCAGAGCTCTGAGGTACAGAGGGATCTGGGTGTCCTAGTGCATGAATCACAGAAGGTTAGTGTGAAGTGTATTATCTAAATGGTGAGAGATTGCAGAGCTCTGAGACACAGAGGGATCTGGGTGTCCTAGTGCATGAATCACAGAAACCCGGTGTGGAGATACAGGAGGTCATTATGAAAGCTAATAGAAAGTTATCATTTATTGTGAGGGGGAGTTGAATATAAAAGTTAGGGAGGTGATGCTTCAGTTGTACAGGGCAGTGATGAGGCCACATCTGGAGTGTTGTGTACAGAGTTGGTCTCCTTATTTAAGGGAAGGATGTCAATGTGTGGGGAGCAGTTCAGAGAAGGTTTACCAGACTAACACCGGGAACGGGCGGGTTGTCTGATGAGGGAAGGTCGGACAGGTGAGGCTCGTGTCCGCTGGAGTTTAGGAGAGTGAGGGGCGACTCGATTGAAACCTTTAAGACCCTGAGGGGGTCTCGGACAGGGTGGGACACGGAAAGTATGTTTCCTCTTGTGGGAGAATCTAGAACGAGGGTGGTGGGGGGGTCACTGTTTATAAATAAGGGGGCGTCCATTTAGGACAGAGACCAGGAGAAATGCTTCCTCTCCGAGGTGGGGGGGGTGTTGGTGAGTGTTTGGAACTCTCTCCCTCACAAGGAGGTGGGGGCAGAGTCTGTGAATATTTTTAAGGCCGAGCGAGATAGATTCATGATTCACAAGGTGGGGGGTGAAAGGTTATAGAAGGGAGGAATGGGCAGGGAGTGTGGGGTTGAGGTTCCAATCAGGTCAGTCACGGTCTTATTGAAGGGGTGGGGGTAGCAGAGTTCGAGGGGCCAATTGGCCCCTACTCCTTCTCCTTGCTCGTATTAAAAACGCAGGTATGAAACAGGGCCTGGAGAATTCCAGCCCCATCTCAAAAATAAAACCCTGAACCGAAATCAAACTCCAGTTTCACCTTTCTTAACGCCGTATCTTGTCCCTGGTACGCAAACAAATACAACTATAACCTACTTCAAACTACTTATCATGAAGCCATCAATGTATGTAACATTATCCAAAGTTATTTCTTTTTAAATAGAGATTAAGTCTGCGGGTGTGTCTTAACTGGATTGAAGCCAGCTCGTCTGGGTGCTTTGACATGTTCTGGTTTTGAGATGTAAGAGAGATAATGCGCATTTGCATCTTGTTGCATAGAGCATCCCAAGAAGGGGGAGTGAAATCTTGCACCCAGCTAGCAGAGACCAAGCGGTAGGTTTATATCACGGATAAAGCTGGTACTGTGAAAGGGGGGTTTTATTGTTAGAAGAGGTGGGGGGTCAAAGGGGCTGGCGACACAATGAGAATTTACACTCAACGAGATGTGCTGGGTATAACAAGATAGCAGTTGTGTGTGTGTGTGTGTGTGTGTGTGTGTGTGTGTGTGTGTGTGTGTGTGTGTGTGTGGGGCAGGGGTCAATGTAAGATCAAAGCCTGTAAGCTGCCGCTGTGTCACCACAGGAACCAAAGTGAAAGGAAGTTCATCCTGAATTCGTCCGGTGAAAATGCTTTGTCTGGTGTCTGGTTAAGTCTGAGTAGCTGTTGCCTTAATGGAGATTAGTTTGGGAGTTTGTTAAAAGTTATGATTGTAATAATTTGCAGCCATGTGTATATATTTAACTTGTGTAAGTTAATAAAGGTCTCATGTAGTTTGATATAAAAACCTCTCGAGAACAGATGATCTCATTCCTGAATTTAGAGCTGCAACCCCAAACATCCCACTTAAAAAATGTAGGTTATGACAGTAGTTTAAAGTCTCCCTCCGGGATTTTTAAATAACTGCGCTTGACTGCTGTGTCGTAACAGTGCTTCTCAAGGGTTTGAAAGAGAGAGAGAGAGCGAGAGAGAGAGAGAGAGAGGGGTGACCTCATTCAAATAACGCAAAAGTCTCACGGCGCTCGACAGGGTAGGTGCAGGAAGGATATTTCCCCGGGCTCGTTGGGAGGGTGTTGGATGGGGGGGGTGGTTCTGGAACCAGGGGGAGACAGTCTCAGAATAAGGGGGAGGCCATTTAGGATTGGGACGAGGAGGAATTTCTTCACTCGGAGGGTGGTGGAGGCTCAGTCATCGAGCAGGTTCGAGACCGAAGCTGGGGGGGGGGGGGTAGATTTCTGCAAATTTAAAACATCGAGGGATACGGGGATAGCGCAGGCGAGTGGTGTCAGAAGTAGAAGATCAGCCGTGATCTCGACAAGCAGCAGAGTGGGCTCGAGGGGCTGAATGGCCGACATGCGAACCCATCCGGACCCACGGCAAGGCAGTTGACTCTTAAGTGAGCAAGGGGGATTAGGGATGGGCGATAAATGCTGGCTGAACCAGCGACGCCCTCATCCCATGAGTGAATAAAATAAGCCGCTAGGAGGAGCACTTCTTGCCTCAGTGTCAGAGTGCGTCAGCAGACAGCATTAAAACAAGCAAGCTGGCTTGATGCAGACTAACAATATAGTTCAGGTCGCCCATTCTTCTGCCTGTGCGGCCATTAACCAATGGCGAGTTGTTGTAGTTCGTCCTTCTATCGGTTGCCTCTGTAAAACGTGCTCACTTGTTCATCTCGAACATGGATAACATTTCAGAGAATGAGACTAGAAAAAAACTAACTGGAAACCGGTTCACGCTGCTCTTGGCGTGTTCCGTTCAGCGTCCGCGGGTCCAGGCGAGCTCCCCTTTCCGTGGCCAGCAAAAGCGCGGCCCGGATCAGGGTTTTGCCTGTCTCCCTGTCACCCAAGCAACCGGGAGTCACGTTAAACTCTGAGAAGCCTGATTGACGTCATAGCCAGGGATTCCAATTACACCCCACTTTCCCCGAGCTCTCTTCGTTTCACAGGCTCCATCAGTCGAGGCACTGAGCAGAAAAACGCTCCGGAGAGATGGTGGTGTAGTGCTAATGTCAATGGGCAAGTACTTGATCAGATGCCCAGGGGACATGGGTTCAAATCCCACCATGGCAGCTGGTGGAATTTAAATTCAGTTAATAAAATCTAGAGTGGAAAGCTGATTTCCGTCATAGTGACCATGAAACTGTCATTGTTTGTTGTAAAAAAAAAACCCCATCTGGTTCATTAATGTCCTTTTGTTTTATATTAATTCATGGGATGTGGGGGGGTCACTGGCCGGGCCCAGCATTTATTGCCCATCCCTAATTGCCCCCTTGAGAAGGTGGTGGGTGAGCCGCCTCCTTGAACCGCTGCAGTCCCCCTGTGGTGTAGGTACACCCACGGCGCTGTTAGGGAGGGAGTTCCAGGATTTTGTCCCCTGTGGTGTAGGTACACCCACAGCGCTGTTAGGGAGGGAGTTCCAGGATTTTGTCCCTGTGGTGTAGGTATACCCACAGCGCTGTTAGGGAGGGAGTTCCAGGATTTTGTCCCCTGTGTGGTGTAGGTACACCCACGGCGCTGTTAGGGAGGGAGTTCCAGGATTTTGTCCCTGTGGTGTAGGTACACTCACTGCGCTGTTAGGGAGGGAGTTCCAGGATTTTGTCCCTGTGGTGTAGGTACACCCACAGTGCAGTTAGGGAGGGAGTTCCAGGATTTTGTTCCCGTGGTGTAGGTACACCCACGGCACTGTTAGGGAGGGAGTTCCAGGATTTTGTCCCCTGTGTGGTGTAGGTACATCCACAGTGCAGTTAGGGAGGGAGTTCCAGGATTTTGAGCCGTGGTATAGGTACACCCACAGCGCTGTTAGGGAGGGAGTTCCAGGATTTTGTCCCTGTGGTGTAGGTACACCCACAGTGCTGTTAGGGAGGGAGTTCCAGGATTTTGTCCCCCTGTGGTGTAGGTACACCCACGGCGCTGTTAGGGAAGGAGTTCCAGGATTTTGTCCCTGTGGTGTAGGTACACCCACAGTGCTGTTAGGGAGGGAGTTCCAGGATTTTGTCCCTGTGGTGTAGGTACACCCACAGCGCTGTTAGGGAGGGAGTTCCAGGATTTTGTCCCCCTGTGGTGTAGGTACACCCACAGCGCTGTTAGTGAGGGTGTTCCAGGATTTTGTCCCCTGTGGTGTAGGTACACCCACAGTGCTGTTAGGGAGGGAGTTCCAGGATTTTGTCCCCTGTGGTGTAGGTACACCCACAGTGCTGTTAGGGAGGGAGTTCCAGGATTTTGTCCCCTGTGGTGGCGGTACACCCACAGCGCTGTTAGGGAGTGAGTTCCAGGATTTTGTCCCTGTGGTGTAGGTACACCCACAGTGCTGTTAGGGAGGGAGTTCCAGGATTTTGTCCCCTGTGGTGTAGATACACCCACAGCGCTGTTAGTGAGGGAGTTCCAGGATTTTGTCCCTGTGCTGTAGGTACACCCACAGCGCTGTTAGGGAGGGAGTTCCAGGATTTTGTCCCTGTTGTGTAGGTACACCCACAGCGCTGTTAGGGAGGGAGTTCCAGGATTTTGTCCCTGTGGTGTAGGTACACTCATGGCGCTGTTAGGGAGGGAGTTCCAGGATTTTGTTCCTGTGGTGTAGGTACACCCACAGCGCTGTTAGGGAGGGAGTTCCAGGATTTTGTACCCTGTGGTGTAGGTACATCCACAGTGCTGTTAGGGAGGGAGTTCCAGGATTTTGTCCCTGTGGTGTTGGTACACCCATGGCGCTGTTAGGGAGGGAGTTCCAGGATTTTGTCCCCTGTGGTGTAGGTACACCCACAGTGCTGTTAGGGAGGGAGTTCCAGGATTTTGTCCCCTGTGGTGGAGGTACACCCACGGCGCTGTTAGGGAGGGAGTTCCAGAATTTTGTCCCTGTGGTGTAGGTACATCCACAGCGCTGTTAGGGAGGGAGTTCCAAGATTTTGTCCCCTGTGGTGTAGGTACACCCACAGCGCTGTTAGGGAGGGAGTTCCAGGATTTTGTACCCTGTGGTGTAGGTACATCCACAGTGCTGTTAGGGAGGGAGTTCCAGGATTTTGTCCCTGTGGTGTTGGTACACCCATGGCGCTGTTAGGGAGGGAGTTCCAGGATTTTGTCCCCTGTGGTGTAGGTACACCCACAGTGCTGTTAGGGAGGGAGTTCCAGGATTTTGTCCCCTGTGGTGGAGGTACACCCACAGTGCTGTTAGGGAGGGAGTTCCAGGATTTTGTTCCTGTGGTGTAGGTACATCCACAGCGCTGTTAGGGAGGGAGTTCCAAGATTTTGTCCCCTGTGGTGTAGGTACACCCACGGTGCTGTTAGGGAGGGAGTTCCAGGATTTTGTCTCTGTGGTGTAGGTACACCCACGGCGCTGTTAGGGAGGGAGTTCCAGGATTTTGTCCCCTGTGATGTAGGTACATCCACAGCGCTGTTAGGGAGGGAGTTCCAGGATTTTGTCCCTGTGGTGTAGGTACACCCACGGTGCTGTTAGGGAGGGAGTTCCAGGATTTTGTCCCTGTGGTGTAGGTACACCCACAGTGCTGTTAGGGAGGGAGTTCCAGGATTTTGTCCCTGTGGTGTAGGTACACCCACAGCGCTGTTAGGGAGGGAGTTCCAGGATTTTGTCCCCTGTGGTGTAGGTACACCCACAGTGCTGTTAGGGAGGGAGTTCCAGGATTTTGTCCCTGTGGTGTAGGTACACTCACAGCGCTGTTAGGGAGGGAGTTCCAGGATTTTGTCCCTGTGGTGTAGGTACACCCATGGTGCTGTTAGGGAGGGAGTTCCAGGATTTTGTCCCTGTGGTGTAGGTACATCCACAGCGCTGTTAGGGAGGGAGTTCCAGGATTTTGACCCAGCGACAGTGAAGGAACGGCCAATATATTTCCAAGTCGGGATGGTGAGGGGCTCGGAGGGGGAACTTCCAGGTGGTGGGTGTTCCCCATGTGTCTGCTGCCCTTGTCCTTCTAGACGGTAGCGGCCGTGGGTTTGGGCGGCGCTGTCGAAGGAGCCTTGGTGAGTTGCTGCAGTGCATCTTGTATATGGTACACACGCTGCTGCTACTGTGCGTCGGTGGGTGGAGGGAGTGAATGTTTGTGGATGGGGTGCCGATCGAGCGGGGGGGCGGGGGCTGCTTTGTCCTGGATGGTGTCGAGCTTCTCGAGTGTTGTGGGAGCCGCAACTCATCCAGGCAAGTAGGGAGTGTCCCATCCCACTCCTGACTTGTGTCTTGTAGATGGTGGACAGGCTTTGGGGGGGGAGACAGGAGGTGAGTTACTCTCCGCAGGATTCCCAGCCTCTGACCTGCTCTTGTAGCCACAGTATTGATATGGCTGGGTCCCCAGTTCAGTTTCTGGTCAATGGTAACCCCCAGGATGTTGATAGTGGGGGATTCAGTGAGGGTGATGCCCATTGAACATCAAGGGGGCGATGGTTGGATTATCTCTTGTTGGACATGGTCATTGCCTGACACTTGTGTGGGGGTGAATGTTACTGGCCACTGGTCAGCTCCCAAGCCTGGATATTGTCCAGGGTCTTGCTGCATTCGGACACGGGGCTGCTTCATGTATCCGAGGAAGTGCGAATGGAGCTGAACATTGTGCAACCATCAGCGAACATCCCCACTCCTGACCTTACGACGGGAGGAAGGTCATCGATGAAGCAGCTGGAGGTGGTTGGGCCGAGGGCACTAACCCTGAGGAACTCCTGCAGTGACGTCCTGGAGCGGAGATGACTGACCTCCAACAACCACAGCCATCTCCCTTTGTGCCAGGGGTATGACTCCGACCAGCGGAGAGTGTGTTCCCATTGACCCCGGTTTTGCTGGGGGTCCTTGATGCCGCACTCGGTCAAAGGCTGCTTTGGCCCAAGGCTGCGATTAAGCCTGGACTGAGTGTCTTCCCCAGGTAAACCCGTGACAAGTGAACCATCGTGAGATGGAGTGGCGGGGGGCCGGTGGGGGTTGGGGGTGGGGGGGGGGTGCTCAGTGTCCCGATGGGACTCTGGCTGCAAAGCGGCTGCGCGACGGTCACTCCGGTCTGGGTGATGCACCCGCGACCGGTGGGTCGGTGAGGACAAGGGCAAGGGTGAGCTTTGCCCTCTGGTTGCTTCCCTCACCGCCTGGCAGCCGTGACCACCCCCCCCCCCCCCCCCCGCCCTCCCTCAGGACCTGGTCAGTTCTGGACACCGGGGGTCGGGGGGTGGGGGGGGGTGGAGGTTCAAGAAGGCAACTCCCCACCGCTTGGGAACGGGGCAATAAACGCTGGCCCGGCCAGTGCTGACCCGCTGGCCGCAGGAACGATTGAGAGATAATGTGGCGGTACTACACCGGGCCGCTCCTGGTGATGGGCATTGAAGTCCCCCACAACCAGAGTGCATTCTGAACCCCTTGCCCCGCCCTCAGTGCTTACTGCAAGTGACGTTCAACATTGAGTAGCACTGACCCGTCAGCAGCAGGCGTCCTTGCCCGCGAGACCTCGTGGGGTCCGCAGTCGATGCCAAGCACTGCCAGGGCGTATCCCTCCCGGCTGTACGGCTCTGGTCTGGTCCCGCCGGTGGGACAGGACACACCCAGGCACAGGAATACAGGGACGTAGGAGCAGGAATGGGCCATTCAGCCCATTGAACTCGCTGCACCGTTCAGCACGCTCGTGTACGATCACCTCTCATTCTACGAAACTCTAGAGAGAACACGGGCCCAGTTCCACCCCCCGCCCCAAAACTCCCTCCGCAGGACAGTCCCACCGTCCCCGGGGTACAAGTCCGGTGAACCTTCCCAGCGCTCGCACTGTGGCGATAACATCCTTGCTGAGGTGAGGGAGCCAAAAACTGCACACTGTTGCTCCGGGTGCGGCCTGACCAAGGGTTACAGACAACTGCAGCAAGGCCTCGCCGGTCCTGTACCTGAACCCTCTCACGACGAAAGCCAACACACCATCAGTCGCCATCAGAGATTGGCCGGGTGGTTCCCAGCGAAGACTTGGGCGACAGGAAGGTATAGACGGGATGGTCAAATGGGCAGATAAGTGGCAGACGGAATTTAACCCTGAAACGTGCGTGGGGTGATAACACGTTGGAAGGAGGAATTGGACGAGGAAGTGTTGAGTGAACGGCGTGGCACTAGGAAGTCCTGGGGAACAAAGGGACCTTGGCGTGCGTGTGTGTGTGTGTGTGTGTGTGTGTGTGTGTGTGTGTGCGTGTGTGTGTGTATCCATAGATCTCCGAATGTGGAGGGGCATGTTAGTGGGGGTGGTGAAAAAGGCACAGGGGACACTTGCCTTTATCAATCGAGGCACAGATGACACAAGTAGGGAGGTTATGTTGGAGTTGTATAGACCCTTGGTGAGGCCACAGCTGGAGTACTGTGTGCAGTTCTGGTCACCACATTATAGAAAGGATGTGATGGCACTGGAGGGGGTGCAGAGGAGATTCACCAGGATGTTACCTGGGATGAAACATTTACGTGATGAAGAGAGGTTGGGATAGACTTGGGTTGTTTGCGTTGGAGCAGAGAAGACTGAGGGGCGACCTGATCGAGGTGGACAAGATTACGAGGGGCATGGACAGGTTGGATAGGGAAGCTGCTGTCCCCATGAGTTGAAGGGTCAGTCACGAGGAGGGCATAAGTACAAGGTGAGGGGCAGGAGGTTTAGGGGGGATGTGAGGAGAAACATTTTTACCCAGAGGGTGGTGAGGGTGTGGAATGCGCTGCCTGGGAGGGGGGGTGGAGGGTGGGTAAACCCTCATATCCTTTACAAAGTCCCTGGACGAGCGCTCGGCACCTCCTAACGTTCCAGGCTTGGAGGGGGGGGGGCCAAGCGCTGGTCAATGGGAGTGAGGGAGGTAGGTCCAGGGGGTTTCTCACATGTCGGGTGCACAGACTCGATGGGCCGAAGGGCCTCTTCTGCACTGTGCGAGGGTTCTGAGTGAGAGGCCGCCGCCACAGGCCTGAGTGCACTGACCCCATTTTCCAGCACTGGGCCCTGAGCCGAGGGGGCGGAGGGCAGAGGGCAGAGGGCAGAGGGCGGGCTAGGGGGACTCGAGCGAGTATCCAAACGCCTCTCGAATGTTACGCGCAGGAGTTGGGTGACGGAGCGGGGGTGGGGTGCGGGCGGTGGGGGGTTGGGTGGGTGGGGGGGGGGGGTGGGGGGTTGGGTGGGTGGGGGGTTGGGTGTGTTGGTGGGGAGGAGGGGATGGCTGTTCGCCCACTGAAGGCCTCGCTCTTCTGCCCGTTGCAGCCTCCAGCGGAGGGGACCCTGTGGAACCCGGGTGAGGAGGAAGTTGCCATGGTTACTGCGCCCCCTCCCAAACTGCTGACCCAGGTAAGAACCCCCCCCCCCCCCCCCCCCCCACCACCCCCCCCAACCCCCCCCCCAACCCCGCTTGCCTGTTCCCTTTACCCCCAAGAGAAGGGGGGAGGAGGGTAAATGGTGCGGACGCCTGTGGGGATGGGCGAGGGGGTGGGTTTCAGCCCGAGACCCGCCTCCGGACTCCGGACCGGGGCATGGCCAGAGCCGCCCGCTTCCCATCGCCCCACCTCTCGATCCCCCAGCACCCCCACCGATCCACGGCCTCGGCTGATCGGCTGCCGAAGCCCTCGATCTCTCCCCCCTCCGTCTCCGAACCCGCACCGGGTCCTGTCCCCACCGGTTCCTCGCAGACCCTCAGGCCGTTCCCCCCAACACCCTCCATTTCAAAACCCTCGTCCTTCTTTTCGAGTCCCTCAAGGGTCGCAGCCCCTCCCTATCTCTGTAACCTCCTCCAGCCCCCCCCCCACACCCCTCCCGATCTCTGTAACCTCCTCCAGCCCCTACACCCCTCCCTATCTCTGTAACCTCCTCCAGCCCCTACACCCCTCCCTATCTCTGTAACCTCCTCCAACCCATACACCCCTCCCTATCTCTGTAACCTCCTCCAGTCCCCGCTACACCCCTCCCTATCTCTGTAACCTCCTCCAGCCCCTACACCCCTCCCTATCTCTGTAACCTCCTCCAGCCCCCTACACCCCTCCCTATCTCTGTAACCTCCTCCAGTCCCCGCTACACCCCTCCCTATCTCTGTAACCTCCTCCAGCCCCCTACACCCCTCCCTTATCTGTAACCTCCTCCAGCCCCCTACACCCCTCCCTATCTCTGTAACCTCCTCCAGTCCCTACACCCCTCCCTATCTCTGTAACCTCCTCCAGCCCCTTCACCCCTCCCTATCTCTGTAACCTCCTCCAGCCCCCTACACCCCTCCCTATCTCTGTAACCTCCTCCAGCACCTACACCCCTCCCTATCTCTGTAACCTCCTCCAGCCCCTACACCCCTCCCTATCTCTGTAACCTCCTCCAGCCCCTACACCCCTCCCTATCTCTGTAACCTCCTCCAGCCCCTACACCCCTCCCTATCTCTGTAACCTACTCCAGTCCCCCCTACACCCCTCCCTATCTCTGTAACCTCCTCCAGCCCCTACACCCCTCCCTATCTCTGTAACCTCCTCCAGCCCCTACACCCCTCCCTATCTCTGTAACCTACTCCAGTCCTCCCTACACCCCTCCCTATCTCTGTAACCTCCTCCAGCACCCCCTACACCCCTCCCTATCTCTGTAACCTCCTCCAGCACCCCCTACACCCCTCCTTATCACTGTAACGTCCTCCAGCACACCCTACACCCCTCCCTATTTCGGTAACCTCCTCCAGTCCAAACACCCCTCCCTATCGCTGTAACCTCCTCCAGCCCCTGCACCCCTCCCTATCGCTGTAACCTCCTCCAGCCCCTACACCCCACCCTATCTCTGTAACCTCCTCCAGCCCCTACACCCCTCCCTATCTCTGTAAACTCCTCCAGCACCTACACCCCTCCCTATCTCTGTAACCTCCTCCTGCCCCAGCACCCCTCCCTATCTCTGTAACCTCCTCCAGTCCCCTACACCCCTCCCTATCTCTGTAACCTCCTCCAGCCCCTACACCCCTCCCTATCTCTGTAACCTCCTCCAGCACTTACACCCCTCCCTATCTCTGTAACCTCCTCCAGCCCCTACACCCCTCCCTAACTCTGTAACCTCCTCCAGCCCCTACACCCCTCCTCATCACTGTAACGTCCTCCAGTCCCTACACCCCTCCCTATTTCGGTAACCTCCTCCAGTCCCTACACCCCTCCCTATTGCTGTAACCTCTTCCAGCCCCCTACAACCCTCCCTATCTCTGTAACCTCCTCCAGTCCCCCCTACAGCCCTCCCTATCTCTGTAACCTCCTCCAGCCCCTACACCCCTCCCTATCTCTGTAACTGCCTCCAGTCCCCCCTACACCCCTCCCTATCTCTGTAACCTCCTCCAGCCCCTACACCCCTCCCTATCTCTGTAACCTACTCCAGTCCTCCCTACACCCCTCCCTATCTCTGTAACCTCCTCCAGCACCCCCTACACCCCTCCCTATCTCTGTAACCTCCTCCAGCACCCCCTACACCCCTCCTTATCACTGTAACGTCCTCCAGCACACCCTACACCCCTCCCTATTTCGGTAACCTCCTCCAGTCCCTACACCCCTCCCTATCGCTGTAACCTCCTCCAGCCCCTGCACCCCTCCCTATCGCTGTGACCTCCTCCAGCCCCTACACCCCACCCTATCTCTGTAACCTCCTCCAGCCCCTACACCCCTCCCTATCTCTGTAAACTCCTCCAGCACCTACACCCCTCCCTATCTCTGTAACCTCCTCCTGCCCCAGCACCCCTCCCTATCTCTGTAACCTCCTCCAGTCCCCTACACCCCTCCCTATCTCTGTAACCTCCTCCAGCCCCTACACCCCTCCCTATCTCTGTAACCTCCTCCAGCACTTACACCCCTCCCTATCTCTGTAACCTCCTCCAGCCCCTACACCCCTCCCTAACTCTGTAACCTCCTCCAGCCCCTACACCCCTCCTCATCACTGTAACGTCCTCCAGTCCCTACACCCCTCCCTATTTCGGTAACCTCCTCCAGTCCCTACACCCCTCCCTATTGCTGTAACCTCTTCCAGCCCCCTACAACCCTCCCTATCTCTGTAACCTCCTCCAGTCCCCCCTACAGCCCTCCCTATCTCTGTAACCTCCTCCAGCCCCTACACCCCTCCCTATCTCTGTAACCTCCTCCAGCCCCCTACACCCCTCCCTATCTCTGTAACCGCCTCCAGTCCCCCCTACACCCCTCCCTATCTCTGTAACCTCCTCCAGCCCCTTCACCCCTCCCTATCTCTGTAACCTCCTCCAGCCCCCTACACCCCTCCCTATCTCTGTAACCTCCTCCAGCACCTACACCCCTCCCTATCTCTGTAACGTCCTCCACCCCCTACACCCCTCCGTATCTCTGTAACCTCCTCCAGCCCCTTCACCCCTCCCTATCTCTGTAACCTCCTCCAGCCCCCTACACCCCTCCCTATCTCTGTAACCTCCTCCAGCACCTACACCCCTCCCTATCTCTGTAACCTCCTCCAGCCCCCTACACCCCTCCCTATCTCTGTAACCTCCTCCAGCCCCTACACCCCTCCCTATCTCTGTAACCTCCTCCAGCCCCTACACCCCTCCCTATCTCTGTAACCTCCTCCAGCCCCTACACCCCTCCCTATCTCTGTAACCTACTCCAGTCCCCCCTACACCCCTCCCTATCTCTGTAACCTCCTCCAGCCCCTACACCCCTCCCTATCTCTGTAACCTCCTCCAGCCCCTACACCCCTCCCTATCTCTGTAACCTACTCCAGTCCTCCCTACACCCCTCCCTATCTCTGTAACCTCCTCCAGCACCCCCTACAACCCTCCCTATCTCTGTAACCTCCTCCAGCACCCCCTACACCCCTCCTTATCACTGTAACGTCCTCCAGCACACCCTACACCCCTCCCTATTTCGGTAACCTCCTCCAGTCCCTACACCCCTCCCTATCGCTGTAACCTCCTCCAGCCCCTGCACCCCTCCCTATCGCTGTAACCTCCTCCAGCCCCTACACCCCACCCTATCTCTGTAACCTCCTCCAGCCCCTACACCCCTCCCTATCTCTGTAAACTCCTCCAGCACCTACACCCCTCCCTATCTCTGTAACCTCCTCCTGCCCCAGCACCCCTCCCTATCTCTGTAACCTCCTCCAGTCCCCTACACCCCTCCCTATCTCTGTAACCTCCTCCAGCCCCTACACCCCTCCCTATCTCTGTAACCTCCTCCAGCACTTACACCCCTCCCTATCTCTGTAACCTCCTCCAGCCCCTACACCCCTCCCTAACTCTGTAACCTCCTCCAGCCCCTACACCCCTCCTCATCACTGTAACGTCCTCCAGTCCCTACACCCCTCCCTATTTCGGTAACCTCCTCCAGTCCCTACACCCCTCCCTATTGCTGTAACCTCTTCCAGCCCCCTACAACCCTCCCATTCTCTGTAACCTCCTCCAGTCCCCCCTACAGCCCCCCCTATCTCTGTAACCTCCTCCAGCCCCTACACCCTTCCCTATCTCTGTAACCTCCTCCAGTCCCCCCTACACCCCTCCCTATCTCTGTAACCTCCTCCAGCCCCTAAACCCCTCCCTATCTCTGTAACCTCCTCCAGCCCCAACATCCCTCCCTATCTCTGTAACATCCTCCAGCCCCTACACCCCTCCCTATCTCTGTAACCTCCTCCAGCCCCTACACCCCTCCCTATCTCTGTAACCTCCTCTAGCCCCCTACACCCCTCCCTATCTCTGTAACCTCCTCCAGCCCCCCCTACACCTCTCCCTATTTCTGTAACCTCCTCCAGCCCCTAGACCCCTCCCTATCTCTGTAACCTCCTCCAGCCCCCCCGACACCCCTCCCTATCACTGTAACCTCCTCCAGTCCCCTGCACCCCTCCCTAACTCTGTAACCTCCTCCAGCCCTCACACCCCTCCCTATCACTGTAACCTCCTCCAGTCCCTGCACCCCTCCCTAACTCTGTAACCTCCTCCAGCCCTTACACCCCTCCCTATCTCTGTAACCTCCTCCAGCACCCCCTACACCCGTCCGTATCTCTGTAACCTCCTCCAGCCCCTACACCCCTCCCTATCTCTGTAACTTCCTGCAGCCCCCTACACCCCTCCCTATCTCTGTAACCTCCTCCAGTCCCCCACCAACCCTCCCTATCTCTGTAACCTCCTCCAGCCCCTACACCCCTCCCTATCTCTGTAACCTCCTCCAGTCCCCTACACCCCTCCCTATCTCTGTAACCTCCTCCAGTCCCCTACACCCCTCCCTATCTCTGTAACCTCCTCCAGTCCCCCACCAACCCTCCCGATCTCTGTAACCTCCTCCAGCCCCCTACACCTCTCCCTTTCTCTGTAACCTCCTCCAGCCCCCTACACCCCTCCCTATCTCTGTAACCTCCTCCAGCCCCTACACCCCTCCCTATCTCTGTAACCTCCTCCAGCCCCTACACCCCTCCCTATCTCTGTAACCTGCTCCAGCCCCTACACCCCTCCCTATCTCTGTAACCTCCTCCAGCCCCCTACAACCCTCCTTATCTCTGTAACCTCCTCCAGCCCCCCCCCTACACCCCTCCCTATCTCAGTAACCTCCTCCAGTCCACAACTAACTCTCCCTATCTCTGTAACCTCCTCCAGCTCCCACACCCCTCGATATCTCTGTAACCTCCTCCAGTCCCCCACCAACCCTCCCTATCTCTGTAACCTCCTCCAGCTCCTACACCCCTCCCTATCTCTGTAACCTCCTCCAGCTCCCCACAACCCTCCCTATCTCTGTAACCTCCTGCAGCCCCCTACACCCCTCCCTATCTCTGTAACTTCCTCCAACCCAACACCCCTCCCTAACTCTGTAACCTCCTCCAGTCCCCCACCAACCCTCCCTATCTCTGTAACCTCCTCCAGTCCCATACACCCCTCCCTATCTCTGTAACCTCCTCCAGCCCCCTACACCCCTCCCTATCTCTGTAACCACCTCCAGCCCCCTACACCCCTCCCTATCTCTGTAACCTCCTCCAGCACCCTACACCCCTCCCTATCTCTGTAACCTCCTCCAGCACCCTACACCCCTCCCTATCTCAGTAACCTCTTCCAGTCCACAACCAACCCTCCCTATCTCTGTAACCTCCTCCAGCTCCCACACCCCTCGATATCTCTGTAACCTCCTCTAGTCGACCACCAACCCTCCCTATCTCTGTAACGTCCTCCAGCTCCTACACCCCTCCCTATCTCTGTAACCTCATCGAGCTCCCCACAACCCTCCCTATCTCTGTAACCTCCTCCAGCCCCCCTACACCCCTCCCTATCTCTGTAACCTCCTCCAGCACCCGCTACAACCCTCCTTATCTCTGTAACCTCCTCCAGCCCCCCTACAACCCTCCCTATCTCTGTAACCTCCTGCAGCCCCCTACACCCCTCCCTATCTCTGTAACCTCCTCCAGCCCCCTACACCTCTACCTATCTCTGTAACCTCCTCCAACCTCTACACCACTCCCTATCTCTGTAACATCCTCCAGCCCCTACACCCCTCCCTATCTCTGTAACCTCCTCCAGTCCCCTACACCCCTCCCTATCTCTGTAACCTCCTCCATCCCCTACACCCCTCCCTATCTCTGTAACCTCCTCCAGTGCACCATCAACCCTCCCGATCTCTGTAACCTCTTCCAGCCCCTCCTACACCTCTCCCTATTTCTGTAACCTCCTCCTGCCCCTACACCCCTCCCTATCTCTGTAACCTCCTCCAGGCCCCTACACCCCTCCCTATCTCTGTAACCTCCTCCAGTCCCCCACCAACCCTCCCGATCTCAGTAACCTCCTCCAGCCCCCTACACCTCTCCCTTTCTCTGTAACCTCCTCCAGCCCCCTACACCCCTCCCTATCTCTGTAACCTCCTCCAGCCCCTACACCCCTCCCTATCTCTGTAACCTCCTCCAGCCCCTACACCTCTCCCTATCTCTGTAACCTGCTCCAGCCCCTACACCCCTCCCTATCTCTGTAACCTCCTCCAGCCCCTACACCCCTCACTATCTCTATAACGTCCTCCAGCCCCCTACAACCCTCCTTATCTCTGTAACCTCCTCCAGCCCCCCCCTACACCCCTCCCTATCTCAGTAACCTCCTCCAGTCCACAACTAACTCTCCCTGTCTCTGTAACCTCCTCCAGCTCCCACACCCCTCGATATCTCTGTAACCTCCTCCAGTCCCCCACCAACCCTCCCTATCTCTGTAACCTCCTCCAGCTCCTACACCCCTCCCTATCTCTGTAACCTCCTCCAGCTCCCCACAACCCTCCCTATCTCTGTAACCTCCTCCAGCCCCCTACACCCCTCCCCATCACTGTAACCTCCTCCAGTCCCTACACCCATCCCGATCTCTGTAACCTCCTCCAGCCCCTACAACCCTCGCTATCTCTGTAACGTCCTCCAGTCCCCTACACCCCTCCCTATCTCTGTAACCTCCTCCAGCACACCCTACACTCCTCCTTATCTCTGTAACCTCCTCCACCCCCTACACCTCTCCCTATATTTCTAAACTCCTCCAGCCCCAACATCCCTCCCTATCTCTGTAACATCCTCCAGCCCCTACACCCCTCCCTGTCTCTGTAACCTCCTCCAGCCCCTACACCCCTCCCTATCTCTGTAACCTCCTTTAGCCCCCTACACCCCTCCCTATCTCTGTAACCTCCTCCTGCCCCCCCTACACCTCTCCCTATTTCTGTAACCTCCTCCAGCCCCTACACCCCTCCCTAACTCTGTAACCTCCTCCAGCCCCTACACCCCTCCTCATCACTGTAACGTCCTCCAGTCCCTACACCCCTCCCTATTTCGGTAACCTCCTCCAGTCCCTACACCCCTCCCTATTGCTGTAACCTCTTCCAGCCCCCTTCAACCCTCCCTATCTCTGTAACCTCTTCCAGTCCCCCCTACAGCCCCCCCTATCTCTGTAACCTCCTCCAGCCCCTACACCCTTCCCTATCTCTGTAACCTCCTCCAGTCCCCCCTACACCCCTCCCTATCTCTGTAACCTCCTCCAGCCCCTAAACCCCTCCCTATCTCTGTAACCTCCTCCAGCCCCAACATCCCTCCCTATCTCTGTAACATCCTCCAGCCCCTACACCCCTCCCTATCTCTGTAACCTCCTCCAGCCCCTACACCCCTCCCTATCTCTGTAACCTCCTCTAGCCCCCTACACCCCTCCCTATCTCTGTAACCTCCTCCAGCCCCCCCTACACCTCTCCCTATTTCTGTAACCTCCTCCAGCCCCTAGACCCCTCCCTATCTCTGTAACCTCCTCCAGCCCCCCCGACACCCCTCCCTATCACTGTAACCTCCTCCAGTCCCTGCACCCCTCCCTAACTCTGTAACCTCCTCCAGCCCTCACACCCCTCCCTATCACTGTAACCTCCTCCAGTCCCTGCACCCCTCCCTAACTCTGTAACCTCCTCCAGCCCTTACACCCCTCCCTATCTCTGTAACCTCCTCCAGCACCCCCTACACCCGTCCGTATCTCTGTAACCTCCTCCAGCCCCTACACCCCTCCCTATCTCTGTAACTTCCTGCAGCCCCCTACACCCCTCCCTATCTCTGTAACCTCCTCCAGTCCCCCACCAACCCTCCCTATCTCTGTAACCTCCTCCAGCCCCTACACCCCTCCCTATCTCTGTAACCTCCTCCAGTCCCCTACACCCCTCCCTATCTCTGTAACCTCCTCCAGTCCCCCACCAACCCTCCCTATCTCTGTAACCTCCTCCAGTCCCCTACACCCCTCCCTATCTCTGTAACCTCCTCCAGTCCCCTACACCCCTCCCTATCTCTGTAACCTCCTCCAGTCCCCCACCAACCCTCCCGATCTCTGTAACCTCCTCCAGCCCCCTACACCTCTCCCTTTCTCTGTAACCTCCTCCAGCCCCCTACACCCCTCCCTATCTCTGTAACCTCCTCCAGCCCCTACACCCCTCCCTATCTCTGTAACCTCCTCCAGCCCCTACACCCCTCCCTATCTCTGTAACCTGCTCCAGCCCCTACACCCCTCCCTATCTCTGTAACCTCCTCCAGCCCCCTACAACCCTCCTTATCTCTGTAACCTCCTCCAGCCCCCCCCCTACACCCCTCCCTATCTCAGTAACCTCCTCCAGTCCACAACTAACTCTCCCTATCTCTGTAACCTCCTCCAGCTCCCACACCCCTCGATATCTCTGTAACCTCCTCCAGTCCCCCACCAACCCTCCCTATCTCTGTAACCTCCTCCAGCTCCTACACCCCTCCCTATCTCTGTAACCTCCTCCAGCTCCCCACAACCCTCCCTATCTCTGTAACCTCCTGCAGCCCCCTACACCCCTCCCTATCTCTGTAACTTCCTCCAGCCCCAACACCCCTCCCTAACTCTGTAACCTCCTCCAGTCCCCCACCAACCCTCCCTATCTCTGTAACCTCCTCCAGTCCCATACACCCCTCCCTATCTCTGTAACCTCCTCCAGCCCCCTACACCCCTCCCTATCTCTGTAACCACCTCCAGCCCCCTACACCCCTCCCTATCTCTGTAACCTCCTCCAGCACCCTACACCCCTCCCTATCTCTGTAACCTCCTCCAGCACCCTACACCCCTCCCTATCTCAGTAACCTCTTCCAGTCCACAACCAACCCTCCCTATCTCTGTAACCTCCTCCAGCTCCCACACCCCTCGATATCTCTGTAACCTCCTCTAGTCGACCACCAACCCTCCCTATCTCTGTAACGTCCTCCAGCTCCTACACCCCTCCCTATCTCTGTAACCTCATCGAGCTCCCCACAACCCTCCCTATCTCTGTAACCTCCTCCAGCCCCCCTACACCCCTCCCTATCTCTGTAACCTCCTCCAGCACCCGCTACAACCCTCCTTATCTCTGTAACCTCCTCCAGCCCCCCTACAACCCTCCCTATCTCTGTAACCTCCTGCAGCCCCCTACACCCCTCCCTATCTCTGTAACCTCCTCCAGCCCCCTACACCTCTACCTATCTCTGTAACCTCCTCCAACCTCTACACCACTCCCTATCTCTGTAACATCCTCCAGCCCCTACACCCCTCCCTATCTCTGTAACCTCCTCCAGTCCCCTACACCCCTCCCTATCTCTGTAACCTCCTCCATCCCCTACACCCCTCCCTATCTCTGTAACCTCCTCCAGTGCACCATCAACCCTCCCGATCTCTGTAACCTCTTCCAGCCCCTCCTACACCTCTCCCTATTTCTGTAACCTCCTCCTGCCCCTACACCCCTCCCTATCTCTGTAACCTCCTCCAGGCCCCTACACCCCTCCCTATCTCTGTAACCTCCTCCAGTCCCCCACCAACCCTCCCGATCTCTGTAACCTCCTCCAGCCCCCTACACCTCTCCCTTTCTCTGTAACCTCCTCCAGCCCCCTACACCCCTCCCTATCTCTGTAACCTCCTCCAGCCCCTACACCCCTCCCTATCTCTGTAACCTCCTCCAGCCCCTACACCTCTCCCTATCTCTGTAACCTGCTCCAGCCCCTACACCCCTCCCTATCTCTGTAACCTCCTCCAGCCCCTACACCCCTCACTATCTCTGTAACCTCCTCCAGCCCCCTACACCCCTCCTTATCTCTGTAACCTCCTCCAGCCCCCCCTACACCCCTCCCTATCTCTGTAACCTCCTCCAGTCCACAACTAACTCTCCCTGTCTCTGTAACCTCCTCCAGCTCCCACACCCCTCGATATCTCTGTAACCTCCTCCAGTCCCCCACCAACCCTCCCTATCTCTGTAACCTCCTCCAGCTCCTACACCCCTCCCTATCTCTGTAACCTCCTCCAGCTCCCCACAACCCTCCCTATCTCTGTAACCTCCTCCAGCCCCCTACACCCCTCCCCATCACTGTAACCTCCTCCAGTCCCTACACCCATCCCGATCTCTGTAACCTCCTCCAGCCCCTACAACCCTCCCTATCTCTGTAACGTCCTCCAGTCCCCTACACCCCTCCCTATCTCTGTAACCTCCTCCAGCACACCCTACACTCCTCCTTATCTCTGTAACCTCCTCCACCCCCTACACCTCTCCCTATATTTCTAAACTCCTCCAGCCCCAACATCCCTCCCTATCTCTGTAACATCCTCCAGCCCCTACACCCCTCCCTGTCTCTGTAACCTCCTCCAGCCCCTACACCCCTCCCTATCTCTGTAACCTCCTTTAGCCCCCTACACCCCTCCCTATCTCTGTAACCTCCTCCTGCCCCCCCTACACCTCTCCCTATTTCTGTAACCTCCTCCAGCCCCTAGACCCCTCCCTATCTCTGTAACCTCCTCCAGCCCCCCCTACACCCCTCCCTATCACTGTAACCTCCTCCAGTCCCTGCACCCCTCCCTAACTCTGTAACCTCCTCCAGCCCTTACACCCCTCCCTATCACTGTAACCTCCTCCAGTCCCTGCACCCCTCCCTAACTCTGTAACCTCCTCCAGCCCTTACACCCCTCCCTATCTCTGTAACCTCCTCCAGCACCCCCTACACCCCTCCCTATCTCTGTAACCTCCTCCAGCCCCTACACCCCTCCCTATCTCTGTAACCTCCTCCAGTCCCCCACCAACCCTCCCTATCTCTGTAACCTCCTCCAGCCCTACACCCCTCCCTATCTCTGTAACCTCCTCCAGTCCCCTACACCCCTCCCTATCTCTGTAACCTCCTCCAGTCCCCCACCAACCCTCCCTATCTCTGTAACCTCCTCCAGTCCCGTACACCCCTCCCTATCTCTGTAACCTCCTCCAGTCCCCTACACCCCTCCCTATCTCTGTAACCTCCTCCAGTCCCCCACCAACCCTCCCGATCTCTGTAACCTCCTCCAGCCCCCTACACCTCTCCCTTTCTCTGTAACCTCCTCCAGCCCCCTACACCCCTCCCTATCTCTGTAACCTCCTCCAGCCCCTACACCCCTCCCTATCTCTGTAACCTCCTCCAGCCCCTACACCCCTCCCTATCTCTGTAACCTGCTCCAGCCCCTACACCCCTCCCTATCTCTGTAACCTCCTCCAGCCCCTACACCCCTCACTATCTCTATAACCTCCTCCAGCCCCCTACAACCCTCCTTATCTCTGTAACCTCCTCCAGCCCCCCCCACACCCCTCCCTATCTCAGTAACCTCCTCCAGTCCACAACTAACTCTCCCTATCTCTGTAACCTCCTCCAGCTCCCACACCCCTCGATATCTCTGTAACCTCCTCCAGTCCCCCACCAACCCTCCCTATCTCTGTAACCTCCTCCAGCTCCTACACCCCTCCCTATCTCTGTAACCTCCTCCAGCTCCCCACAACCCTCCCTATCTCTGTAACCTCCTGCAGCCCCCTACACCCCTCCCTATCTCTGTAACTTCCTCCAGCCCCAACACCCCTCCCTAACTCTGTAACCTCCTCCAGTCCCCCACCAACCCTCCCTATCTCTGTAACCTCCTCCAGTCCCATACACCCCTCCCTATCTCTGTAACCTCCTCCAGCCCCCTACACCCCTCCCTATCTCTGTAACCACCTCCAGCCCCCTACACCCCTCCCTATCTCTGTAACCTCCTCCAGCACCCTACACCCCTCCCTATCTCTGTAACCTCCTCCAGCACCCTACACCCCTCCCTATCTCAGTAACCTCTTCCAGTCCACAACCAACCCTCCCTATCTCTGTAACCTCCTCCAGCTCCCACACCCCTCGATATCTCTGTAACCTCCTCTAGTCGACCACCAACCCTCCCTATCTCTGTAACGTCCTCCAGCTCCTACACCCCTCCCTATCTCTGTAACCTCATCGAGCTCCCCACAACCCTCCCTATCTCTGTAACCTCCTCCAGCCCCCCTACACACCTCCCTATCTCTGTAACCTCCTCCAGCACCCGCTACAACCCTCCTTACCTCTGTAACCTGCTCCAGCCCCCCTACAACCCTCCCTATCTCTGTAACCTCCTGCAGCCCCCTACACCCCTCCCTATCTCTGTAACCTCCTCCAGCCCCCTACACATCTACCTATCTCTGTAACCTCCTCCAACCTCTACACCACTCCCTATCTCTGTAACATCCTCCAGCCCCTACACCCCTCCCTATCTCTGTAACCTCCTCCAGTCCCCTACACCCCTCCCTATCTCTGTAACCTCCTCCATCCCCTACACCCCTCCCTATCTCTGTAACCTCCTCCAGTCCACCACCAACCCTCCCGATCTCTGTAACCTCTTCCAGCCCCTCCTACACCTCTCCCTATTTCTGTAACCTCCTCCTGCCCCTACACCCCTCCCTATCTCTGTAACCTTCTCCAGTCCCCTACACCCCTCCCTATCTCTGTAAACCTCCTCCAGTCCCCCACCAACCCTCCCGATCTCTGTAACCTCCTCCAGCCCCCTACACCTCTCCCTTTCTCTGTAACCTCCTCCAGCCCCCTACACCCCTCCCTATCTCTGTAACCTCCTCATCCCCTACACCCCTCCCTATCTCTGTAACCTCCTCCAGCCCCTACACCCCTCCCTATCTCTGTAACCTGCTCCAGCCCCTACACCCCTCCCTATCTCTGTAACCTCCTCCAGCCCCTACACCCCTCACTATCTCTATAACGTCCTCCAGCCCCCTACAACCCTCCTTATCTCTGTAACCTCCTCCAGCCCCCCCCTACACCCCTCCCTATCTCAGTAACCTCCTCCAGTCCACAACTAACTCTCCCTGTCTCTGTAACCTCCTCCAGCTCCCACACCCCTCGATATCTCTGTAACCTCCTCCAGTCCCCCACCAACCCTCCCTATCTCTGTAACCTCCTCCAGCTCATACACCCCTCCCTATCTCTGTAACCTCCTCCAGCTCCCCACAACCCTCCCTATCTCTGTAACCTCCTCCAGCCCCCTACACCCCTCCCCATCACTGTAACCTCCTCCAGTCCCTACACCCATCCCGATCTCTGTAACCTCCTCCAGCCCCTACAACCCTCCCTATCTCTGTAATGTCCTCCAGTCCCCTACACCCCTCCCTATCTCTGTAACCTCCTCCAGCACACCCTACACTCCTCCCTATCTCTGTAACCTCCTCCACCCCCTACACCTCTCCCTATATCTCTAACCTCCTCCAGCCCCTACAACCCTCCCTATCTCTGTAACCTCCTCCAGCACACCCTACACTACTCCCTATCTCTGTAACCTCCTCCACCCCCTACACCTCTCCCTATATCTCTAACCACCTCCAGCCCCTACAACCCTCCCTATCTCTGTAACCTCCTCCAGCCCCCTACACCCCTCCCTATCTCTGTAACCTCCTCCAGCCCCTACACCCCTCCCTATCTCTGTAACCTCCTCCAGCCCCCTACACCTCTCCCTTTCTCTGTAACCTCCTCCAGCCCCTACACCCCTCCCTATCTCTGTAACCTCCTCCAGCCCCCTACACCTCTCCCTTTCTCTGTAACCTCCTCCAGCCCCTACACCCCTCCCTATCTCTGTAACCTCCTCCAGCCCCCCCTATACCTCTCCCTATCTCTGTAACCTCCTCCAGCCCCCCCTACACCTCTCCCTATCTCTGTAACCTCCTCCAGTCCCCCCACCAACCCTCCCTATCTCTGTAACCTCCTCCAGCACACCCTACACTCCTCCCTATATCTCTAACCTCCTCCAGCCCCTACAACCCTCCCTATCTCTGTAACCTCCTCCACCCCCTACACCTCTCCCTATATCTCTAACCTCCTCCAGCCCCTACAACCCTCCCTATCTCTGTAACCTCCTCCAGCCCCTACACCCTTCCCTATCTCTGTAACCTCCTCCAGCCCCTACACCCCTCCCTATCTCTGTAACCTCCTCCAGCCCCCTACACCCCTCCCTATCTCTGTAACCTCCTCCAGCCCCTACACCCCTCCTATCTCTGTAACCTCCTCCAGCCCCTACACTCCTCCCTATCTCTGTAACCTCCTCCACCCCCTACATCTCTCCCTATATCTCTAACCTCCTCCAGCCCCCTACACCCCTCCCTATCTCTGTAACCTCCTCTAGCCCCTACACCCCTCCCTATCTCTGTAACCTCCTCCAGCCCCTACAACCCTCCCTATCTCTGTAACCTCCTCCAGCCCCCTACAACCCTCCCTATCTCTGTAACCTCCTCCAGCCCCTAAACCCCTACACCCCTCCCTATCTCTGTAACCTCCTAACCTCCTCCTGCCCCTAAACCCCTACACCCCTCCCTATCTCTGTAACCTCCTCTAGCCACTACACCCCTTCCTATCTCTGTAACCTCCTCCAGCTCCCTTCAACCCTCCCTATCTCTGTAACTACTCCAGCCCCTACACCCCTCCCTATCTCTGTAACCACCTCCAGCTCCCACACCCCTCCCTATCTCTGTAACCTCCTCCAGTCCCCCACCAATCCTCCCTATCTCTGTAACCTCCTCCAGCTCCCTACAACCCTCCCTATCTCTGTAACCTCCTCCAACTCGTACAACCCTCCCTATCTCTGTAACTCCTCCAGCCCCCCTACACCCCTCCCTATCTCTGTAACCTCCTCCCGCCCCCTGCACCCCTCCCTATCTCTGTAACCTCCTCCAGCCACCTGCACCCCTCCCTATCTCTGTAACCTCCTGCAGCCCCTACACCCCTCACTATCTTTGTAACCTCCTCCAGCCACTACACCCCTCCCTATCTCTGTAACCTCCTCCAGCTCCCCACAACCCTCCCTATCTCTGTAACCTCCTCCAGCCCCCTACACCCCTCCCCATCACTGTAACCTCCTCCAGTCCCTACACCCATCCCGATCTCTGTAACCTCCTCCAGCCCCTACAACCCTCCCTATCTCTGTAACGTCCTCCAGTCCCCTACACCCCTCCCTATCTCTGTAACCTCCTCCAGCACACCCTACACTCCTCCTTATCTCTGTAACCTCCTCCACCCCCTACACCTCTCCCTATATCTCTAACCTCCTCCAGCCCCAACATCCCTCCCTATCTCTGTAACATCCTCCAGCCCCTACACCCCTCCATGTCTCTGTAACCTCCTCCAGCCCCTACACCCCTCCCTATCTCTGTAACCTCCTCTAGCCCCCTACACCCCTCCCTATCTCTGTAACCTCCTCCAGCCCCCCCTACACCTCTCCCTATTTCTGTAACCTCCTCCAGCCCCTAGACCCCTCCCTATCTCTGTAACCTCCTCCAGCCCCCCCTACACCCCTCCCTATCACTGTAACCTCCTCCAGTCCCTGCACCCCTCCCTAACTCTGTAACCTCCTCCAGCCCTTACACCCCTCCCTATCACTGTAACCTCCTCCAGTCCCTGCACCCCTCCCTAACTCTGTAACCTCCTCCAGCCCTTACACCCCTCCCTATCTCTGTAACCTCCTCCAGCACCCCCTACACCCCTCCCTATCTCTGTAACCTCCTCCAGCACACCCTACACTACTCCCTATCTCTGTAACCTCCTCCACCCCCTACACCTCTCCCTATATCTCTAACCACCTCCAGCCCCTACAACCCTCCCTATCTCTGTAACCTCCTCCAGCCCCCTACACCCCTCCCTATCTCTGTAACCTCCTCCAGCCCCTACACCCCTCCCTATCTCTGTAACCTCCTCCAGCCCCCTACACCTCTCCCTTTCTCTGTAACCTCCTCCAGCTCCTACACCCCTCCCTATCTCTGTAACCTCCTCCAGCCCCCTACACCTCTCCCTTTCTCTGTAACCTCCTCCAGCCCCTACACCCTTCCCTATCTCTGTAACCTCCTCCAGCCCCCCTACACCCCTCCCTATCTCTGTAACCTCCTCCAGCCCCTACACCCCTCCCTATCTCTGTAACCTCCTCCAGCCCCTACACCTCTCCCTATCTCAGTAACCTCCTCCAGCCCCTACACCCCTCCCTATCTCTGTAACCTCCTCCAGCCCCTACACCCCTCCCTATCTCTGTAACCTCCTCCAGCCCCTACACCCTTCCCTATCTCTGTAACCTCCTCCAGCCCTTACACCCCTCCCTATCTCTGTAACCTCCTCCAGCCCCCTACACCCCTCCCTATCTCTGTAACCTCCTCCAGCCCCCTACACCCCTCCCTATCTCTGTAACCTCCTCCAGCCCCTACAGCCCTCCCTATCTCTGTAACCTCCTCCAGCCCCCTACCCCTCTCCCTTTCTCTGTAACCTCCTCCAGTCCCGCACCAACCCTCCCTATCTCTGTAACCTCCTCCAGCCCCTACACCCCTCCCTATCTCTGTAACCTCCTCCAGCCCCTACACCCCTCCCTATCTCTGTAACCTCCTCCAGTCCCGCACCAACCCTCCCTATCTCTGTAACCTCCTCCAGCCCCTACACCCCTCCCTATCTCTGTAACCTCCTCCAGCCCCCTACACCCCTCCCTATCTCTGTAACCTCCTCCAGCCCCTACACCCCTCCTATCTCTGTAACCTCCTCCAGCCCCTACACTCCTCCCTATCTCTGTAACCTCCTCCACCCCCTACATCTCTCCCTATATCTCTAACCTCCTCCAGCCCCCTACACCCCTCCCTATCTCTGTAACCTCCTCTAGCCCCTACACCCCTCCCTATCTCTGTAACCTCCTCCAGCCCCTACAACCCTCCCTATCTCTGTAACCTCCTCCAGCCCCCTACAACCCTCCCTATCTCTGTAACCTCCTCCAGCCCCTAAACCCCTACACCCCTCCCTATCTCTGTAACCTCCTAACCTCCTCCTGCCCCTAAACCCCTACACCCCTCCCTATCTCTGTAACCTCCTCTAGCCACTACACCCCTTCCTATCTCTGTAACCTCCTCCAGCTCCCTTCAACCCTCCCTATCTCTGTAACTACTCCAGCCCCTACACCCCTCCCTATCTCTGTAACCACCTCCAGCTCCCACACCCCTCCCTATCTCTGTAACCTCCTCCAGTCCCCCACCAATCCTCCCTATCTCTGTAACCTCCTCCAGCTCCCTACAACCCTCCCTATCTCTGTAACCTCCTCCAACTCGTACAACCCTCCCTATCTCTGTAACTCCTCCAGCCCCCCTACACCCCTCCCTATCTCTGTAACCTCCTCCCGCCCCCTGCACCCCTCCCTATCTCTGTAACCTCCTCCAGCCACCTGCACCCCTCCCTATCTCTGTAACCTCCTGCAGCCCCTACACCCCTCACTATCTTTGTAACCTCCTCCAGCCACTACACCCCTCCCTATCTCTGTAACCTCCTCCAGCTCCCCACAACCCTCCCTATCTCTGTAACCTCCTCCAGCCCCCTACACCCCTCCCCATCACTGTAACCTCCTCCAGTCCCTACACCCATCCCGATCTCTGTAACCTCCTCCAGCCCCTACAACCCTCCCTATCTCTGTAACGTCCTCCAGTCCCCTACACCCCTCCCTATCTCTGTAACCTCCTCCAGCACACCCTACACTCCTCCTTATCTCTGTAACCTCCTCCACCCCCTACACCTCTCCCTATATCTCTAACCTCCTCCAGCCCCAACATCCCTCCCTATCTCTGTAACATCCTCCAGCCCCTACACCCCTCCATGTCTCTGTAACCTCCTCCAGCCCCTACACCCCTCCCTATCTCTGTAACCTCCTCTAGCCCCCTACACCCCTCCCTATCTCTGTAACCTCCTCCAGCCCCCCCTACACCTCTCCCTATTTCTGTAACCTCCTCCAGCCCCTAGACCCCTCCCTATCTCTGCAACCTCCTCCAGCCCCCCCTACACCCCTCCCTATCACTGTAACCTCCTCCAGTCCCTGCACCCCTCCCTAACTCTGTAACCTCCTCCAGCCCTTACACCCCTCCCTATCACTGTAACCTCCTCCAGTCCCTGCACCCCTCCCTAACTCTGTAACCTCCTCCAGCCCTTACACCCCTCCCTATCTCTGTAACCTCCTCCAGCACCCCCTACACCCCTCCCTATCTCTGTAACCTCCTCCAGCACACCCTACACTACTCCCTATCTCTGTAACCTCCTCCACCCCCTACACCTCTCCCTATATCTCTAACCACCTCCAGCCCCTACAACCCTCCCTATCTCTGTAACCTCCTCCAGCCCCCTACACCCCTCCCTATCTCTGTAACCTCCTCCAGCCCCTACACCCCTCCCTATCTCTGTAACCTCCTCCAGCCCCCTACACCTCTCCCTTTCTCTGTAACCTCCTCCAGCTCCTACACCCCTCCCTATCTCTGTAACCTCCTCCAGCCCCCTACACCTCTCCCTTTCTCTGTAACCTCCTCCAGCCCCTACACCCCTCCCTATCTCTGTAACCTCCTCCAGCCCCCCCTACACCTCTCCCTATCTCTGTAACCTCCTCCAGCCCCCCCTACACCTCTCCCTATCTCTGTAACCTCCTCCAGTCCCCCACCAACCCTCCCTATCTCTGTAACCTCCTCCAGCACACCCTACACTCCTCCCTATATCTCTAACCTCCTCCAGCCCCTACAACCCTCCCTATCTCTGTAACCTCCTCCACCCCCTACACCTCTCCCTATATCTCTAACCTCCTCCAGCCCCTACAACCCTCCCTATCTCTGTAACCTCCTCCAGCCCCTACACCCTTCCCTATCTCTGTAACCTCCTCCAGCCCCCTACACCCCTCCCTATCTCTGTAACCTCCTCCAGCCCCTACACCCCTCCCTATCTCTGTAACCTCCTCCAGCCCCTACACCTCTCCCTATCTCTGTAACCTCCTCCAGCCCCTACACCCCTCCCTATCTCTGTAACCTCCTCCAGCCCCTACACCCCTCCCTATCTCTGTAACCTCCTCCAGCCCCTACACCCTTCCCTATCTCTGTAACCTCCTCCAGCCCTTACACCCCTCCCTATCTCTGTAACCTCCTCCAGCCCCCTACACCCCTCCCTATCTCTGTAACCTCCTCCAGCCCCCTACACCCCTCCCTATCTCTGTAACCTCCTCCAGCCCCTACAGCCCTCCCTATCTCTGTAACCTCCTCCAGCCCCCTACCCCTCTCCCTTTCTCTGTAACCTCCTCCAGTCCCGCACCAACCCTCCCTATCTCTGTAACCTCCTCCAGCCCCTACACCCCTCCCTATCTCTGTAACCTCCTCCAGTCCCGCACCAACCCTCCCTATCTCTGTAACCTCCTCCAGCCCCTACACCCCTCCCTATCTCTGTAACCTCCTCCAGCCCCCTACACCCCTCCCTATCTCTGTAACCTCCTCCAGCCCCTACACCCCTCCTATCTCTGTAACCTCCTCCAGCCCCTACACTCCTCCCTATCTCTGTAACCTCCTCCACCCCCTACATCTCTCCCTATATCTCTAACCTCCTCCAGCCCCCTACACCCCTCCCTATCTCTGTAACCTCCTCTAGCACCTACACCCCTCCCTATCTCTGTAACCTCCTCCAGCCCCTACAACCCTCCCTATCTCTGTAACCTCCTCCAGCCCCCTACAACCCTCCCTATCTCTGTAACCTCCTCCAGCCCCTAAACCCCTACACCCCTTCCTATCTCTGTAACCTCCTCCAGCTCCCTTCAACCCTCCCTATCTCTGTAACTACTCCAGCCCCTACACCCCTCCCTATCTCTGTAACCACCTCCAGCTCCCACACCCCTCCCTATCTCTGTAACCTCCTCCAGTCCCCCACCAATCCTCCCTATCTCTGTAACCTCCTCCAGCTCCCTACAACCCTCCCTATCTCTGTAACCTCCTCCAACTCGTACAACCCTCCCTATCTCTGTAACTCCTCCAGCCCCCCTACACCCCTCCCTATCTCTGTAACCTCCTCCCGCCCCCTGCACCCCTCCCTATCTCTGTAACCTCCTCCAGCCACCTGCACCCCTCCCTATCTCTGTAACCTCCTGCAGCCCCTACACCCCTCACTATCTTTGTAACCTCCTCCAGCCACTACACCCCTCCCTATCTCTGTAACCTCCTCCAGCTCCCCACAACCCTCCCTATCTCTGTAACCTCCTCCAGCCCCCTACACCCCTCCCCATCACTGTAACCTCCTCCAGTCCCTACACCCATCCCGATCTCTGTAACCTCCTCCAGCCCCTACAACCCTCCCTATCTCTGTAACGTCCTCCAGTCCCCTACACCCCTCCCTATCTCTGTAACCTCCTCCAGCACACCCTACACTCCTCCTTATCTCTGTAACCTCCTCCACCCCCTACACCTCTCCCTATATCTCTAACCTCCTCCAGCCCCAACATCCCTCCCTATCTCTGTAACATCCTCCAGCCCCTACACCCCTCCATGTCTCTGTAACCTCCTCCAGCCCCTACACCCCTCCCTATCTCTGTAACCTCCTCTAGCCCCCTACACCCCTCCCTATCTCTGTAACCTCCTCCAGCCCCCCCTACACCTCTCCCTATTTCTGTAACCTCCTCCAGCCCCTAGACCCCTCCCTATCTCTGCAACCTCCTCCAGCCCCCCCTACACCCCTCCCTATCACTGTAACCTCCTCCAGTCCCTGCACCCCTCCCTAACTCTGTAACCTCCTCCAGCCCTTACACCCCTCCCTATCACTGTAACCTCCTCCAGTCCCTGCACCCCTCCCTAACTCTGTAACCTCCTCCAGCCCTTACACCCCTCCCTATCTCTGTAACCTCCTCCAGCACCCCCTACACCCCTCCCTATCTCTGTAACCTCCTCCAGCACACCCTACACTACTCCCTATCTCTGTAACCTCCTCCACCCCCTACACCTCTCCCTATATCTCTAACCACCTCCAGCCCCTACAACCCTCCCTATCTCTGTAACCTCCTCCAGCCCCCTACACCCCTCCCTATCTCTGTAACCTCCTCCAGCCCCTACACCCCTCCCTATCTCTGTAACCTCCTCCAGCCCCCTACACCTCTCCCTTTCTCTGTAACCTCCTCCAGCTCCTACACCCCTCCCTATCTCTGTAACCTCCTCCAGCCCCCTACACCTCTCCCTTTCTCTGTAACCTCCTCCAGCCCCTACACCCCTCCCTATCTCTGTAACCTCCTCCAGCCCCCCCTACACCTCTCCCTATCTCTGTAACCTCCTCCAGCCCCCCCTACACCTCTCCCTATCTCTGTAACCTCCTCCAGTCCCCCACCAACCCTCCCTATCTCTGTAACCTCCTCCAGCACACCCTACACTCCTCCCTATATCTCTAACCTCCTCCAGCCCCTACAACCCTCCCTATCTCTGTAACCTCCTCCACCCCCTACACCTCTCCCTATATCTCTAACCTCCTCCAGCCCCTACAACCCTCCCTATCTCTGTAACCTCCTCCAGCCCCTACACCCTTCCCTATCTCTGTAACCTCCTCCAGCCCCCTACACCCCTCCCTATCTCTGTAACCTCCTCCAGCCCCTACACCCCTCCCTATCTCTGTAACCTCCTCCAGCCCCTACACCTCTCCCTATCTCTGTAACCTCCTCCAGCCCCTACACCCCTCCCTATCTCTGTAACCTCCTCCAGCCCCTACACCCCTCCCTATCTCTGTAACCTCCTCCAGCCCCTACACCCTTCCCTATCTCTGTAACCTCCTCCAGCCCTTACACCCCTCCCTATCTCTGTAACCTCCTCCAGCCCCCTACACCCCTCCCTATCTCTGTAACCTCCTCCAGCCCCCTACACCCCTCCCTATCTCTGTAACCTCCTCCAGCCCCTACAGCCCTCCCTATCTCTGTAACCTCCTCCAGCCCCCTACCCCTCTCCCTTTCTCTGTAACCTCCTCCAGTCCCGCACCAACCCTCCCTATCTCTGTAACCTCCTCCAGCCCCTACACCCCTCCCTATCTCTGTAACCTCCTCCAGTCCCGCACCAACCCTCCCTATCTCTGTAACCTCCTCCAGCCCCTACACCCCTCCCTATCTCTGTAACCTCCTCCAGCCCCCTACACCCCTCCCTATCTCTGTAACCTCCTCCAGCCCCTACACCCCTCCTATCTCTGTAACCTCCTCCAGCCCCTACACTCCTCCCTATCTCTGTAACCTCCTCCACCCCCTACATCTCTCCCTATATCTCTAACCTCCTCCAGCCCCCTACACCCCTCCCTATCTCTGTAACCTCCTCTAGCACCTACACCCCTCCCTATCTCTGTAACCTCCTCCAGCCCCTACAACCCTCCCTATCTCTGTAACCTCCTCCAGCCCCCTACAACCCTCCCTATCTCTGTAACCTCCTCCAGCCCCTAAACCCCTACACCCCTCCCTATCTCTGTAACCTCCTAACCTCCTCCTGCCCCTAAACCCCTACACCCCTCCCTATCTCTGTAACCTCCTCTAGCCACTACACCCCTTCCTATCTCTGTAACCTCCTCCAGCTCCCTTCAACCCTCCCTATCTCTGTAACTACTCCAGCCCCTACACCCCTCCCTATCTCTGTAACCACCTCCAGCTCCCACACCCCTCCCTATCTCTGTAACCTCCTCCAGTCCCCCACCAATCCTCCCTATCTCTGTAACCTCCTCCAGCTCCCTACAACCCTCCCTATCTCTGTAACCTCCTCCAACTCGTACAACCCTCCCTATCTCTGTAACTCCTCCAGCCCCCCTACACCCCTCCCTATCTCTGTAACCTCCTCCCGCCCCCTGCAACCCTCCCTATCTCTGTAACCTCCTCCAGCCACCTGCACCCCTCCCTATCTCTGTAACCTCCTGCAGCCCCTACACCCCTCACTATCTTTGTAACCTCCTCCAGCCACTACACCCCTCCCTATCTCTGTAACCTCCTCCAGCCACTACACCCCTCCCTATCTCTGTAACCTCCTCCAGCCCCTACACTCCTCCCTATCTCTGTAACCTCCTCCAGCCCCCTACAACCCCTCTCTATCTCTGTAACCTCTCCAGCCCCATACAACCCCTCCCTATCTCTGTAACCTCCTCCAGCCCGTACACCTCTCCCTATCTCAGTAAGCTCCTCCAGCCCCCTACAACCCCTCCCTATCTCTGTAACTACTCCAGCCCCTACATCACTCCCTATCTCTGTAACCTCCTCCAGTCCCTACAACCCTCCCTATCTCTGTAACCTCCTACAGTCCCTACACCCCTCTGTATCTCTGTAACCTCCTCCAGTCCCCTACACCCCTCCCTATCTCTGTAACCTCCTCCAGTCCCTACAACCCTCCCTATCTCTGTAACCTCCTCCAGCCCCTACACCCCTCCCTATCTCTGTAACCTCCTCCAGCCCCTACACCCTTCCCTATCTCTGTAACCTCCTCCAGCCCTTACACCCCTCCCTATCTCTGTAACCTCCTCCAGCCCCCTACACCCCTCCCTATCTCTGTAACCTCCTCCAGCCCCCTACACCCCTCCCTATCTCTGTAACCTCCTCCAGCCCCTACAGCCCTCCCTATCTCTGTAACCTCCTCCAGCCCCCTACCCCTCTCCCTTTCTCTGTAACCTCCTCCAGTCCCGCACCAACCCTCCCTATCTCTGTAACCTCCTCCAGCCCCTACACCCCTCCCTATCTCTGTAACCTCCTCCAGCCCCTACACCCCTCCCTATCTCTGTAACCTCCTCCAGTCCCGCACCAACCCTCCCTATCTCTGTAACCTCCTCCAGCCCCTACACCCCTCCCTATCTCTGTAACCTCCTCCAGCCCCCTACACCCCTCCCTATCTCTGTAACCTCCTCCAGCCCCTACACCCCTCCTATCTCTGTAACCTCCTCCAGCCCCTACACTCCTCCCTATCTCTGTAACCTCCTCCACCCCCTACATCTCTCCCTATATCTCTAACCTCCTCCAGCCCCCTACACCCCTCCCTATCTCTGTAACCTCCTCTAGCCCCTACACCCCTCCCTATCTCTGTAACCTCCTCCAGCCCCTACAACCCTCCCTATCTCTGTAACCTCCTCCAGCCCCCTACAACCCTCCCTATCTCTGTAACCTCCTCCAGCCCCTAAACCCCTACACCCCTCCCTATCTCTGTAACCTCCTAACCTCCTCCAGCCCCTAAACCCCTACACCCCTCCCTATCTCTGTAACCTCCTCTAGCCACTACACCCCTTCCTATCTCTGTAACCTCCTCCAGCTCCCTTCAACCCTCCCTATCTCTGTAACTACTCCAGCCCCTACACCCCTCCCTATCTCTGTAACCACCTCCAGCTCCCACACCCCTCCCTATCTCTGTAACCTCCTCCTGTCCCCCACCAATCCTCCCTATCTCTGTAACCTCCTCCAGCTCCCTACAACCCTCCCTATCTCTGTAACCTCCTCCAACTCGTACAACCCTCCCTATCTCTGTAACTCCTCCAGCCCCCCTACACCCCTCCCTATCTCTGTAACCTCCTCCCGCCCCCTGCACCCCTCCCTATCTCTGTAACCTCCTCCAGCCACCTGCACCCCTCCCTATCTCTGTAACCTCCTGCAGCCCCTACACCCCTCACTATCTTTGTAACCTCCTCCAGCCACTACACCCCTCCCTATCTCTGTAACCTCCTCCAGCTCCCCACAACCCTCCCTATCTCTGTAACCTCCTCCAGCCCCCTACACCCCTCCCCATCACTGTAACCTCCTCCAGTCCCTACACCCATCCCGATCTCTGTAACCTCCTCCAGCCCCTACAACCCTCCCTATCTCTGTAACGTCCTCCAGTCCCCTACACCCCTCCCTATCTCTGTAACCTCCTCCAGCACACCCTACACTCCTCCTTATCTCTGTAACCTCCTCCACCCCCTACACCTCTCCCTATATCTCTAACCTCCTCCAGCCCCAACATCCCTCCCTATCTCTGTAACATCCTCCAGCCCCTACACCCCTCCCTGTCTCTGTAACCTCCTCCAGCCCCTACACCCCTCCCTATCTCTGTAACCTCCTCTAGCCCCCTACACCCCTCCCTATCTCTGTAACCTCCTCCAGCCCCCCCTACACCTCTCCCTATTTCTGTAACCTCCTCCAGCCCCTAGACCCCTCCCTATCTCTGTAACCTCCTCCAGCCCCCCCTACACCCCTCCCTATCACTGTAACCTCCTCCAGTCCCTGCACCCCTCCCTAACTCTGTAACCTCCTCCAGCCCTTACACCCCTCCCTATCACTGTAACCTCCTCCAGTCCCTGCACCCCTCCCTAACTCTGTAACCTCCTCCAGCCCTTACACCCCTCCCTATCTCTGTAACCTCCTCCAGCACCCCCTACACCCTCCCTATCTCTGTAACCTCCTCCAGCACACCCTACACTACTCCCTATCTCTGTAACCTCCTCCACCCCCTACACCTCTCCCTATATCTCTAACCACCTCCAGCCCCTACAACCCTCCCTATCTCTGTAACCTCCTCCAGCCCCCTACACCCCTCCCTATCTCTGTAACCTCCTCCAGCCCCTACACCCCTCCCTATCTCTGTAACCTCCTCCAGCCCCCTACACCTCTCCCTTTCTCTGTAACCTCCTCCAGCCCCTACACCCCTCCCTATCTCTGTAACCTCCTCCAGCCCCCTACACCTCTCCCTTTCTCTGTAACCTCCTCCAGCCCCTACACCCCTCCCTATCTCTGTAACCTCCTCCAGCCCCCCCTACACCTCTCCCTATCTCTGTAACCTCCTCCAGCCCCCCCTACACCTCTCCCTATCTCTGTAACCTCCTCCAGTCCCCCACCAACCCTCCCTATCTCTGTAACCTCCTCCAGCACACCCTACACTCCTCCCTATATCTCTAACCTCCTCCAGCCCCTACAACCCTCCCTATCTCTGTAACCTCCTCCACCCCCTACACCTCTCCCTATATCTCTAACCTCCTCCAGCCCCTACAACCCTCCCTATCTCTGTAACCTCCTCCAGCCCCTACACCCTTCCCTATCTCTGTAACCTCCTCCAGCCCCCTACACCCCTCCCTATCTCTGTAACCTCCTCCAGCCCCTACACCCCTCCCTATCTCTGTAACCTCCTCCAGCCCCTACACCTCTCCCTATCTCTGTAACCTCCTCCAGCCCCTACACCCCTCCCTATCTCTGTAACCTCCTCCAGCCCCTACACCCCTCCCTATCTCTGTAACCTCCTCCAGCCCCTACACCCTTCCCTATCTCTGTAACCTCCTCCAGCCCTTACACCCCTCCCTATCTCTGTAACCTCCTCCAGCCCCCTACACCCCTCCCTATCTCTGTAACCTCCTCCAGCCCCTACAGCCCTCCCTATCTCTGTAACCTCCTCCAGCCCCCTACCCCTCTCCCTTTCTCTGTAACCTCCTCCAGTCCCGCACCAACCCTCCCTATCTCTGTAACCTCCTCCAGCCCCTACACCCCTCCCTATCTCTGTAACCTCCTCCAGCCCCTACACCCCTCCCTATCTCTGTAACCTCCTCCAGTCCCGCACCAACCCTCCCTATCTCTGTAACCTCCTCCAGCCCCTACACCCCTCCCTATCTCTGTAACCTCCTCCAGCCCCCTACACCCCTCCCTATCTCTGTAACCTCCTCCAGCCCCTACACCCCTCCTATCTCTGTAACCTCCTCCAGCCCCTACACTCCTCCCTATCTCTGTAACCTCCTCCACCCCCTACATCTCTCCCTATATCTCTAACCTCCTCCAGCCCCCTACACCCCTCCCTATCTCTGTAACCTCCTCTAGCCCCTACACCCCTCCCTATCTCTGTAACCTCCTCCAGCCCCTACAACCCTCCCTATCTCTGTAACCTCCTCCAGCCCCCTACAACCCTCCCTATCTCTGTAACCTCCTCCAGCCCCTAAACCCCTACACCCCTCCCTATCTCTGTAACCTCCTAACCTCCTCCTGCCCCTAAACCCCTACACCCCTCCCTATCTCTGTAACCTCCTCTAGCCACTACACCCCTTCCTATCTCTGTAACCTCCTCCAGCTCCCTTCAACCCTCCCTATCTCTGTAACTACTCCAGCCCCTACACCCCTCCCTATCTCTGTAACCACCTCCAGCTCCCACACCCCTCCCTATCTCTGTAACCTCCTCCAGTCCCCCACCAATCCTCCCTATCTCTGTAACCTCCTCCAGCTCCCTACAACCCTCCCTATCTCTGTAACCTCCTCCAACTCGTACAACCCTCCCTATCTCTGTAACTCCTCCAGCCCCCCTACACCCCTCCCTATCTCTGTAACCTCCTCCCGCCCCCTGCACCCCTCCCTATCTCTGTAACCTCCTCCAGCCACCTGCACCCCTCCCTATCTCTGTAACCTCCTGCAGCCCCTACACCCCTCACTATCTTTGTAACCTCCTCCAGCCACTACACCCCTCCCTATCTCTGTAACCTCCTCCAGCTCCCCACAACCCTCCCTATCTCTGTAACCTCCTCCAGCCCCCTACACCCCTCCCCATCACTGTAACCTCCTCCAGTCCCTACACCCATCCCGATCTCTGTAACCTCCTCCAGCCCCTACAACCCTCCCTATCTCTGTAACGTCCTCCAGTCCCCTACACCCCTCCCTATCTCTGTAACCTCCTCCAGCACACCCTACACTCCTCCTTATCTCTGTAACCTCCTCCACCCCCTACACCTCTCCCTATATCTCTAACCTCCTCCAGCCCCAACATCCCTCCCTATCTCTGTAACATCCTCCAGCCCCTACACCCCTCCCTGTCTCTGTAACCTCCTCCAGCCCCTACACCCCTCCCTGTCTCTGTAACCTCCTCCAGCCCCTACACCCCTCCCTATCTCTGTAACCTCCTCTAGCCCCCTACACCCCTCCCTATCTCTGTAACCTCCTCCAGCCCCCCCTACACCTCTCCCTATTTCTGTAACCTCCTCCAGCCCCTAGACCCCTCCCTATCTCTGTAACCTCCTCCAGCCCCCCCTACACCCCTCCCTATCACTGTAACCTCCTCCAGTCCCTGCACCCCTCCCTAACTCTGTAACCTCCTCCAGCCCTTACACCCCTCCCTATCACTGTAACCTCCTCCAGTCCCTGCACCCCTCCCTATCTCTGTAACCTCCTCCAGCCCCTACACCCCTCCCTATCTCTGTAACCTCCTCCAGCCCTTACACCCCTCCCTATCTCTGTAACCTCCTCCAGCACCCCCTACACCCCTCCCTATCTCTGTAACCTCCTCCAGCCCCTACACCCCTCCCTATCTCTGTAACTTCCTGCAGCCCCCTACACCCCTCCCTATCTCTGTAACCTCCTCCAGTCCCCCACCAACCCTCCCTATCTCTGTAACCTCCTCCAGCCCCTACACCTCTCCCTATCTCTGTAACCTCCTCCAGTCCCCTACACCCCTCCCTATCTCTGTAACCTCCTCCAGTCCCCCACCAACCCTCCCTATCTCTGTAACCTCCTCCAGTCCCGTACACCCCTCCCTATCTCTGTAACCTCCTCCAGTCCCCTACACCCCTCCCTATCTCTGTAACCTCCTCCAGTCCCCCACCAACCCTCCCGATCTCTGTAACCTCCTCCAGCCCCCTACACCTCTCCCTTTCTCTGTAACCTCCTCCAGCCCCCTACACCCCTCCCTATCTCTGTAACCTCCTCCAGCCCCTACACCCCTCCCTATCTCTGTAACCTCCTCCAGCCCCTACACCCCTCCCTATCTCTGTAACCTGCTCCAGCCCCTACACCCCTCCCTATCTCTGTAACCTCCTCCAGCCCCTACACCCCTCACTATCTCTATAACCTCCTCCAGCCCCCTACAACCCTCCTTATCTCTGTAACCTCCTCCAGCCCCCCCCTACACCCCTCCCTATCTCAGTAACCTCCTCCAGTCCACAACTAACTCTCCCTATCTCTGTAACCTCCTCCAGCTCCCACACCCCTCGATATCTCTGTAACCTCCTCCAGTCCCCCACCAACCCTCCCTATCTCTGTAACCTCCTCCAGCTCCTACAACCCTCCCTATCTCTGTAACCTCCTCCAGCTCCCCACAACCCTCCCTATCTCTGTAACCTCCTGCAGCCCCCTACACCCCTCCCTATCTCTGTAACTTCCTCCAGCCCCAACACCCCTCCCTAACTCTGTAACCTCCTCCAGTCCCCCACCAACCCTCCCTATCTCTGTAACCTCCTCCAGTCCCGTACACCCCTCCCTATCTCTGTAACCTCCTCCAGTCCCCTACACCCCTCCCTATCTCTGTAACCTCCTCCAGTCCCCCACCAACCCTCCCGATCTCTGTAACCTCCTCCAGCCCCCTACACCTCTCCCTTTCTCTGTAACCTCCTCCAGCCCCCTACACCCCTCCCTATCTCTGTAACCTCCTCCAGCCCCTACACCCCTCCCTATCTCTGTAACCTCCTCCAGCCCCTACACCCCTCCCTATCTCTGTAACCTGCTCCAGCCCCTACACCCCTCCCTATCTCTGTAACCTCCTCCAGCCCCTACACCCCTCACTATCTCTATAACCTCCTCCAGCCCCCTACAACCCTCCTTATCTCTGTAACCTCCTCCAGCCCCCCCCTACACCCCTCCCTATCTCAGTAACCTCCTCCAGTCCACAACTAACTCTCCCTATCTCTGTAACCTCCTCTAGCTCCCACACCCCTCGATATCTCTGTAACCTCCTCCAGTCCCCCACCAACCCTCCCTATCTCTGTAACCTCCTCCAGCTCCTACACCCCTCCCTATCTCTGTAACCTCCTCCAGCTCCCCACAACCCTCCCTATCTCTGTAACCTCCTGCAGCCCCCTACACCCCTCCCTATCTCTGTAACTTCCTCCAGCCCCAACACCCCTCCCTAACTCTGTAACCTCCTCCAGTCCCCCACCAACCCTCCCTATCTCTGTAACCTCCTCCAGTCCCATACACCCCTCCCTATCTCTGTAACCTCCTCCAGCCCCCTACACCCCTCCCTATCTCTGTAACCACCTCCAGCCCCCTACACCCCTCCCTATCTCTGTAACCTCCTCCAGCACCCTACCACCCCTCCCTATCTCTGTAACCTCCTCCAGCACCCTACACCCCTCCCTATCTCAGTAACCTCTTCCAGTCCACAACCAACCCTCCCTATCTCTGTAACCTCCTCCAGCTCCCACACCCCTCGATATCTCTGTAACCTCCTCTAGTCGACCACCAACCCTCCCTATCTCTGTAACGTCCTCCAGCTCCTACACCCCTCCCTATCTCTGTAACCTCATCGAGCTCCCCACAACCCTCCCTATCTCTGTAACCTCCTCCAGCCCCCCTACACCCCTCCCTATCTCTGTAACCTCCTCCAGCACCCGCTACAACCCTCCTTATCTCTGTAACCTCCTCCAGCCCCCCTACAACCCTCCCTATCTCTGTAACCTCCTGCAGCCCCCTACACCCCTCCCTATCTCTGTAACCTCCTCCAGCCCCCTACACCTCTACCTATCTCTGTAAACTCCTCCAACCTCTACACCACTCCCTATCTCTGTAACATCCTCCAGCCCCTACACCCCTCCCTATCTCTGTAACCTCCTCCATCCCCTACACCCCTCCCTATCTCTGTAACCTCCTCCAGTCCACCACCAACCCTCCCGATCTCTGTAACCTCTTCCAGCCCCTCCTACACCTCTCCCTATTTCTGTAACCTCCTCCTGCCCCTACACCCCTCCCTATCTCTGTAACCTTCTCCAGTCCCCTACACCCCTCCCTATCTCTGTAACCTCCTCCAGTCCCCCACCAACCCTCCCGATCTCTGTAACCTCCTCCAGCCCCCTACACCTCTCCCTTTCTCTGTAACCTCCTCCAGCCCCCTACACCCCTCCCTATCTCTGTAACCTCCTCAGCCCCTACACCCCTCCCTATCTCTGTAACCTCCTCCAGCCCCTACACCCCTCCCTATCTCTGTAACCTGCTCCAGCCCCTACACCCCTCCCTATCTCTGTAACCTCCTCCAGCCCCTACACCCCTCACTATCTCTATAACGTCCTCCAGCCCCCTACAACCCTCCTTATCTCTGTAACCTCCTCCAGCCCCCCCTACACCCCTCCCTATCTCAGTAACCTCCTCCAGTCCACAACTAACTCTCCCTGTCTCTGTAACCTCCTCCAGCTCCCACACCCCTCGATATCTCTGTAACCTCCTCCAGTCCCCCACCAACCCTCCCTATCTCTGTAACCTCCTCCAGCTCCTACACCCCTCCCTATCTCTGTAACCTCCTCCAGCTCCCCACAACCCTCCCTATCTCTGTAACCACCTCCAGCCCCCTACACCCCTCCCCATCACTGTAACCTCCTCCAGTCCCTACACCCATCCCGATCTCTGTAACCTCCTCCGGCCCCTACAACCCTCCCTATCTCTGTAATGTCCTCCAGTCCCCTACACCCCTCCCTATCTCTGTAACCTCCTCCAGCACACCCTACACTCCTCCCTATCTCTGTAACCTCCTCCACCCCCTACACCTCTCCCTATATCTCTAACCTCCTCCAGCCCCTACAACCCTCCCTATCTCTGTAACCTCCTCCAGCACACCCTACACTCCTCCCTATCTCTGTAACCTCCTCCACCCCCTACACCTCTCCCTATATCTCTAACCACCTCCAGCCCCTACAACCCTCCCTATCTCTGTAACCTCCTCCAGCCCCCTACACCCCTCCCTATCTCTGTAACCTCCTCCAGCCCCTACACCCCTCCCTATCTCTGTAACCTCCTCCAGCCCCCTACACCTCTCCCTTTCTCTGTAACCTCCTCCAGCCCCTACACCCCTCCCTATCTCTGTAACCTCCTCCAGCCCCCTACACCTCTCCCTTTCTCTGTAACCTCCTCCAGCCCCTACACCCCTCCCTATCTCTGTAACCTCCTCCAGCCCCCCCTACACCTCTCCCTATCTCTGTAACCTCCTCCAGCCCCCCCTACACCTCTCCCTATCTCTGTAACCTCCTCCAGTCCCCCACCAACCCTCCCTATCTCTGTAACCTCCTCCAGCACACCCTACACTCCTCCCTATATCTCTAACCTCCTCCAGCCCCTACAACCCTCCCTATCTCTGTAACCTCCTCCACCCCCTACACCTCTCCCTATATCTCTAACCTCCTCCAGCCCCTACAACCCTCCCTATCTCTGTAACCTCCTCCAGCCCCTACACCCTTCCCTATCTCTGTAACCTCCTCCAGCCCCCTACACCCCTCCCTATCTCTGTAACCTCCTCCAGCCCCTACACCCCTCCCTATCTCTGTAACCTCCTCCAGCCCCTACACCTCTCCCTATCTCTGTAACCTCCTCCAGCCCCTACACCCCTCCCTATCTCTGTAACCTCCTCCAGCCCCTACACCCCTCCCTATCTCTGTAACCTCCTCCAGCCCCTACACCCTTCCCTATCTCTGTAACCTCCTCCAGCCCTTACACCCCTCCCTATCTCTGTAACCTCCTCCAGCCCCCTACACCCCTCCCTATCTCTGTAACCTCCTCCAGCCCCCTACACCCCTCCCTATCTCTGTAACCTCCTCCAGCCCCTACAGCCCTCCCTATCTCTGTAACCTCCTCCAGTCCCCTACACCTCTCCCTTTCTCTGTAACCTCCTCCAGTCCCGCACCAACCCTCCCTATCTCTGTAACGTCCTCCAGCCCCTACACCCCTCCCTATCTCTGTAACCTCCTCCAGCCCCTACACCCCTCCCTATCTCTGTAACCTCCTCCAGTCCCGCACCAACCCTCCCTATCTCTGTAACCTCCTCCAGCCCCTACACCCCTCCCTATCTCTGTAACCTCCTCCAGCCCCCTACACCCCTCCCTATCTCTGTAACCTCCTCCAGCCCCTACACCCCTCCTATCTCTGTAACCTCCTCCAGCCCCTACACTCCTCCCTATCTCTGTAACCTCCTCCACCCCCTACATCTCTCCCTATATCTCTAACCTCCTCCAGCCCCCTACACCCCTCCCTATCTCTGTAACCTCCTCTAGCCCCTACACCCCTCCCTATCTCTGTAACCTCCTCCAGCCCCTACAACCCTCCCTATCTCTGTAACCTCCTCCAGCCCCCTACAACCCTCCCTATCTCTGTAACCTCCTCCAGCCCCTAAACCCCTACACCCCTCCCTATCTCTGTAACCTCCTAACCTCCTCCTGCCCCTAAACCCCTACACCCCTCCCTATCTCTGTAACCTCCTCTAGCCACTACACCCCTTCCTATCTCTGTAACCTCCTCCAGCTCCCTTCAACCCTCCCTATCTCTGTAACTACTCCAGCCCCTACACCCCTCCCTATCTCTGTAACCACCTCCAGCTCCCACACCCCTCCCTATCTCTGTAACCTCCTCCAGTCCCCCACCAATCCTCCCTATCTCTGTAACCTCCTCCAGCTCCCTACAACCCTCCCTATCTCTGTAACCTCCTCCAACTCGTACAACCCTCCCTATCTCTGTAACTCCTCCAGCCCCCCTACACCCCTCCCTGTCTCTGTAACCTCCTCCCGCCCCCTGCACCCCTCCCTATCTCTGTAACCTCCTCCAGCCACCTGCACCCCTCCCTATCTCTGTAACCTCCTGCAGCCCCTACACCCCTCACTATCTTTGTAACCTCCTCCAGCCACTACACCCCTCCCTATCTCTGTAACCTCCTCCAGCCACTACACCCCTCCCTATCTCTGTAACCTCCTCCAGCCCCTACACTCCTCCCTATCTCTGTAACCTCCTCCAGCCCCCTACAACCCCTCTCTATCTCTGTAACCTCTCCAGCCCCATACAACCCCTCCCTATCTCTGTAACCTCCTCCAGCCCGTACACCTCTCCCTATCTCAGTAAGCTCCTCCAGCCCCCTACAACCCCTCCCTATCTCTGTAACTACTCCAGCCCCTACATCACTCCCTATCTCTGTAACCTCCTCCAGTCCCTACAACCCTCCCTATCTCTGTAACCTCCTACAGTCCCTACACCCCTCTGTATCTCTGTAACCTCCTCCAGTCCCCTACACCCCTCCCTATCTCTGTAACCTCCTCCAGTCCCTACAACCCTCCCTATCTCTGTAACCTCCTCCAGTCCCTACACCCCTCCCTATCTCTGTAACCTCCTCCAGTCCCCTACACCCCTCCCTATCTCTGTAACCTCCTCCAGCCCCTACACCCCTCCTATCTCTGTAACCTCCTCCAGCCCCTACACTCCTCCCTATCTCTGTAACCTCCTCCACCCCCTACATCTCTCCCTATATCTCTAACCTCCTCCAGCCCCCTACACCCCTCCCTATCTCTGTAACCTCCTCTAGCCCCTACACCCCTCCCTATCTCTGTAACCTCCTCCAGCCCCTACAACCCTCCCTATCTCTGTAACCTCCTCCAGCCCCCTACAACCCTCCCTATCTCTGTAACCTCCTCCAGCCCCTAAACCCCTACACCCCTCCCTATCTCTGTAACCTCCTAACCTCCTCCTGCCCCTAAACCCCTACACCCCTCCCTATCTCTGTAACCTCCTCTAGCCACTACACCCCTTCCTATCTCTGTAACCTCCTCCAGCTCCCTTCAACCCTCCCTATCTCTGTAACTACTCCAGCCCCTACACCCCTCCCTATCTCTGTAACCACCTCCAGCTCCCACACCCCTCCCTATCTCTGTAACCTCCTCCAGTCCCCCACCAATCCTCCCTATCTCTGTAACCTCCTCCAGCTCCCTACAACCCTCCCTATCTCTGTAACCTCCTCCAACTCGTACAACCCTCCCTATCTCTGTAACTCCTCCAGCCCCCCTACACCCCTCCCTATCTCTGTAACCTCCTCCCGCCCCCTGCACCCCTCCCTATCTCTGTAACCTCCTCCAGCCACCTGCACCCCTCCCTATCTCTGTAACCTCCTGCAGCCCCTACACCCCTCACTATCTTTGTAACCTCCTCCAGCCACTACACCCCTCCCTATCTCTGTAACCTCCTCCAGCCACTACACCCCTCCCTATCTCTGTAACCTCCTCCAGCCCCTACACTCCTCCCTATCTCTGTAACCTCCTCCAGCCCCCTACAACCCCTCTCTATCTCTGTAACCTCTCCAGCCCCATACAACCCCTCCCTATCTCTGTAACCTCCTCCAGCCCGTACACCTCTCCCTATCTCAGTAAGCTCCTCCAGCCCCCTACAACCCCTCCCTATCTCTGTAACTACTCCAGCCCCTACATCACTCCCTACCTCTGTAACCTCCTCCAGTCCCTACAACCCTCCCTATCTCTGTAACCTCCTACAGTCCCTACACCCCTCTGTATCTCTGTAACCTCCTCCAGTCCCCTACACCCCTCCCTATCTCTGTAACCTCCTCCAGTCCCTACAACCCTCCCTATCTCTGTAACCTCCTCCAGTCCCTACACCCCTCCCTATCTCTGTAACCTCCTCCAGTCCCCTACACCCCTCCCTATCTCTGTAACCTCCTCCATCCCCTACACCCCTCCCTATCTCTGTAACCTCCTCCAGCCCCTACACCTCTCCCTATCTCTGTAACCTCCTCTAGCCCCCTACAACCCTCCCTATCTGTGTAACCTCCTCCAGCCTCCTACACCCCTCCCTATCTCTGTAACCTCCTTCAAACCCTACATCCCTCCCTATCTCTGTAACCTCCTCCAGCTCCTACTCCCCTCCCTATCTCTGTAACCTCCTTCAAACCCTACATCCCTCCCTATCTCTGTAACCTCCTCCAGCCCCTACAACCTTCCCTATCTCTGGAACCTCCTCCAGCCCCTACACCCCTCCCTATCTCTGTAACCTCCTCCAGCCCCTACAACCCTCCCTATCTCTGAAACTCCTCCAGCCCCCTACACCCCACCCTATCTCTGTAACCTCCTCCAGCCCCTACACCCCTCCCTTTATCTGTAACCTCCTCCAGCCACCTACACCTCTCCCTATCTCTGTAACCTCCTCCCGCACCTATACCGCTCCCTATCTCTGTAACCTCCTCCAGCCCCCTACACCCCTCCCTATCTCTGTAACCTCCTCCAGCCCCTACACCCCTCCCTATCTCTGTAACCTCCTCCAGCCCCTACACCCCTCCCTATCTCTGTAACATCCTCCAGCCCCTACACCCCTCCCTATCTCTGTCACCTCCTCCAGCCCCTACACCCCTCCCTATCACTGTAAACTCCTCCAGCCCCTACACCGTTCCCTATCTCTGTAACCTCTTCCATCCCCCTACACCCCTCCCTATCTCTGTAACCTCCTCCATCCCCTACAGCCCTCCCTGTCTCTGTAACCTCCTCCAGCACTTACAACCCTCTCTACCGGACGGGGTGACGAATATATTGGACTTGGATGGTGCCTGCCTTCCCCAGAGCCATAGAGAAGTGACAGTGTCGGAATAGGCCATTCAGCCCATCTTGCCTGAGCTGGCTGTGAATACTAGCCTCCCATTCTCATCCCCCTGGTCCGTAGCCTTGCAGGTTACAGCGCTTCCGATGCAGATCCAGGTCCCTGTTTCAATAAGTTGAGCGTTTCAGCCTCAACCACCAACTTGGGCAGTGAATTCCAGACGCCCACCACCTTCCGGGTGATAAACATCTTCCTGGTAAGACATAGGAGCAGAAATGAGGCCATTCGGCCCGTCGAGTCTGCTCCGCCATTCAATCACGGCTGATAAGTTTCTCAACCCCCATTCTCCCGCCTTCTCCCCCATCACCTTTGACCCCCTCACCAATCGAGAACCTATCTATCTCCGTCTTAAATACACTCAATGACCCGGCCTCCACAGCCTTCTGTGGCAATGAATTCCATCGATTCACCGCTCTCTGGCTAAAGAAGTTTCTCCTCATCTCTGTTCTAAAAGGTCTTCCCTTTACTCTGAGGCTGTGTCCCTCGGGTCCTAGTCTCTCCTACTCATGGAAACATCTTCCCCACGTCCACTCTATCCAGGCCTTTCCGTGTTCTGTAAGTTTCAATCAGATCCCCCCCCACCTCATCCTTCTAAACTCCATCGCGTATAGACCCAGAGACCTCAAACGTTCCTCATATGTTAAAGCCTTTTCGTTCCTGGGATCGTTCTTCGTGAACCTCCTCTGGACCCCTCTCCAGGGCCAGCACATCCTTCCTGAGATACACGGGGCCCAGAATGGCTCGCAATATTCTAAATGTGGTCTGACCAGAGCCTTATATAAAGCCTCAGCGGCACATCCCTGCTTTTATATTCTAGTCCTCTCGAAATAAATGCCAACATGGCATTTGCCTTCCTAACTACCGACTCAACCTGCAAGTTAACCTTAAGAGAATCCTGGACTAGGACTCCCAAGTCCCTTTGCACTCCAGATTTCTGAATTCTCTCCCCCATTTAGAAAATAGTCTACGCCTCTATTCTTCTTACCAAAGTGCATGACCTCACACTTCCCCACGTTGTATTCCATCTGCCACTTCTCTGCCCGTTCTCCTAACCTGTCCAAATCCTCCTGCAGCCTCCCCGCCTCCTCAATACTACCTGTCCCTCCGCCTATCTTTGTATCATCTGCTCCCCTACCCCACCTCACCCCCTGCTGTTTGACCCCTCTGCGATGGGGTGGGGTGGGTGAAGCAAGTCTTTCCTGTATCCCCTATCTCGTCCCCCTCCTCATTCCAATCAGCCCCCTGCTGCTCTCAGCCTGTCCCCACCTCTTCTCCTACCTGCGATTTTCCAGCCCTGGCAACGTCCTTGTGAACATCCCCTGGAACTCTCTCCAGAGAGACCACCTCCTTCCTGACACGTGGGTGACCAGAACTGCTACACGACGCTCACTCTATTTTTGAGCCAAAGACAGAGCTGAATTAAACTCACGAGCGGGTAGCGGGAATGTTCCCTGAGAGGGAGAGCCAGGGCTGTCAAGGAAACCCCAAGGGAAATCTATCAGTTAACTCTTTCAGCGCCCATCGAAAGTGAATAAAACAAGAGACAAAATAAACACAGCCCCTAAATTAGGGATATGCTACAAAAAAAAATCAAAGGCAGAATTTGAAGGAAGCGACCAAACGAATGCCAGGTAACGCACGGAACAAACTTGCAAGTCGTCTTCCCCGTCTGGTTTGGGAAAGCCGGAGGAGCACCCCGAGCCCTGCCCCCACTGCCCCCCTCCCCACCACCACCACCACCGCCGCCACCACCGCCGAGTATTTCCGGCGCATCCCATTCCCTTGCCACATCGCTCGCCTCCTCCGCTCCCCGTCTCCCCCCCTCTTCCCGGCCCCCTCCCCTGGATCCCGTTGGCCGGCCTCGGTGGGGAAGTGCATCGCGGGAGGGGTGGGTGGGTGGGTGGGTGTGTGTGGGTGGCGCCGCCCGAATGCAGCTCGTTCTCACCTCTCCTCCTTCCCGGCGCAGGTCCTGCCGATGGCCGGAGCACCCATCTGAGCACGCCTCCCCACCACAGACCCCCCCCCCCACCCTCCCTCGCCCCACCACCACCACCCCCCCCGCCCCCCCACCCCGCCACAACCACCCGCCCGTCACCAGGAGATGACTCCCCCGCGGCATGGACTGCCCTAAGTCACCAGACCTCGCCCGGAACCATGAGAGCAGCCCGGAGCCCGGGGTCCTGGACACCGGCGAGGGGGATGGAGGGTGGCTACCATCGCCACCGCAGCTGGCCGCCAGGGGTCGCCGGCGCCACCCGCTGGCCCACCACGTGACCGCGCTTACCTCAGCCGCGCCCGTCCGCGGCTTCCCCCGCCAAAAACTTGCCGTTACCCAAAGAAGCCGGCGGCGACCAGGAGGAGGGGGAGGAGCCTGCGGCGCGTGCCGGGCTCAGGCCCCGCCCCTCGCCCCTGCCGACCGGCCCCCCGGAGCCTCCCCTCCTTCTCTGCCTCGGCTGCCGCCTGAGGTTCGGGCGGCCGGCGTCGCTGGTGAGCCACGCCGCCCGGCGCCACGGGCTGGCCCTCTCCCCGAGGGAGAGGCAGCTGCTGGGGGCGCAGGGCACCTCGGCCCTGCTGCAGCCCCCCACCGCCGGCCACCACCCCCGCGCCAGGGCCCTGACCGTCAGCTTCCTTGAGCCGAAAAGCGGCCAGGCCGCCGGGCGGGGGCTGGAGGGGCTGCCGGAGCCCTGGGGCCGCGCGGGGTCCCCCGGCCGGACCCCTGCCACCGCCGGCCCCGCCGGCGCCTCGCCCGGAGCCGCAGCACCATCACCGGCCCCCACCCCCTCGCCCAAAGCCACGGTGGGCGCCAGCAGTCCAAATGCCAACTCGCCAAGCGCCGACGGTGCATCCAAAGCCACGGTGACCGCCAACGGCTCAACTGCCAACACCTCAACGGTCAACAATTCATCCAAAGCCACGGTGACCGCCAACGGCTCAACTGCCAACACCTCAACGGTCAACAATTCATCCAAAGCCACGGTGACCGCCAATGGCTCAACTGCCAACACCTCAATGGTCAACAATTCATCCAAAGCCACGGTGACCGCCAACAGTCCAAATGCCAACACGCCGACCTCCGACGTTTCATCCAAAGCCACAGTGACCGCCAACGGCTCAGCCGCCAGCCGACCAACCGCCGACAGCACGCCGGCAGCCCAGACGCCCGTCTGTTGGCCCCAAGCGGCGGCCCCACCACCCAGCCTTGCGGCCGACCTGCCCCCCGAAGCACCCGTGCCAGCCGAGGCCAAAGATTTCGAGGAGGAGGAGGAGGAGGAGGAAGAGGTCGAGTGCCGGCGCCCGCCAACGAACCAAAGCAGCGGCTGGATCGACAGGCCATCTGGTGGAGCCGCCGCTGCCGCAAGCCCGGAGGGGAGCCGCCCGCCCCCCCGGAGCCACAGGGCCTTCCCGCTGGAGCCGGAGCCCGAGGAGAGGGGCCCGGCCTACGCCCGGCGGGCGGCGGCCCCTTACCCCGCTGCTGGGCGCCCCCTCCCCCAACTCCTGCAAGACCCTCAAGTGCCCCAAGTGCAACTGGCACTACAAGTACCGGCAGACGCTGGAGGCCCACGTCAAGGACAAGCACCCGGGCGCCGACACCCTGTGCGCGCACTGCGACTCGGGGAGGCCTCACCCCCGCCTGGCCCGAGGCGAGAGCTACACCTGCGGCTACAAGCCCTTCCGCTGCCTGGCCTGCAACTACTCCACCACCACCAAAGGCAACCTCAGCATCCACATGCAGTCCGACAGGCACCTGGCCAACCTGCGGGCGGGGGAGGGGGCCCCGGCCGGCCGGCAAACCCCCGGCCCCCCCTCGGCCGCCGACCGGCCCCGGGCCCGGCCCTCCCGGCGCTGCAGGGCCTGCGACTACGAGACCGGAGTCTCGCGCCAACTGAGCGTCCACGTGGCCAGCGGGCAGCAGGCGGGGAAGGTCCCACTCCTGCGCCGGGGGTTAACGCCTGGGTCGGAGACGCCCAGAACCGACCGGGACCCGGACCCGGACCTCGACCTCTGCCGCCGGTACCGCCAGGCACAGGAGGAGCCCCAGAGGGAGGGTCCAGACCGCACTGCGCCAGAGGGTCAGTATGTCCAATCAATAGGAACATAGTAATCCAAGAATCTAATCGAGGGGTTCGGGGTGGTTTATATATAGAATAACAGATACCCGGGAGTGAGTTACAGGCTGGAATCTAATCGAGGGGTTCGAGGTGGTTTATATATAGAATAACAGATACACGGGAGTGAGTTACAGACTGGAATCTAATCGAGGGGTTCGGGGTGGTTTACGTATAGAATAACAGATGCCTGGGAGTGAGTTACAGACTGGAATCTAATCGAGGGGTTCGGGGTGGTTTACGTATAGAATAACAGATACCCGGGAGTGAGTTACAGACTGGAATCTAATCGAGTGGTTCAGGCTAGTTTATGTATAGAATAACAGATACCCGGAAGTGAGTTACAGACTGGAATCTAATCGAGGGGTTCGGGGTGGTTTATATATAGAATAACAGATGCCTGGGAGTGAGTTACAGACTGGAATCTAATCGAGTGGTTCGGGGTGGTTTATATATAGAATAACAGAAACCCGGGAATGAGTTACAGACTGGAATCTAATCGAGTGGTTTGGGGTGGTTTATATATAAAATAACAGATACCCGGGAGTGAGTTACAGACTGGAATCTCATCGAGTGGTTTGGGGTGGTTTATATACAGAGTAACAGATAAACGGGATTGAGTTACAGACTGGAATCTAATCGAGGGGTCCGGGGAGGTTTATATATAGAATAACAGATACCCGGGAGTGAGTTACAGGCTGGAATCTAATCGAGGGGATCGGAGTGGTTTATATATAGAATCACAGATACCTGGGAGTGATTTACAGATTGGAATCTAATCGAGGTTTTCGGGTTGGTTTATATATAGAATAACAGATACCGGGGATTGAGTTACAGACTGGAATCTATTCGAGGAATTCAGGGAGGTTTATATATAGAATAACAGATACCCGGGATTGTGTTACTGGCTGGAATCGAATCGAACGGTTCGGGGTATTTATATATAGAATAACTGATACCCGGGAGTGAGTTACAGACTGGTATCTAATCGAGGGGATCGGAGTGGTTTATATATAGAATAACATACCTGGGAGTGATTTACAGACTGGAATCAAATTGAGGGGTACCGGGGGTATTTATATATAGAATAACACATACCCGGGAGTGAGTTACAGACTGGAATCTAATCGATGGGTTCAGGGGTGGGTTATTTATAGTGTAACAGATAACCGGGAGTGAGTTACAGGCTAGAATCTAATCGAGGGGTTCGGGGTGGTTTGGATACAGAAAAACAGATACCCAGGAGTGAGTTATAGACTGGAATCTAATCGAGGGGTTCGGGGTGATTTATATATAGAATAACAGACACCCGGGAGTGAGTTACAGACTGCAATCTAATCGAGGGGTTCGGGGTGGTTTATATATAGAATAACAGATACCCGGAAGTGAGTTACAGACTGGATTCTAATTGAGGGGTTCAGGGGGTTTATATATAGAATAACAGATACCCGGGAGTGAGTTACAGACTGGAATCTAATTGAGGCTTTCGGGGTGGTTTATATATAGAATAACAGATGCCCGGGAGTGAATTACAGACTGTAATCTAATCGAGTTGTTCGGGTTGGTTTATATATAAAATAACAGATACCCAGGAGTGAGTGACAGACTGGAATCTCATCGAGTGGTTCGGGGTGGTTTATTTACAGAGTAACAGATAACCGGGATTGAGTTACAGACTGGAATCTAATCGAAGTCTTCGGGGAGGTTTATATATAGAACAACAGATACCCGGGAGTGAGTTACAGGCTGGAATCTAATCGAACGGTTTGGGGTGTTTATATATAGAATAACAGATACCCGGGAGTGAGTTACAGACTGGAATCTATTCGAGGGGATCGGAGTGGTTTATATATAGAATCACAGATACCTATGAGTGATTTACAGATTGGAATCTAATCGAGGGGTGCCGGGGGGGTTTATATATAGTATACCAGATACCCGGGAGTGATTTATAGACTGGAATCTAATCGAGGGGTTCTGGGAGGGTTTATGTGTAGAATAACAGACACCCGGGAGTGAATTACAGACTGGAATATAATCGAGTGGTCCGGGGTGGTTTATATATAGAATAACAGATACCCGGGAGTGAATTACAGACTGGAATGTAATCGGGGAGTTCGGAGTGGTTTATATATAGAATAACAGATATCCGGGAGTGAGTTACTGACCGGAATCTAAGCGAATGGTTCGGGTGTGGGTTATTTTTAGAATAAGAGATACCCGGGAGTGAGTTACAGGCTGGAATCTAATCGAGGGGTTCGGGGTGGTTTATATATAGAATAACAGATACCCGGGAGTGAGTTACAGATGGGAATCTAATCGAGGGGTTTGGGGTAGTTTATATACAGAAAAACAGATACCCAGGAGTGAGTTACAGACTGGAATCTAATAGAGGGGTTCTGGGTGGTTTATATATAGAATAACAGACAACCGGGAGTGAGTTACAGGCTGGAATCTAATCGAACGGTTTGGGGTGTTTATATATAGAATAACAGATACCCGGGAGTGAGTTACAGACTGGAATCTATTCGAGGGGATCGGAGTGGTTTATATATAGAATCACAGATACCAATGAGTGATTTACAGATTGGAATCTAATCGAGGTGTGCCGGGGGGGTTTATATATAGTATACCAGATACCCGGGAGTGAGTTATAGACTGGAATCTAATCGAAGGGTTCTGGGAGGGTTTATGTGTAGAACAACAGATATCCGGGAGTGAATTACAGACTGGAATATAATCGAGTGGTCCGGGGTGGTTTATATATCAAATATCCGATACCCGGGAGTGAGTTACTGACCGGAATCTAAGCAAAGAGTTCAGGGGTGGATTATTTATAGAATAACAGATACCCAGGAGTGAGTTACAGGCTGGAATCTAATCGAGGGGTTCGGGGTGGTTTATATATAGAATAACAGATACCCGGGAGTGAGTTACAGGCTGGAATCTAATCGAGGGGTTCGGGGTGGTTATATCTAGGGTAACAGATACCCGGGAATGAGATACAGACTGGAATCTAATCGAGGGGTCCAGGGTGGTTTATATATAGAATAACAGATACCCGGGAGTGAGTTACAGAGTGGAATCTAATCGAGTGGTCCGCGGTAGGTTATATACAGAAAAACAGATACCCAGGAGTGAGTTATAGACTGGAATCTAATCGAGGGGTTCTGGGTGGTTTATATATAGAATAACAGATACCGGGGAGTGAGTTACAGTCTGGAATCTAATCGAGGGGTTCGGGTGGATTATATATAGAATAACAGATACTTAGGAGTGTGTTACTGACTGGAATCTAATCGAGGGGTTCCGGGTGGTTATATGTAGAGTAACAGATACCTGGGAGTGAGTTGCAGACGGGAATCTAATCGATGGGTTCGGGGTGGTTTATATATAGAACAACAGATACCTGGGAGTGTGTTACGGACTGGATTCTAAATGAGGGGTTCGGTGTGGTTTATACATAGAATAACAGATACCCGGAAGTGAGTTACAGACTGGAATCTAATCGCGGTTTCGGGGTGGTTTATTTATAGAATAACAGATACCCGCGTGTGAGTTACAGTCTGGAATCTAATTGAGGCGTTCGGGGTGGTTTATATATAGAATAACAGAGAACCGGGAGTGAGTTACAGACTGGAATCTAATCGAGGGGTTTGGGGTGGTTTATATATAGAATAACAGATACCCGGGAGTGAGTTACAGACTGGAATCTAACCGAGGTGTTCGGGTAGGTTTATATATAAAATAACAGATACCCGGGAGTGAGTTACAGACTGGAATCTCATCGAGTGGTTCGGGGTGGTTTATATACAGAGTAACAGATAACCGGGATTGAGTTACAGACTGGAATCTAATCGAGGGGTCCGGGGAGGTTTATATATAGAATAACAGATACCCGGGAGTGGGTTACAGACTGGAATCTAATCGAGGGCTCCGGGGAGTTTATATATAGAATAACAGATACCCGGGAGTGAGTTACAGGCTCGAATCTAATTGAACGGTTCGGGGTGTTTATATATAGAATAACAGATACCGGGGAGTGAGTTACAGATTGGAATCCAATCGAGGGGTTCGGGGTGGTTTATATATAGAATAACAGATACCCGGGAGTGAGTTACAGACTGGAATATAATCGAGGGGTTCGGGGTGGTTTATATATAGAATAACAGATACCCGGTAGTGAGTTACAGACTGCAATCTAATCGAGGGGATCGGAGTGGTTTATATAGAGAATCACAGATACCTGGGAGTGATTTACAGATTGGAATCTAATCGAGGGGTTCGGGGTGGTTTATATATAGAATAACAGATACCCGGGAGTGATTTACAGACTGGAATCTAATCGAGGGGTGCCGGGAGGGTTTATATATAGAATACCACACACCCGGGAGTGAGTTACAGACTGGAATCTAATAGAGGGGTTCTACGAGGGTTTATACATAGAATAACAGACACCCGGGAGTGAATTACAGACTGTAATCTCATCGAGGGGTTCAGGGTGGTTTATATATAGAGTAACAGATACCCGGGAGTGAGTTACAGACTGGAATCTAATCGCGGGTTCGGGGTGGTTTATACATAGAAGAACAGATACCCCGGAGTGAGTTGCAGACTGGAATCTAATCGAGGGGTTCGGGGTGGTTTATTTATCGAATAACAGATAACCGCGTGTGAGTTACAGACTGGAATCTAATTGAGGCGTTCGGGGTGGTTTATATATAGAATAACAGATACCCAGGAGTGAGTTACAGACTGGAATCTAATCGAGTGGTTTATATACAGAGTAACAGACAACCTGGATTGCGTTACAGACTGGAATCTCATCGAGGTCTTCGGGGAGGTTTATATATAGAACAACAGATATCCGGGAGTGAGTTACAGATTGGAATCTAATCGAGGGGTGCCGGTGGGGTTTATATATAGAATACCAGATACCCGGAATTGAGTTATAGACTGGAATCTAATTGAGGGGTTCTGGGAGGGTTTATGTATAGAATAACAGATACCCGGGAGTGAGTTACAGACTGGAATATAATCGAGTGGTCCGGGGTGGTTTATATATAGAATAACAGATACCCGGGAGTGAGTTACAGACTGGAATGTAATCGGGGAGTTCGGAGTGGTTTATATATAGAATAACAGATATCCGGGAGTGAGTTACTGACCGGAATCTAAGCGAATGGTTCGGGTGTGGGTTATTTTTAGAATAAGAGATACCCGGGAGTGAGTTACAGGCTGGAATCTAATCGAGGGGTTCGGGGTGGTTTATATATAGAATAACAGATAACCGCGTGTGAGTTACAGACTGGAATCTAATTGAGGCGTTCGGGGTGGTTTATATATAGAATAACAGATACCCAGGAGTGAGTTACAGACTGGAATCTAATCGAGTGGTTTATATACAGAGTAACAGACAACCTGGATTGCGTTACAGGCTGGAATCTAATCGAGGGGTTCGGGGTGGTTTATATATAGAATAACAGATAACCGCGTGTGAGTTACAGACTGGAATATAATCGAGTGGTCCGGGGTGGTTTATATATAGAATAACAGATACCCGGGAGTGAGTTACAGACTGCAATCTAATCGAGGGGTTCGGGGTGGTTTATATATAGAATAACAGATAACCGGGAGTGAGTTAGAGATGGCAATCTAATCGAGGGGTTTGGGGTAGTTTATATACAGAAAAACAGATACCCAGGAGTGAGTTACAGACTGGAATCTAATCGAGGGGTTCTGGGTGGTTTATATATAGAATAACAGACACCCGGGAGTGAGTTACAGGCTGGAATCTAATCGAACGGTTTGGGGTGTTTATATATAGAATAACAGATACCCGGGAGTGAGTTACAGACTGGAATCTATTCAAGGGGATCGGAGTGGTTTATATATAGAATCACAGATACCTATGAGTGATTTACAGATTGGAATCTAATCGAGGGGTGCCGGGGGGGTTTATATATAGTATACCAGATACCCGGGAGTGAGTTATAGACTGGAATCTAATCGAGGGGTTCTGGGAGGGTTTATGTGTAGAATAACAGACACCCGGGAGTGAGGTACAGACTGGAATCTAATCGAGGAGTTCGAGGGGAGGTTATATATAGAATAACAGATACCCGAGAGTGAGTTACAGACTACTATGTAATCGAGGTGCTCGGTGTGGTTTATATATAGAATAACAGATACCCGGGAGTGAGATACAGACTGGAATCTAATCGAGGGGTTCAGAGTGGTTTATATATAGAATAACAGATACCCGGGAGTGATTTACAGACTGGAATCTAATCGACGGTTCGGGGTGGTTTATATATAGAATAACAGATACCCGGAATTGAATTACAGACTGGAAACTAATCGAGGTGTTCGGGTTGGTTTATATATAGAATAACAGATACCCGGGAGTGAGTTACAGGCTGGAACCAATCGAGTGGTTTGGGTGGTTTATATATAGAATAACAGATACCCGGGAGTGAGTTACAGACTGGAATCTAATCGAGGGGTTCGGGGTGGTTGATATATGGAATAACAGATACCCGGGAGTGAGTTACAGACTGGAATCTAATCGAGGGGTTCGGGGTGGTTTATATATAGAATAACAGATACCCGGGAATGAGTTACAGACTGGAATCTAATCGAGTGGTTCGGGGTGGTTTATTTATAGAATAACAGATACCCGGGAGTGAGTTACAGACTGCAATGTAATCGAGGGGTTCGGGGTGGTTTATATATAGAATAACAGATACCCGGGAGTGAGTTACAGCCTGGAATCTAATTGAGGGGTCCAGGGTGGTTTATATAGAGAATAACAGATACCCGGGAGTGAGTTACAGACGGGAATCTAATCGAGGGTTTCGGGTTGGTTTATATATAGAATAACAGATACCCGGGAGTGATTTACAGACTGGAATCTAATCGAGGGGTTCGAGGTGGTTTATATATAGAATAACAGATACCACGGAGTGAGTTACAGACTGGAATCTAATTGAGGGGTTCGGGGTGTTTTATATATAGAAAAACAGATACCTGGGAGTGAGTTACAGGCTGGAACCAATCGAGTGGTTTGGGTGGTTTATATATAGAATAACAGATACCACGGAGTGAGTTACAGACTGGAATCTAATTGAGGGGTTCGGAGTGGTTTATATATAGAATAACAGATACCCGGGAGTGAGTTACAGACTGGAATCTAATCAAGGGGTTCGGGGTGGTTGATATATAGAATAACAGATACCAGGGAGTGAGTTACAGACTGGAATCTAATTGAGGGTTCGGGGTGGTTTATATATAGAATAACAGATACCCGGGAGTGAGATACAGACTGGAATCTAATCGAGTGGTTCGGGGTGTTTTACATATAGAATAACAGATACCCGGGAATGAGTTACAGACTGGAATCTAATCGAGTGGTTCGGGGTGGTTTATATATAGAATAACAGATACCCGGGAGTGTGTTACAGACTGCAATGTAATCGAGGGGTTCGGGGTGGTTTATATATAGAATAACAGATACCCGGGAGTGAGTTACAGCCTGGAATCTAATTGAGGGGTCCAGGGTGGTTTATATAGAGAATAACAGATACCCGGGAGTGAGTTACAGACTGGAATCTGATCGAGTGGTTCGGGCTGGTTTATATATAGAATAGCAGATACCCGGGAGTGAGTTACAGAGTGCAATCTAATCGAGGGGTTCGGGGTTTTTTATAGAGAGACTAATAGATACCCGGGAGCGAGTTACAGACTGGAATCTAAACGAGGGGTCCAGGGTGGTTTATATATAGAATAACAGATACCCGGGAGTGAGTTACTGACTGCAGTCTAATCGAGGGTTTCGGGGTGGTTTATATATAGAATAACAGATACCCGGGAGTGAGTTACAGACTGGAATCTAATCGAGTGGTTCAGGCTAGTTTATGAATAGAATAACAGATACCCGGAAGTGAGTTACAGACTGGAATCTAATCGAGGGGTTCGGGATGGCTTATATATAGAATAACAGATACCCGGGATTGAGTTACAGATTGGAATCTAATCGTGGGGTTCTGGGTGGTTATATATAGAATACCAGATACCCGGGATTGAGTTACAGACTGGAATCTAATCGAGGGGTTCAATATGGTTTATATATAGAATAACAGATACCCTGGAGTAAGTTACAGACTGGAATCTAATCGAGGGTTTCGGGGTGGTTTATATATAGAATAACAGATACGCGGGAGTGAATTACAGACTGGAATCTAATCGAGGGGTTCAGGTGGTTTATATATAGAATAACAGATACCCACGTGTGAGTTACAGACTGCAATCTAATCGAGGTGCTCGGGGTGGTTTATATATAGAATAACAGATACCCGGGATTGAGATACACACTGGAATTTAATCAAGGGTTTCGGGGGGATTTATATATAGAATAACAGATACGCGTGAGTGAGTTACAGACTAGAATCTAATCGTGGGGTTCTGGGTGGTTATATATAGAAAAACCAGATACCCGGGAGTGAGTTACAGACTGGAATCTAATCGAGGGGTTCAGTACGGTTTATATGTAGAATAACAGGTACCCTGGAGTGAGTTACAGATTGGATACTAATCGAGGGTTTCGGGGTGGTTTATATATAGAATAACAGATAACTGGGAGTGCGTTACAGACTGGATCCAATCGAGTGGTTCGGGGTGGTTTCTATATAGAATGATAGATACCCGGGAGTGAGTTACAGACTGGAATCTAATCGAGGGATTCTGGGTGGTTTATATGCTGAATAACCGGTACCCGGGAGTGAGTTACAGACTGGAATCTAATCTAGGGGTTCGGGGTGGTTTATATACAGAATAACAGATACCCGGGTGTGAGTTACAGACTGGAATCTAATCGAGGGGTTCCGGGTGGTTTATATACAGAATAACAGATACTCGGGAGTGAGTTACAGATTGGAATCTAATCAATAGATTCGGGTGGTTTATATATAGAATAACAGATACCCAGGTATGAGTTGCAGACTGGAATCTAATCGAGGGGTTCGGGGTGGTTTATATATAGAATAACAGATACCCGGGAGTGAGTTACAGACTGGAATCAAATCGAGGGGTTCCAGGTGGTTTATATATAGAATAACAGATACCACGGAGTGAGTTACAGACTGGAATCTAATCGAGGGGTTCGAGGTGGTTTATATATAGAATAACAGATACCCGGGAGTGAGTTACAGACTGGAATCTAATCGAGGGTTCGGGGTGTTTTATATATAGAATAACAGATACCCGGGAGTGAGTTACAGACTGGAATCTATTCGAGGGGATCGGAGTGGTTTATATATAGAATCACAGATAGCTATGAGTGATTTACAGATTGGAATCTAATCGAGGGATGCCGGTGGGGTTTATATATAGAATACCAGATACCCGGAATTGAGTTATAGACTGGAATCTAATTGAGGGGTTCTGGGAGGGTTTATGTATAGAATAACAGATACCCGGGAGTGAATTACAGACTGGAATATAATCGAGTGGTCCGGGGTGGTTTATATATAGAATAACAGATACCCGGGAGTGAGTTACAGACTGCAATCTAATCGAGGGGTTCGGGGTGGTTTATATATAGAATAACAGATACCCGGGAGTGAGTTACAGACTGCAATCTAATCGAGGGGTTCGGGGTGGTTTATATATAGAATAACAGATACCCGGGAGTGAGGTACAGACTGGAATCTAATCGAGGGGATCGGAGTGGTTTATATATAGAATAACATATTCCTGGGAGTGAGTTACAGACTGGAATATAATCGAGGCGTTCAGGGTGGTTTATATATAGAATAATAGTTGCCCGGGAGTGAGATACAGACTGGAACCTAATCGATAGCTCGGAGTGGTTAATATATAGAATAACAGATACCCGGGAGTGAGTTACAGACTGGAATCTAATCGAGGGGTTCGGGGGGTTTTATATATAGAAAAACAGATACCCGGGAGTGAGTTACAGACTGGAATCCAATTGAGTGGTTCCGGGTGGTTTATATATAGAATAACAGATACCCGGGATTGAATTACAGACTGGAATCTAATCGAGGTGTTCGGGTTGGTTTATATATAGAATAACAGATACCCGGGAGTGAGTTACAGGCTGGAACCAATCGAGTGGTTTGGGTGGTTTATATATAGAATAACAGATACCCGGGAGTGAGTTACAGACTGGAATCCAATCGAGGAGTTCGGGGTGGTTGATATATAGAATAACAGATACCTGGGAGTGAGTTATAGACTGGAATCTAATTGAGGGTTCGGGGTGGTTTATATATAGAATAACAGATACCCGGGAGTGAGATACAGACTGGAATCTAATCGAGTGGTTCGGGGTGTTTTACATATAGAATAACAGATACCCAGGAATGAGTTACAGACTGGAATCTAATCGAGGGGTTCGAGGTGGTTTATATATAGAATAACAGATACCCAGGAGTGAGTTACAGACTGGAATCTAATCGAGGGGTTCGGGGTGGTTTATATATAGAATAACTGATACCCGGGAGTGAGTTACAGACTGGAATCTAATCGAGTGGTTCGGGCTGGTTTATATATAGAATAACAGATACCCAGGAGTGAGTTACAGACTGCAATCTAATCGAGGGGTTCGGGGTTTTTTATAGGGAGAATAATAGATACCCGGGAGTGAGTTACAGACTGGAATCTAAACGAGGGGTCCAGGGTGGTTTATATATAGAATAACAGATACCCGGGAGTGAGTTACGGACTGGAATCTAATCGAGGGGTTCGGGATGGTTTATATATAGAATAACAGATACCCGGGATTGAGTTACAGATTGGAATCTAATCATGGGGTTCTGGGTGGTTATTTATAGAATACCAGATACCCGGGAGTGAGTTACAGACTGGAATCTAGTAGAGGGGTTCTGCGAGGGTTTATATATAGAATAACAGACACCCGGGAGTGAATTACAGACTGTAATCTCATCGAGGGGTTCAGGGTGGTTTATATATAGAGTAACAGGTACCCGGGAGTGAGTTACAGACTGGAATCTAATCGAGGGCTTCGGGTGGTTTATATATAGAATAACAGATACCCGGGAGTGAGTTACAGACTGGAATCTAATCGCGGGTTCGGGGTGGTTTACGTATAGAATAACAGATAACCGCGTGTGAGTTACAGACTGGAATCTAATTGAGGCGCTCGGGGTGGTTTATATATAGAATAACAGAAACCCAGGAGTGTGTTACAGACTGGAATCTAATCGAGGTCTTTGGGGTGGTTTATATATAGAACAACAGATATCCGGGAGTGAGTTACAGACTGGAATCTAATGGAACGTTTCGGGTTTTTATATATAGAATAACAGATACCCGGGAGTGAGTTACAGACTGGAATCTATTCGAGAGGATTGGAGTGGTTTATATATAGAATCACAGATAGCTATGAGTGATTTACAGATTGGAATCTAATCGAGGGATGCCGGTGGGGTTTATATATAGAATACCAGATACCCGGAATTGAGTTATAGACTGGAATCTAATTGAGGGGTTCTGGGAGGGTTTATGTATAGAATAACAGATACCCGGGAGTGAATAACAGACTGGAATATAATCGAGTGGTCCGGGGTGGTTTATATATAGAATAACAGATAGCCGGGAGTGAGTTACAGACTGGAATGTAATCGGGGAGTTCGGAGTGGTTTATATATAGAATAACAGATACCCGGGAGTGAGTTACTGACCAGAATCTAATCGAGGGGTTTGGGGTTGTTTATATACAGAAAAGTTACTGACCGGAATCTAAGCGAATGGTTCGGATGTGGGTTATTTTTAGAATAAGAGATACCCGGGAGTGAGTTACAGGCTGGAATCTAATCGAGGGGTTCGGGGTGGTTTATATATAGAATAACAGATAACCGGGAGTGAGTTACAGATGGGAATCTAATCGAGGGGTTTGGGGTAGTTTATATACAGAAAAACAGATACCCAGGAGTGAGTTACAGACTGGAATCTAATCGAGGGGTTCTGGGTGGTTTATATATAGAATAACAGACACCCGGGAGTGAGTTACAGGCTGGAATCTAATCGAACGGTTTGGGGTGTTTATATATCGAATAACAGATACCCGGGAGTGAGTTACAGACTGGAATCTATTCGAGGGGATCGGAGTGGTTTATATACAGAATCACAGATACCTATGAGTGATTTACAGATTGGAATCTAATCGAGGGGTGCCGGGGGGGTTTATATATAGTATACCAGATACCCGGGAGTGAGTTATAGACTGGAATCTAATCGAGGGGCTCTGGGAGGGTTTATGTGTAGAATAACAGACACCCGGGAGTGAGGTACAGACTGGAATCTAATCGAGGAGTTCGAGGGGAGGTTATATATAGAATAACAGATACCCGGGAGTGAGTTACAGACTACTATGTAATCGAGGTGCTCGGTGTGGTTTATATATAGAATAACAGATACCCGGGAGTGAGATACAGACTGGAATCTAATCGAGGGGTTCAGAGTGGTTTATATATAGAATAACAGATACCCGGGAGTGATTTACAGACTGGAATCTAATCGACGGTTCGGGGTGGTTTATATATAGAATAACAGATACCCGGGAGTGAGTTACAGACTGGGATCTAATTGAGTGGTTCGGGGTGGTTTATGAATAGAATAACAGATACCCGGAAGTGAGTTACAGACTGGAATCTAATCGAGGGGTCCAGGGTGGTTTATATAGAGAATAACAGATACCCGGGAGTGAGTTACAGACTGGAATCTGATCGAGTGGTTCGGGCTGGTTTATATATAGAATAGCAGATACCCGGGAGTGAGTTACAGAGTGCAATCTAATCGAGGGGTTCGGGGTTTTTTATAGAGAGACTAATAGATACCCGGGAGCGAGTTACAGACTGGAATCTAAACGAGGGGTCCAGGGTGGTTTATATATAGAATAACAGATACCCGGGAGTGAGTTACTGACTGCAGTCTAATCGAGGGTTTCGGGGTGGTTTATATATAGAATAACAGATACCCGGGAGTGAGTTACAGACTGGAATCTAATCGAGTGGTTCAGGCTAGTTTATGAATAGAATAACAGATACCCGGAAGTGAGTTACAGACTGGAATCTAATCGAGGGGTTCGGGATGGCTTATATATAGAATACCAGATACCCGGGATTGAGTTACAGACTGGAATCTAATCGAGGGGTTCAGTATGGTTTATATATAGAATAACAGATACCCTGGAGTAAGTTACAGACTGGAATCTAATCGAGGGTTTCGGGGTGGTTTATATATAGAATAACAGATACGCGGGAGTGAATTACAGACTGGAATCTAATCGAGGGGTTCAGGTGGTTTATATATAGAATAACAGATACCCACGTGTGAGTTACAGACTGCAATCTAATCGAGGTGCTCGGGGTGGTTTATATATAGAATAACAGATACCCGGGATTGAGATACACACTGGAATTTAATCAAGGGTTTCGGGGGGATTTATATATAGAATAACAGATACGCGTGAGTGAGTTACAGACTAGAATCTAATCGTGGGGTTCTGGGTGGTTATATATAGAAAAACCAGATACCCGGGAGTGAGTTACAGACTGGAATCTAATCGAGGGGTTCAGTACGGTTTATATGTAGAATAACAGGTACCCTGGAGTGAGTTACAGATTGGATACTAATCGAGGGTTTCGGGGTGGTTTATATATAGAATAACAGATAACTGGGAGTGCGTTACAGACTGGATCCAATCGAGTGGTTCGGGGTGGTTTCTATATAGAATGACAGATACCCGGGAGTGAGTTACAGACTGGAATCTAATCGAGGGATTCTGGGTGGTTTATATGCTGAATAACCGGTACCCGGGAGTGAGTTACAGACTGGAATCTAATCTAGGGGTTCGGGGTGGTTTATATACAGAATAACAGATACCCGGGTGTGAGTTACAGACTGGAATCTAATCGAGGGGTTCCGGGTGGTTTATATACAGAATAACAGATACTCGGGAGTGAGTTACAGATTGGAATCTAATCAATAGATTCGGGTGGTTTATATATAGAATAACAGATACCCAGGTGTGAGTTGCAGACTGGAATCTAATCGAGGGGTTCGGGGTGGTTTATATATAGAATAACAGATACCCGGGAGTGAGTTACAGACTGGAATCAAATCGAGGGGTTCCAGGTGGTTTATATATAGAATAACAGATACCACGGAGTGAGTTACAGACTGGAATCTAATCGAGGGGTTCGAGGTGGTTTATATATAGAATAACAGATACCCGGGAGTGAGTTACAGACTGGAATCTAATCGAGGGTTCGGGGTGTTTTATATATAGAATAACAGATACCCGGGAGTGAGTTACAGACTGGAATCTATTCGAGGGGATCGGAGTGGTTTATATATAGAATCACAGATAGCTATGAGTGATTTACAGATTGGAATCTAATCGAGGGATGCCGGTGGGGTTTATATATAGAATACCAGATACCCGGAATTGAGTTATAGACTGGAATCTAATTGAGGGGTTCTGGGAGGGTTTATGTATAGAATAACAGATACCCGGGAGTGAATTACAGACTGGAATATAATCGAGTGGTCCGGGGTGGTTTATATATAGAATAACAGATACCCGGGAGTGAGTTACAGACTGCAATCTAATCGAGGGGTTCGGGGTGGTTTATATATAGAATAACAGATACCCGGGAGTGAGGTACAGACTGGAATCTAATCGAGGGGATCGGAGTGGTTTATATATAGAATAACATATTCCTGGGAGTGAGTTACAGACTGGAATATAATCGAGGCGTTCAGGGTGGTTTATATATAGAATAATAGTTGCCCGGGAGTGAGATACAGACTGGAACCTAATCGATAGCTCGGAGTGGTTAATATATAGAATAACAGATACCCGGGAGTGAGTTACAGACTGGAATCTAATCGAGGGGTTCGGGGGGTTTTATATATAGAAAAACAGATACCCGGGAGTGAGTTACAGACTGGAATCTAATTGAGTGGTTCCGGGTGGTTTATATATAGAATAACAGATACCCGGGATTGAATTACAGACTGGAATCTAATCGAGGTGTTCGGGTTGGTTTATATATAGAATAACAGATACCCGGGAGTGAGTTACAGGCTGGAACCAATCGAGTGGTTTGGGTGGTTTATATATAGAATAACAGATACCCGGGAGTGAGTTACAGACTGGAATCCAATCGAGGGGTTCGGGGTGGTTGATATATAGAATAACAGATACCTGGGAGTGAGTTATAGACTGGAATCTAATTGAGGGTTCGGGGTGGTTTATATATAGAATAACAGATACCCGGGAGTGAGATACAGACTGGAATCTAATCGAGTGGTTCGGGGTGTTTTACATATAGAATAACAGATACCCAGGAATGAGTTACAGACTGGAATCTAATCGAGGGGTTCGAGGTGGTTTATATATAGAATAACAGATACCCAGGAGTGAGTTACAGACTGGAATCTAATCGAGGGGTTCGGGGTGGTTTATATATAGAATAACTGATACCCGGGAGTGAGTTACAGACTGGAATCTAATCGAGTGGTTCGGGCTGGTTTATATATAGAATAACAGATACCCAGGAGTGAGTTACAGACTGCAATCTAATCGAGGGGTTCGGGGTTTTTTATAGAGAGAATAATAGATACCCGGGAGTGAGTTACAGACTGGAATCTAAACGAGGGGTCCAGGGTGGTTTATATATAGAATAACAGATACCCGGGAGTGAGTTACGGACTGGAATCTAATCGAGGGGTTCGGGATGGTTTATATATAGAATAACAGATACCCGGGATTGAGTTACAGATTGGAATCTAATCGTGGGGTTCTGGGTGGTTATTTATAGAATACCAGATACCCGGGAGTGAGTTACAGACTGGAATCTAGTAGAGGGGTTCTGCGAGGGTTTATATATAGAATAACAGACACCCAGGAGTGAATTACAGACTGTAATCTCATCGAGGGGTTCAGGGTGGTTTATATATAGAGTAACAGGTACCCGGGAGTGAGTTACAGACTGGAATCTAATCGAGGGCTTCGGGTGGTTTATATATAGAATAACAGATACCCGGGAGTGAGTTACAGACTGGAATCTAATCGCGGGTTCGGGGTGGTTTACGTATAGAATAACAGATAACCGCGTCTGAGTTACAGACTGGAATCTAATTGAGGCGCTCGGGGTGGTTTATATATAGAATAACAGAAACCCAGGAGTGTGTTACAGACTGGAATCTAATCGAGGTCTTTGGGGTGGTTTATATATAGAACAACAGATATCCGGGAGTGAGTTACAGACTGGAATCTAATGGAACGTTTCGGGTTTTTATATATAGAATAACAGATACCCGGGAGTGAGTTACAGACTGGAATCTATTCGAGAGGATTGGAGTGGTTTATATATAGAATCACAGATAGCTATGAGTGATTTACAGATTGGAATCTAATCGAGGGATGCCGGTGGGGTTTATATATAGAATACCAGATACCCGGAATTGAGTTATAGACTGGAATCTAATTGAGGGGTTCTGGGAGGGTTTATGTATAGAATAACAGATACCCGGGAGTGAATAACAGACTGGAATATAATCGAGTGGTCCGGGGTGGTTTATATATAGAATAACAGATAGCCGGGAGTGAGTTACAGACTGGAATGTAATCGGGGAGTTCGGAGTGGTTTATATATAGAATAACAGATACCCGGGAGTGAGTTACTGACCGGAATCTAATCGAGGGGTTTGGGGTTGTTTATATACAGAAAAGTTACTGACCGGAATCTAAGCGAATGGTTCGGATGTGGGTTATTTTTAGAATAAGAGATACCCGGGTGTGAGTTACAGGCTGGAATCTAATCGAGGGCTTCGGGGTGGTTTATATATAGAATAACAGATAACCGGGAGTGAGTTACAGATGGGAATCTAATCGAGGGGTTTGGGGTAGTTTATATACAGAAAAACAGATACCCAGGAGTGAGTTACAGACTGGAATCTAATCGAGGGGTTCTGGGTGGTTTATATATAGAATAACAGACACCCGGGAGTGAGTTACAGGCTGGAATCTAATCGAACGGTTTGGGGTGTTTATATATCGAATAACAGATACCCGGGAGTGAGTTACAGACTGGAATCTATTCGAGGGGATCGGAGTGGTTTATATACAGAATCACAGATACCTATGAGTGATTTACAGATTGGAATCTAATCGAGGGGTGCCGGGGGGGTTTATATATAGTATACCAGATACCCGGGAGTGAGTTATAGACTGGAATCTAATCGAGGGGCTCTGGGAGGGTTTATGTGTAGAATAACAGACACCCGGGAGTGAGGTACAGACTGGAATCTAATCGAGGAGTTCGAGGGGAGGTTATATATAGAATAACAGATACCCGGGAGTGAGTTACAGACTACTATGTAATCGAGGTGCTCGGTGTGGTTTATATATAGAATAACAGATACCCGGGAGTGAGATACAGACTGGAATCTAATCGAGGGGTTCAGAGTGGTTTATATATAGAATAACAGATACCCGGGAGTGATTTACAGACTGGAATCTAATCGACGGTTCGGGGTGGTTTATATATAGAATAACAGATACCCGGGAGTGAGTTACAGACTGGGATCTAATTGAGTGGTTCGGGGTGGTTTATATATAGAATAACAGATACCCGGAATTGAATTACAGACTGGAAACTAATCGAGGTGTTCGGGTTGGTTTATATATGGAATAACAGATACCCGGGAATGAGTTGCAGACTGCAATCTGATCGAGGTGCTCGGGGTGGTTTATATATAGAATAACAGATACCCGGGATTGAGATACACACTGGAATTTAATCGAGGGTTTCGGGGGGATTTATATATAGAATAACAGATACGCGTGAGTGAGTTACAGACTAGAATCTAATCGTGGGGTTCTGGGTGGTTATATATAGAAAAACCAGATACCCGGGAGTGAGTTACAGACTGGAATCTAATCGAGGGGTTCAGTATGGTTTATATGTAGAATAACAGGTACCCTGGAGTGAGTTACAGATTGGATACTAATCGAGGGTTTCGGGGTGGTTTATATATAGAATAACAGATAACTGGGAGTGCGTTACAGACTGGATCCAATCGAGTGGTTCGGGGTGGTTTCTATATAGAATGACAGATACCCGGGAGTGAGTTACAGACTGGAATCTAATCGAGGGATTCTGGGTGGTTTATATGCTGAATAACCGGTACCCGGGAGTGAGTTACAGACTGGAATCTAATCGAGAGATTCGGGTGTTTATATATAGAATAACAGATACCCATTAGTGAGTTACAGACTGGAATCTAATCGAGGGGTTCGGTGGGGTTTATATATAGAATAACTGATAACGGGGAGTGAGTTACAGACTGGAATCTAATCGAGGGGTTGGGGTGGTTTATATATAGAATAACAGATACCCGGGAGTGAGTTACAGACTGGAATCTAATCGACGGTTCGGGTTGGTTTATATATAGAATAACTGATACCCGGGAGTGAGTTACAGACTGGAATCTAATCGAGGGGTTCGAGGTGGTTTATATATAGAGTAACAGATACCACGGAGTGAGTTACAGACTGGAATCTAATCGAGGGGTTCGAGGTGGTTTATATATAGAATAACAGATACCCGGGAGTGAGTTACAGACTGGAATCTAATCGAGGGGTTCGGGGTGTTTTATATATAGAATAACAGATACCCGGGAGTGAGTTACAGACTGGAATCTAATCGAGTGGTTCGGGCTGATTTATATATAGAATAACAGATACCCGGGAGTGAGTTACAGACTGCAATCTAATCGAGGGGTTCGGGGTGGTTTATATATAGAATAACAGATACCCGGGAGTGAGTTACAGACTGGAATCTAATCGAGCGGATCGGAGTGGTTTATATATAGAATAACATATTCCTGGGAGTGAGTTACAGACTGGAATATAATCGAGGCGTTCAGGGTGGTTTATATATAGAATAACAGTTACCCGGGAGTGAGATACAGACTGGAATCTAATCGATAGCTCGGAGTGGTTAATGTATAGAATAACAGATACCCGGGAGTGAGTTACAGACTGGAATCTAATCGAGGGGTTCGGGGTGTTTTATATATAGAAAAACAGATACCCGGGAGTGAGTTACAGACTGGAATCTAATCGACGGTTCGGTGGGGTTTATATATAGAATAACAGATACCCGGGAGTGAGTTACAGACTGGAATCTAATTGAGTGGTTCGGGGTGGTTTATATATAGAATAACAGATACCCGGGATTGAATTACAGACTGGAATCTAATCGAGGTGTTCGGGTTGGTTTATATATAGAATAACAGATACCCGGGAGTGAGTTACAGGCTGGAACCAATCGAGTGGTTTGGGTGGTTTATATATAGAATAACAGATACCCGGGAGTGAGTTACAGACTGGAATCTAATCGAGGGGTTCGGGGTGGTTGATATATAGAATAACAGATACCTGGGAGTGAGTTACAGACTGGAATCTAATTGAGGGTTCGGGGTGGTTTATATATAGAATAACAGATACCCGGGAGTGAGATACAGACTGGATTCTAATCGAGTGGTTCGGGCTGATTTATATATAGAATAACAGATACCCGGGAGTGAGTTACAGACTGCAATCTAATCGAGGGGTTCGGGGTGGTTTATATATAGAATAACAGATACCCGGGAGTGAGTTACAGACTGGAATCTAATCGAGCGGATCGGAGTGGTTTATATATAGAATAACATATTCCTGGGAGTGAGTTACAGACTGGAATATAATCGAGGCGTTCAGGGTGGTTTATATATAGAATAACAGTTACCCGGGAGTGAGATACAGACTGGAATCTAATCGATAGCTCGGAGTGGTTAATGTATAGAATAACAGATACCCGGGAGTGAGTTACAGACTGGAATCTAATCGAGGGGTTCGGGGTGTTTTATATATAGAAAAACAGATACCCGGGAGTGAGTTACAGACTGGAATCTAATCGACGGTTCGGGGGGGTTTATATATAGAATAACAGATACCCGGGAGTGAGTTACAGACTGGAATCTAATTGAGTGGTTCGGGGTGGTTTATATATAGAATAACAGATACCCGGGATTGAATTACAGACTGGAATCTAATCGAGGTGTTCGGGTTGGTTTATATATAGAATAACAAATACCCGGGAGTGAGTTACAGGCTGGAACCAATCGAGTGGTTTGGGTGGTTTATATATAGAATAACAGATACCCGGGAGTGAGTTACAGACTGGAATCTAATCGAGGGGTTCGGGGTGGTTGATATATAGAATAACAGATACCTGGGAGTGAGTTATAGACTGGAATCTAATTGAGGGTTCGGGGTGGTTTATATATAGAATAACAGATACCTGGGAGTGAGTTATAGACTGGAATCTAATTGAGGGTTCGGGGTGGTTTATATATAGAATAACAGATACCCGGGAGTGAGATACAGACTGGAATCTAATCGAGTGGTTCGGGGTGTTTTACATATAGAATAACAGATACCCAGGAATGAGTTACAGACTGGAATCTAATCGAGGGGTTCGAGGTGGTTTATATATAGAATAACAGATACCCAGGAGTGAGTTACAGACTGGAATCTAATCGAGGGGTTCGGGGTGGTTTATATATAGAATAACTGATACCCGGGAGTGAGTTACCGACTGGAATCTAATCGAGTGGTTCGGGCTGGTTTATATATAGAATAACAGATACCCAGGAGTGAGTTACAGACTGCAATCTAATCGAGGGGTTCGGGGTTTTCTATAGAGAGAATAATAGATACCCGGGAGTGAGTTACAGACTGGAATCTAAACGAGGGGTCCAGGGTGGTTTATATATAGAATAACAGATACCCGGGAGTGAGTTACGGACTGGAATCTAATCGAGGTGTTCGGGATGGTTTATATATAGAATAACAGATACCCGGGATTGAGTTACAGATTGGAATCTAATCGTGGGGTTCTGGGTGGTTATTTATAGAATACCAGATACCCGGGAGTGAGTTACAGACTGGAATCTAGTAGAGGGGTTCTGCGAGGGTTTATATATAGAATAACAGACACCCGGGAGTGAATTACAGACTGTAATCTCATCGAGGGGTTCAGGGTGGTTTATATATAGAGTAACAGGTACCCGGGAGTGAGTTACAGACTGGAATCTAATCGAGGGCTTCGGGTGGTTTATATATAGAATAACAGATACCCGGGAGTGAGTTACAGACTGGAATCTAATCGCGGGTTCGGGGTGGTTTACGTATAGAATAACAGATAACCGCGTGTGAGTTACAGACTGGAATCTAATTGAGGCGCTCGGGGTGGTTTATATATAGAATAACAGAAACCCAGGAGTGTGTTACAGACTGGAATCTAATCGAGGTCTTTGGGGTGGTTTATATATAGAACAACAGATATCCGGGAGTGAGTTACAGACTGGAATCTAATGGAACGTTTCGGGTTTTTATATATAGAATAACAGATACCCGGGAGTGAGTTACAGACTGGAATCTATTCGAGAGGATTGGAGTGGTTTATATATAGAATCACAGATAGCTATGAGTGATTTACAGATTGGAATCTAATCGAGGGATGCCGGTGGGGTTTATATATAGAATACCAGATACCCGGAATTGAGTTATAGACTGGAATCTAATTGAGGGGTTCTGGGAGGGTTTATGTATAGAATAACAGATACCCGGGAGTGAATAACAGACTGGAATATAATCGAGTGGTCCGGGGTGGTTTATATATAGAATAACAGATAGCCGGGAGTGAGTTACAGACTGGAATGTAATCGGGGAGTTCGGAGTGGTTTATATATAGAATAACAGATACCCGGGAGTGAGTTACTGACCGGAATCTAATCGAGGGGTTTGGGGTTGTTTATATACAGAAAAGTTACTGACCGGAATCTAAGCGAATGGTTCGGATGTGGGTTATTTTTAGAATAAGAGATACCCGGGAGTGAGTTACAGGCTGGAATCTAATCGAGGGGTTCGGGGTGGTTTATATATAGAATAACAGATAACCGGGAGTGAGTTACAGATGGGAATCTAATCGAGGGGTTTGGGGTAGTTTATATACAGAAAAACAGATACCCAGGAGTGAGTTACAGACTGGAATCTAATCGAGGGGTTCTGGGTGGTTTATATATAGAATAACAGACACCCGGGAGTGAGTTACAGGCTGGAATCTAATCGAACGGTTTGGGGTGTTTATATATCGAATAACAGATACCCGGGAGTGAGTTACAGACTGGAATCTATTCGAGGGGATCGGAGTGGTTTATATACAGAATCACAGATACCTATGAGTGATTTACAGATTGGAATCTAATCGAGGGGTGCCGGGGGGGTTTATATATAGTATACCAGATACCCGGGAGTGAGTTATAGACTGGAATCTAATCGAGGGGCTCTGGGAGGGTTTATGTGTAGAATAACAGACACCCGGGAGTGAGGTACAGACTGGAATCTAATCGAGGAGTTCGAGGGGAGGTTATATATAGAATAACAGATACCCGGGAGTGAGTTACAGACTACTATGTAATCGAGGTGCTCGGTGTGGTTTATATATAGAATAACAGATACCCGGGAGTGAGATACAGACTGGAATCTAATCGAGGGGTTCAGAGTGGTTTATATATAGAATAACAGATACCCGGGAGTGATTTACAGACTGGAATCTAATCGACGGTTCGGGGTGGTTTATATATAGAATAACAGATACCCGGGAGTGAGTTACAGACTGGGATCTAATTGAGTGGTTCGGGGTGGTTTATATATAGAATAACAGATACCCGGAATTGAATTACAGACTGGAAACTAATCGAGGTGTTCGGGTTGGTTTATATATGGAATAACAGATACCCGGGAATGAGTTGCAGACTGCAATCTGATCGAGGTGCTCGGGGTGGTTTATATATAGAATAACAGATACCCGGGATTGAGATACACACTGGAATTTAATCGAGGGTTTCGGGGGGATTTATATATAGAATAACAGATACGCGTGAGTGAGTTACAGACTAGAATCTAATCGTGGGGTTCTGGGTGGTTATATATAGAAAAACCAGATACCCGGGAGTGAGTTACAGACTGGAATCTAATCGAGGGGTTCAGTATGGTTTATATGTAGAATAACAGGTACCCTGGAGTGAGTTACAGATTGGATACTAATCGAGGGTTTCGGAGTGGTTTATATATAGAATAACAGATAACTGGGAGTGCGTTACAGACTGGATCCAATCGAGTGGTTCGGGGTGGTTTCTATATAGAGTGACAGATACCCGGGAGTGAGTTACAGACTGGAATCTAATCGAGGGATTCTGGGTGGTTTATATGCTGAATAACCGGTACCCGGGAGTGAGTTACAGACTGGAATCTAATCGAGAGATTCGGGTGTTTATATATAGAATAACAGATACCCATTAGTGAGTTACAGACTGGAATCTAATCGAGGGGTTCGGTGGGGTTTATATATAGAATAACTGATAACGGGGAGTGAGTTACAGACTGGAATCTAATCGAGGGGTTGGGGTGGTTTATATATAGAATAACAGATACCCGGGAGTGAGTTACAGACTGGAATCTAATCGACGGTTCGGGTTGGTTTATATATAGAATAACTGATACCCGGGAGTGAGTTACAGACTGGAATCTAATCGAGGGGTTCGAGGTGGTTTATATATAGAGTAACAGATACCACGGAGTGAGTTACAGACTGGAATCTAATCGAGGGGTTCGAGGTGGTTTATATATAGAATAACAGATACCCGGGAGTGAGTTACAGACTGGAATCTAATCGAGGGGTTCGGGGTGTTTTATATATAGAATAACAGATACCCGGGAGTGAGTTACAGACTGGAATCTAATCGAGTGGTTCGGGCTGATTTATATATAGAATAACAGATACCCGGGAGTGAGTTACAGACTGGAGTCTAATCGAGGGGCTCGGGGTGGTTTATATATAGAATAACAGATACCCGGGAGTGAGTTACAGACTGCAATCTAATCGAGGGGTTCGGGGTGGTTTATATATAGAATAACAGATACCCGGGAGTGAGTTACAGACTGGAGTCTAATCGAGCGGATCGGAGTGGTTTATATATAGAATAACATATTCCTGGGAGTGAGTTACAGACTGGAATATAATCGAGGCGTTCAGGGTGGTTTATATATAGAATAACAGTTACCCGGGAGTGAGATACAGACTGGAATCTAATCGATAGCTCGGAGTGGTTAATGTATAGAATAACAGATACCCGGGAGTGAGTTACAGACTGGAATCTAATCGAGGGGTTCGGGGTGTTTTATATATAGAAAAACAGATACCCGGGAGTGAGTTACAGACTGGAATCTAATCGACGGTTCGGTGGGTTTTATATATAGAATAACAGATACCCGGGAGTGAGTTACAGACTGGAATCTAATTGAGTGGTTCGGGGTGGTTTATATATAGAATAACAGATACCCGGGATTGAATTACAGACTGGAATCTAATCGAGGTGTTCGGGTTGGTTTATATATAGAATAACAGATACCCGGGAGTGAGTTACAGGCTGGAACCAATCGAGTGGTTTGGGTGGTTTATATATAGAATAACAGATACCCGGGAGTGAGTTACAGACTGGAATCTAATCGAGGGGTTCGGGGTGGTTGATATATAGAATAACAGATACCTGGGAGTGAGTTACAGACTGGAATCTAATTGAGGGTTCGGGGTGGTTTATATATAGAATAACAGATACCCGGGAGTGAGATACAGACTGGATTTTAATCGAGTGGTTCGGGGTGTTTTATATATAGAATAACAGATACCCGGGAATGAGTTACAGACTGGAATCTGATCGAGTGGTTCGGGGTGGTTTATATATAGAATAACAGATACCCGGGAGTGTGTTACAGACTGCAATGTAATCGAGGGGTTCGGGGTCGTTTATATATAGAATAACAGATACCCGGGAGTGAGTTGCAGACTGGAATCTAATTGAGGGGTCCAGGGTTGTATATATATAGAATAACAGATACCCGGGAGTGAGTTACAGACGGGAATCTAATCGAGGGTTTCGGGTTGGTTTATATATAGAATAACAGATACCCGGGAGTGATTTACAGACTGGAATCTAATCGAGGGGTTCGGGATCTTTTATATATAGAATAACAGATACCCGGGAGTGAGTTACAGACTGGAATCTAATCGAGTGGTTCGGGCTGGTTTATATATAGAATAACAGATACCCAGGAGTGAGTTACAGACTGCAATCTAATCAAGGGGTTCGGGGTTTTTTATAGAGAGAATATTAGATACCTGGGACTGAGTTACAGACTGGAATATAAACGAGGGGTCCAGGGTGGTTTATATATAGAATAACAGATACCCGGGAGTGAGTTATTGACTGGAATCTAATCGAGGGTTTCGGGGTGGTTTACATATAGAATAACAGATACCCGGGAGTGAGTTACAGACTGGAATCTAATCGAGTGGTTCAGGCTAGTTTATGTATAGAATAACAGATACCCGGAAGTGAGTTACAGACTGGAATCTAATCGAGGGGTTCAGGCTAGTTTATGTATAGAATAACAGATACCCGGGAGTGAGTTACAGACTAGAATCTAATCGTGGGGTTCGGGGTGGTTTATATATAGAATACCAGATACCCGGGAGTGAGTTACAGACTGGAATCTAATCGTGGGGTTCTGGGTGGTTATATATAGAATACCAGATACCCGGGAGTGAGTTACAGACTGGAATCTAATCGAGGGGTTCAGTACGGTTTATATGTAGAATAACAGGTACCCTGGAGTGAGTTACAGATTGGATACTAATCGAGGGTTTTGGGGTGGTTTATATATAGAATAACAGATAACTGGGAGTGCGTTACAGACTGGATCCAATCAAGGGGTTCGGGGTGGTTTATATATAGAATGACAGAGACCCGGGAGTGAGTTACAGACTGGAATCTAATCGAGGGATTCTGGGTGGTTTATATGCTGAATAACCGGTACCCGGGAGTGAGTTACAGACTGGAACTAATCGACGGTTCGGGGTGGTTTATATATAGAATAACAGATACCCGGGAGTGAGTTCCAGACTGGAATCTAATCGAGGGGTTCGGGGTGTTTTATATATAGAATAACAGATACCCGGGAGTGAGTTACAGTCTGGAATCTTATCGAGCGGTTCGAGGTGGTTTAAATATAGAATAACAGATACCCAGGAGTGAGTTACAGACTGGAATCTAATCGAGGGGTTCGGGGTGATTTATATATAGAATAACAGATACACGGGAGTGAGTTACAGATTGGAATCTAATCGAGGGGTTCGGTGGGGTTTATATATAGAATAACAGATACCCGGGAGTGAGTTACAGACTGGAATCTAATCGAGGTTTTCGGGTTGGTTTATATATAGAATAACAAATACCCGGGAGTGAGTTACAGACTGGAATCTATTCGAGGGCTTCGGAGAGGTTTATATATAGAATAACAGATACCCGGGAGTGAGTTACAGACTGGAATCTAATCGAGGTTTTCGGGTTGGTTTATATATAGAATAACAAATACCCGGGAGTGAGTTACAGACTGGAATCTAATCGAGGGCTTCGGAGAGGTTTATATATAGAATAACAGATACCCGGGAGTGAGTTACAGACTGGAATCTAATCGAACGTTTCGGGGTATTTATATATGGAATAACAGATACCCGGGAATGCGTTACAGACTGGAATCTAATCGAGGGGATCGGAGTGGTTTATATATAGAATAACAGATACCTTGGAGTGATTTACAGACTGGAATCTAATCGAGGGGTAACGGGGGGATTGATATACAGAATAACAGATACCTTGGAGTGATTTACTGACTGGAATCTAATCGAGGAGTACCTGGGGGGTTTATACATAGAATACCAGATACCCGGGAGTGATTTACAGACTGGAATATAATCGAGGGGTCCAGGGTGGTTTATATGTAGAATAACAGATACCCAGGAGTGAGTTACAGACTGGAATGTAATTGGGGAGTTCGGAGTGTTTTATATATAGAATAACAGATACCCGGGAGTGAGATACAGACTGGAATCTAATCGAGGGGTTCGGGGTGGTTTATATATAGAATAACAGATACCCGGGAGTGAGTTACAGACTTCGATCTAATCGACGGTTCTGGGTGGTTTATATATAGAACCACAGATACGCGGGAGTGAATTACAGATTGGTATCTAATCGAGGGGTTCGGTGGGGTTTACATATAGTATAACAGATACCCTGGAGTGAGTTACATGCTGGAATCTAATCGACGGTTCGGGGTATTTATATATAGAATAACAGATACCCGGGAGTGAGTTACAGACTGGAATCTAATCGAGGGGATCGGAGTGGTTTATATATAGAATAACATATTCCTGGGAGTGAGTTACAGACTGGAAAAAAATCGAGGCGTTCAGGGTCGTTTATGTATAGCATAACAGTTACCCGGGAGTGAGATACAGACTGGAACCTAATCGATAGCTCGGAGTGGTTAATATATAGAATAACAGATACCCGGGAGTGAGTTACAGACTGGAATCTAATCGAGGGGATCGGAGTGGTTTATATATAGAATAACATGTTCCTGGGAGTGAGTTACAGACTGGAATATAATCGAGGCGTTCAGGGTGGTTAATATATAGAATAACAGATATCCGGGAGTGAGTTACAGACTGGAATCTAATCGAGGGGTTCGGGGTGTTTTATATATAGAAAAACAGATACCCGGGAGTGAGGTACAGACTGGAATCTAATCGACGGTTCGGGGTGGTTTATATATAGAATAACAGATACCCGGGAGTGAGTTACAGACTGGAATCTAATTGAGTGGTTCGGGGTGGTTTATATATAGAATAACAGATACCCGGGATTGAATTACAGACTGGAATCTAATCGAGGTGTTCGGGTTGGTTTATATATAGAATAACGGATCCCCGGGAGTGAGTTACAGACTGGAATCTAATCGAATGGTTTGGGTGGTTTATATATAGAATAACAGGTACCCAGGAGTGAGTTACAGACTGGAATCTAATCGAGGGGTTCGGGGTGGTTGATATATAGAATAACAGATTCCTGGGAGTGAGTTACAGACTGCAATCTAATTGAGGGTTCGGGGTGGTTTATATATAGAATAACAGATATCCGGGAGTGAGATACAGACTGGAATCTAATCGAGTGGTTCGGGGTGTTTTATATATAGAATAACAGATACCCGGGAATGAGTTACAGACTGGAATCTAATCGAGTGGTTCGGGGTGGTTTATATATAGAATAACAGATACCCGGGAGTGAGTTACAGACTGCAATGTAATCGAGGGGTTCGGGGTGGTTTATATATAGAATAACAGATACCCGGGAGTGAGATACAGACTGGAATCTAATTGATTGCTCGGAGTGGTTTATATATAGAATAACAGATACCCGGGAGTGAGATACAGACTGGAATCTAATCGATAGCTCGGAGTGGTTTATATATAGAATAACAGATACCCGGGAGTGAGTTACAGACGGGAATCTAATCGAGGGTTTCGGGTTGGTTTATATATAGAATAACAGATACCCGGGAGTGATTTACAGACTGGAATCTAATCGAGGGTTTCGAGGTGGTTTATATATAGAATAACAGATACCCGGGAGTGAGTTACAGTCTGGAATCTAATCGAGGGGTTCGAGGTGGTTTATATATAGAATAACAGATACCCAGGAGTGAGTTACAGACTGGAATCTAATCGAGGGGTTCGGGATGTTTTATATGTAGAATAACAGATACCCGGGAGTGAGTTACAGACTGGAATCTAATGGAGTGGTTCGGGCTGGTTTATATATAGAATAACAGATACCCAGGAGTGAGTTACAGACTGCAATCTAATCGAGGGGTTCGGGGTTTTTTATAGAGAGAATAATAGATACCCGGGAGTGAGTTACAGACTGGAATCTAAACGAGGGGTCCAGGGTGGTTTATATATAGAATAACAGATACCCGGGAGTGAGTTACTGACTGGAATCTAATCGAGGGTTTCGGGGTGGTTTATATATAGAATAACAGATACCTGGGAGTGAGTTACAGACTGGAATCTAATCGAGTGGTTCAGGCTAGTTTATGTATAGAATAACAGGTACCCGGAAGTGAGTTACAGACTGGAATCTAATCGAGGGGTTCGGGATGGTTTATATATAGAATACCAGATACCAGGGATTGAGTTACAGACTGGAATCTAATTGAGGGGTTCAGTAAGGTTTATATATGGAATAACAGATACCCTGGAGTAAGTTACAGACTGGAATCTAATCGAGGATTTCGGGGTGGTTTATATATAGAATAACAGATACCCGGGAGTGAGTTACAGACTGCAATCTAATCGAGGTGCTCGGGGTGGTTTATATATAGAATAACAGATACCCGGGAGTGAGTTACAGACTGGAATCTAATCGATGGGTTCGGGGTGGTTTATATATAGAATAACAGATACCCGGGAGTGAGTTACAGACTAGAATCTAAACGTGGGGTTCTGGGTGGTTATATATAGAATACCAGATACCCGGGAGTGAGTTACAGACTGGAATCTAATCGAGGGGTTCAGTATGGTTTATATGTAGAATAACAGGTACCCTGGAGTGAGTTACAGATTGGATACTAATTGAGGGTTTTGGGGTGGTTTATATATAGAATAACAGATAACTGGGAGTGCGTTACAGACTGGATCCAATCGAGGGGTTCGGGGTGGTTTATATATAGAATGACAGATACCCGGGAGTGAGTTACAGACTGGAATCTAATCGAGGGATTCTGGGTGGTTTATATGCTGAATAACCGGTACCCGGGAGTGAGTTACAGACTGGAATCTAATCGACGGTTCGGGGTGGTTTATATATAGAATAACAGATACCCGGGAGTGAGTTACAGACTGGAATCTAATTGAGGGGTCCAGGGTGGTTTATATATAGAATAACAGATACCCGGGAGTGAGTTACAGACTGGAATCTAATCGAGGTATTCGAGGTGGTTTATATATAGAATAAAAGATACCACGGAGTGAGTTACAGACTGGAATCTAATCGAGGGGTTCGGGGTGTTTTATATGTAGAATAACAGATACCCGGGAGTGAGTTACAGACTGGAATCTAATCGAGTGGTTCGGGCTGGTTTATATATAGAATAACAGATACCCGGGAGTGAGTTACAGACTGCAATCTAATCGAGGGGTTCGGGGTGGTTTATATATAGAATGACAGATTCCCGGGAGTGAGTTACAGACTGGAATCTAATCGAGGGGTTCAAGGTGGTTTATATATAGAATAACAGATACCCGGGAGTGAGTTACTGACTGGAATCTAATCGAGGGTTTCGGGGTGGTTTATATATAGAATAACACATACCCGGGAGTGAGTTACAGACTGGAATCTAATCGAGTGGTTCAGGCTAGTTTATATATAGAATAACAGATACCCGGAAGTGAGTTACAGACTGGAATCTAATCGAGGGGTTTGGGATGGTTTATATATAGAATAACAGATTACCGGGAGTGAGTTACAGACTGGAATCTAATCGAGGGGTTCAGTACTGTTTATATATAGAATTACAGATACCCTGGAGTAAGTTACAGGCTGGAATCTAATCGAGTGGTTCGGGCTGTTTTATATATAGAATAACAGATACCCGGGAGTGAGTTACAGACTGGAATCTAATCGAGTGGTTCAGTACGGTTTATATATAGAATAACAGATACCCTGGAGTAAGTTACAGACTGGAATCTAATCGAGTGTTTCGGGGTGGTTTATATATAGAATAACAGATACCCACGTGTGAGTTACAGACTGCAATCTAATCGAGGGTTTCGGGGTGGTTTATATATTGAATAACAGATACCCGGGAGTGAGTTACAGACTGGAATCTAATCGAGCTGCTCGGGGTATTTTATATATAGAATAACAGATACCCGGGAGTGAGATACACACTGGAATCTAATCGAGGGTTTTGGGGGGATTTATATACAGAATAACAGATACGTGTGAGTGAGTTACAGTCTAGAATCTAATCGTGGGGTTCTGGGTGGTTATATATAGAATACCAGATACCCGGGAGTGAGTTACAGACTGGAATGTAATTGGGGAGTTCGGAGTGGTTTATATATAGAATAACAGATACCCGGGAGTGAGATACAGACTGGAATCTAATCGAAAGCTCGGAGTGGTTTATATATAGAATAACAGATACCCGGGAGTGAGATACAGACTGGAATCTAATCGAGGGGTTCGGGGTGGTTTATGTATAGAATAACAGATACCCGGGAGTGAGTTACAGACTTCGATCTAATCGACGGTTCTGGGTGGTTTATATATAGAACCACAGATACGCGGGAGTGAATTACAGATTGGTATCTAATCGAGGGGTTCAGTGGGGTTTACATATAGTATAACAGATACCCTGGAGTGAGTTACATGCTGGAATCTAATCGACGGTTCGGGGTATTTATATATAGAATAACAGATACCCGGGAGTGAGTTACAGACTGGAATCAAATCGAGGGGATCGGAGTGGTTTATATATAGAATAACAGATACCCGGGAGTGAGTTACTGACTGGAATCTAATCGAGGGTTTCGGGGTGGTTTATATATAGAATAACACATACCCGGGAGTGAGTTACAGACTGGAATCTAATCGAGTGGTTCAGGCTAGTTTATATATAGAATAACAGATACCCGGAAGTGAGTTACAGACTGGAATCTAATCGAGGGGTTTGGGATGGTTTATATATAGAATAACAGATTACCGGGATTGAGTTACAGACTGGAATCTAATCGAGGGGTTCAGTACTGTTTATATATAGAATTACAGATACCCTGGAGTAAGTTACAGACTGGAATCTAATCGAGTGGTTCGGGCTGTTTTATATATAGAATAACAGATACCCGGGAGTGAGATACAGACTGGAATCTAATCGAGTGGTTCGGGGTGTTTTATATATAGAATAACAGATACCCGGGAATGAGTTACAGACTGGAATCTAATCGAGTGGTTCGGGGTGGTTTATATATAGAATAACAGATACCCGGGAGTGAGTTACAGACTGCAATGTAATCGAGGGGTTCGGGGTGGTTTATATATAGAATAACAGATACCCGGGAGTGAGATACAGACTGGAATCTAATTGATTGCTCGGAGTGGTTTATATATAGAATAACAGATACCCGGGAGTGAGATACAGACTGGAATCAAATCGATAGCTCGGAGTGGTTTATATATAGAATAACAGATACCCGGGAGTGAGTTACAGACGGGAATCTAATCGAGGGTTTCGGGTTGGTTTATATATAGAATAACAGATACCCGGGAGTGATTTACAGACTGGAATCTAATCGAGGGTTTCGAGGTGGTTTATATATAGAATAACAGATACCCGGGAGTGAGTTACAGTCTGGAATCTAATCGAGGGGTTCGAGGTGGTTTATATATAGAATAACAGATACCCAGGAGTGAGTTACAGACTGGAATCTAATCGAGGGGTTCGGGATGTTTTATATGTAGAATAACAGATACCCGGGAGTGAGTTACAGACTGGAATCTAATGGAGTGGTTCGGGCTGGTTTATATATAGAATAACAGATACCCAGGAGTGAGTTACAGACTGCAATCTAATCGAAGGGTTCGGGGTTTTTTATAGAGAGAATAATAGATACCCGGGAGTGAGTTACAGACTGGAATCTAAACGAGGGGTCCAGGGTGGTTTATATATAGAATAACAGATACCCGGGAGTGAGTTACTGACTGGAATCTAATCGAGGGTTTCGGGGTGGTTTATATATAGAATAACAGATACCTGGGAGTGAGTTACAGACTGGAATCTAATCGAGTGGTTCAGGCTAGTTTATGTATAGAATAACAGGTACCCGGAAGTGAGTTACAGACTGGAATCTAATCGAGGGGTTCGGGATGGTTTATATATAGAATACCAGATACCAGGGATTGAGTTACAGACTGGAATCTAATTGAGGGGTTCAGTAAGGTTTATATATGGAATAACAGATACCCTGGAGTAAGTTACAGACTGGAATCTAATCGAGGATTTCGGGGTGGTTTATATATAGAATAACAGATACCCGGGAGTGAGTTACAGACTGCAATCTAATCGAGGTGCTCGGGGTGGTTTATATATAGAATAACAGATACCCGGGAGTGAGTTACAGACTGGAATCTAATCGATGGGTTCGGGGTGGTTTATATATAGAATAACAGATACCCGGGAGTGAGTTACAGACTAGAATCTAAACGTGGGGTTCTGGGTGGTTATATATAGAATACCAGATACCCGGGAGTGAGTTACAGACTGGAATCTAATCGAGGGGTTCAGTATGGTTTATATGTAGAATAACAGGTACCCTGGAGTGAGTTACAGATTGGATACTAATTGAGTGTTTTGGGGTGGTTTATATATAGAATAACAGATAACTGGGAGTGCGTTACAGACTGGATCCAATCGAGGGGTTCGGGGTGGTTTATATATAGAATGACAGATACCCGGGAGTGAGTTACAGACTGGAATCTAATCGACGGTTCGGGGTGGTTTATATATAGAATAACAGATACCCGGGAGTGAGTTACAGACTGGAATCTAATTGAGGGGTCCAGGGTGGTTTATATATAGAATAACAGATACCCGGGAGTGAGTTACAGACTGGAATCTAATAGAGGTATTCGAGGTGGTTTATATATAGAATAAAAGATACCACGGAGTGAGTTACAGACTGGAATCTAATCGAGGGGTTCGGGGTGTTTTATATATAGAATAACAGATACCCGGGAGTGAGTTACAGACTGGAATCTAATCGAGTGGTTCGGGCTGGTTTATATATAGAATAACAGATACCCGGGAGTGAGTTACAGACTGCAATCTAATCGAGGGGTTCGGGGTGGTTTATATATAGAATAACAGATTCCCGGGAGTGAGTTACAGACTGGAATCTAATCGAGGGGTTCAAGGTGGTTTACATATAGTATAACAGATACCCTGGAGTGAGTTACATGCTGGAATCTAATCGACGGTTCGGGGTATTTATATATAGAATAACAGATACCCGGGAGTGAGTTACAGACTGGAATCTAATCGAGGGGATCGGAGTGGTTTATATATAGGATAACAGATACCCGGGAGTGAGTTACTGACTGGAATCTAATCGAGGGTTTCGGGGTGGTTTATATATAGAATAACACATACCCGGGAGTGAGTTACAGACTGGAATCTAATCGAGTGGTTCAGGCTAGTTTATATATAGAATAACAGATACCCGGAAGTGAGTTACAGACTGGAATCTAATCGAGGGGTTTGGGATGGTTTATATATAGAATAACAGATTACCGGGATTGAGTTACAGACTGGAATCTAATCGAGGGGTTCAGTACTGTTTATATATAGAATTACAGATACCCTGGAGTAAGTTACAGACTGGAATCTAATCGAGTGGTTCGGGCTGTTTTATATATAGAATAACAGATACCCGGGAGTGAGTTACAGACTGGAATCTAATCGAGTGGTTCAGTACGGTTTATATATAGAATAACAGATACCCTGGAGTAAGTTACAGACTGGAATCTAATCGAGTGTTTCGGGGTGGTTTATATATAGAATAACAGATACCCACGTGTGAGTTACAGACTGCAATCTAATCGTGGGTTTCGGGGTGGTTTATATATTGAATAACAGATACCCGGGAGTGAGTTACAGACTGGAATCTAATCGAGCTGCTCGGGGTATTTTATATATAGAATAACAGATACCCGGGAGTGAGATACACACTGGAATCTAATCGAGGGTTTTGGGGGGATTTATATACAGAATAACAGATACGTGTGAGTGAGTTACAGTCTAGAATCTAATCGTGGGGTTCTGGGTGGTTATATATAGAATACCAGATACCCGGGAGTGAGTTACAGACTGGAATGTAATTGGGGAGTTCGGAGTGGTTTATATATAGAATAACAGATACCCGGGAGTGAGATACAGACTGGAATCTAATCGAAAGCTCGGAGTGGTTTATATATAGAATAACAGATACCCGGGAGTGAGATACAGACTGGAATCTAATCGAGGGGTTCGGGGTGGTTTATATATAGAATAACAGATACCCGGGAGTGAGTTACAGACTTCGATCTAATCGACGGTTCTGGGTGGTTTATATATAGAACCACAGATACGCGGGAGTGAATTACAGATTGGTATCTAATCGAGGGGTTCAGTGGGGTTTACATATAGTATAACAGATACCCTGGAGTGAGTTACATGCTGGAATCTAATCGACGGTTCGGGGTATTTATATATAGAATAACAGATACCCGGGAGTGAGTTACAGACTGGAATCTAATCGAGGGGATCGGAGTGGTTTATATATAGAATAACATATTCCTGGGAGTGAGTTACAGACTGGAATATAATCGAGGCGTTCAGGGTCGTTTATGTATAGAATAACAGTTACCCGGGAGTGAGATACAGACTGGAACCTAATCGATAGCTCGGAGTGGTTAATATATAGAATAACAGATACCCGGGAGTGAGTTACAGACTGGAATCTAATCGAGGGGATCGGAGTGGTTTATATATAGAATAACATGTTCCTGGGAGTGAGTTACAGACTGGAATATAATCGAGGCGTTCAGGGTGGTTAATATATAGAATAACAGATATCCGGGAGTGAGTTACAGACTGGAATCTAATCGAGGGGTTCGGGGTGTTTTATATATAGAAAAACAGATACCCGGGAGTGAGGTACAGACTGGAATCTAATCGACGGTTCGGGGTGGTTTATATATAGAATAACAGATACCCGGGAGTGAGTTACAGACTGGAATCTAATTGAGTGGTTCGGGGTGGTTTATATATAGAATAACAGATACCCGGGATTGAATTACAGACTGGAATCTAATCGAGGTGTTCGGGTTGGTTTATATATAGAATAACGGATCCCCGGGTGTGAGTTACAGACTGGAATCTAATCGAATGGTTTGGGTGGTTTATATATAGAATAACAGATACCCGGGAGTGAGTTACAGACTGGAATCTAATCGAGGGGTTCGGGGTGGTTGATATATAGAATAACAGATTCCTGGGAGTGAGTTACAGACTGGAATCTAATTGAGGGTTCGGGGTGGTTTATATGTAGAATAACAGATACCCGGGAGTGAGATACAGACTGGAATCTAATCGATAGCTCGGAGTGGTTTATATATAGAATAACAGATACCCGGGAGTGAGTTACAGACGGGAATCTAATCGAGGGTTTCGGGTTGGTTTATATATAGAATAACAGATACCCGGGAGTGATTTACAGACTGGAATCTAATCGAGGGTTTCGAGGTGGTTTATATATAGAATAACAGATACCCGGGAGTGAGTTACAGTCTGGAATCTAATCGAGGGGTTCGAGGTGGTTTATATATAGAATAACAGATACCCAGGAGTGAGTTACAGACTGGAATCTAATCGAGGGGTTCGGGATGTTTTATATGTAGAATAACAGATACCCGGGAGTGAGTTACAGACTGGAATCTAATCGAGTGGTTCGGGCTGGTTTATATATAGAATAACAGATACCCGGGAGTGAGTTACAGACTGCAATCTAATCGAGGGGTTCGGGGTGGTTTATATATAGAATAACAGATTCCCGGGAGTGAGTTACAGACTGGAATCTAATCGAGTGGTTCGGGGTGGTTTATATATAGAATAACAGATACCCGGGAGTGAGTTACAGACTGCAATGTAATCGAGGGGTTCGGGGTGGTTTATATATAGAATAACAGATACCCGGGAGTGAGATACAGACTGGAATCTAATTGATTGCTCGGAGTGGTTTATATGTAGAATAACAGATACCCGGGAGTGAGATACAGACTGGAATCTAATCGATAGCTCGGAGTGGTTTATATATAGAATAACAGATACCCGGGAGTGAGTTACAGACGGGAATCTAATCGAGGGTTTCGGGTTGGTTTATATATAGAATAACAGATACCCGGGAGTGATTTACAGACTGGAATCTAATCGAGGGTTTCGAGGTGGTTTATATATAGAATAACAGATACCCGGGAGTGAGTTACAGTCTGGAATCTAATCGAGGGGTTCGAGGTGGTTTATATATAGAATAACAGATACCCAGGAGTGAGTTACAGACTGGAATCTAATCGAGGGGTTCGGGATGTTTTATATGTAGAATAACAGATACCCGGGAGTGAGTTACAGACTGCAATCTAATCGAGGGGTTCGGGGTTTTTTATAGAGAGAATAATAGATACCCGGGAGTGAGTTACAGACTGGAATCTAAACGAGGGGTCCAGGGTGGTTTATATATAGAATAACAGATACCCGGGAGTGAGTTACTGACTGGAATCTAATCGAGGGTTTCAGGGTGGTTTATATATAGAATAACAGATACCTGGGAGTGAGTTACAGACTGGAATCTAATCGAGTGGTTCAGGCTAGTTTATATATAGAATAACAGATACCCGGAAGTGAGTTACAGACTGGAATCTAATCGAGGGGTTTGGGATGGTTTATATATAGAATAACAGATTACCGGGATTGAGTTACAGACTGGAATCTAATCGAGGGGTTCAGTACTGTTTATATATAGAATTACAGATACCCTGGAGTAAGTTACAGACTGGAATCTAATCGAGTGGTTCGGGCTGTTTTATATATAGAATAACAGATACCCGGGAGTGAGTTACAGACTGGAATCTAATCGAGTGGTTCAGTACGGTTTATATATAGAATAACAGATACCCTGGAGTAAGTTACAGACTGGAATCTAATCGAGTGTTTCGGGGTATTTATATATAGAATAACAGATACCCACGTGTGAGTTACAGACTGCAATCTAATCGAGGGTTTCGGGGTGGTTTATATATTGAATAACAGATACCCGGGAGTGAGTTACAGACTGGAATCTAATCGAGCTGCTCGGGGTATTTTATATATAGAATAACAGATACCCGGGAGTGAGATACACACTGGAATCTAATCGAGGGATTTGGGGGGATTTATATACAGAATAACAGATACGTGTGAGTGAGTTACAGTCTAGAATCTAATCGTGGGGTTCTGGGTGGTTATATATAGAATACCAGATACCCGGGAGTGAGTTACAGACTGGAATGTAATTGGGGAGTTCGGAGTGGTTTATATATAGAATAACAGATACCCGGGAGTGAGATACAGACTGGAATCTAATCGAAAGCTCGGAGTGGTTTATATATAGAATAACAGATAGCCGGGAGTGAGATACAGACTGGAATCTAATCGAGGGGTTCGGGGTGGTTTATATATAGAATAACAGATACCCGGGAGTGAGTTACAGACTTCGATCTAATCGACGGTTCTGGGTGGTTTATATATAGAACCACAGATACGCGGGAGTGAATTACAGATTGGTATCTAATCGAGGGGTTCAGTGGGGTTTACATATAGTATAACAGATACCCTGGAGTGAGTTACATGCTGGAATCTAATCGACGGTTCGGGGTATTTATATATAGAATAACAGATACCCGGGAGTGAGTTACAGACTGGAATCTAATCGAGGGGATCGGAGTGGTTTATATATAGAATAACATATTCCTGGGAGTGAGTTACAGACTGGAATATAATCGAGGCGTTCAGGGTCGTTTATGTATAGAATAACAGTTACCCGGGAGTGAGATACAGACTGGAACCTAATCGATAGCTCGGAGTGGTTAATATATAGAATAACAGATACCCGGGAGTGAGTTACAGACTGGAATCTAATCGAGGGGATCGGAGTGGTTTATATATAGAATAACATGTTCCTGGGAGTGAGTTACAGACTGGAATATAATCGAGGCGTTCAGGGTGGTTAATATATAGAATAACAGATATCCGGGAGTGAGTTACAGACTGGAATCTAATCGAGGGGTTCGGGGTGTTTTATATATAGAAAAACAGATACCCGGGAGTGAGGTACAGACTGGAATCTAATCGACGGTTCGGGGTGGTTTATATATAGAATAACAGATACCCGGGAGTGAGTTACAGACTGGAATCTAATTGAGTGGTCCGGGGTGGTTTATATATAGAATAACAGATACCCGGGATTGAATTACAGACTGGAATCTAATCGAGGTGTTCGGGTTGGTTTATATATAGAATAACGGATCCCCGGGAGTGAGTTACAGACTGGAATCTAATCGAATGGTTTGGGTGGTTTATATATAGAATAACAGATACCCGGGAGTGAGTTACAGACTGGAATCTAATCGAGGGGTTCGGGGTGGTTGATATATAGAATAACAGATTCCTGGGAGTGAGTTACAGACTGGAATCTAATTGAGGGTTCGGGGTGGTTTATATATAGAATAACAGATATCCGGGAGTGAGATACAGACTGGAATCTAATCGAGTGGTTCGGGGTGTTTTATATATAGAATAACAGATACCCGGGAATGAGTTACAGACTGGAATCTAATCGAGTGGTTCGGGGTGGTTTATATATAGAATAACAGATACCCGGGAGTGAGTTACAGACTGCAATGTAATCGAGGGGTTCGGGGTGGTTTATATATAGAATAACAGATACCGGGAGTGAGATACAGACTGGAATCTAATTGATTGCTCCGAGTGGTTTATATGTAGAATAACAGATACCCGGGAGTGAGATACAGACTGGAATCTAATCGATAGCTCGGAGTGGTTTATATATAGAATAACAGATACCCGGGAGTGAGTTACAGACGGGAATCTAATCGAGGGTTTCGGGTTGGTTTATATATAGAATAACAGATACCCGGGAGTGATTTACAGACTGGAATCTAATCGAGGGTTTCGAGGTGGTTTATATATAGAATAACAGATACCCGGGAGTGAGTTACAGTCTGGAATCTAATCGAGGGGTTCGAGGTGGTTTATATATAGAATAACAGATACCCAGGAGTGAGTTACAGACTGGAATCTAATCGAGGGGTTCGGGATGTTTTATATGTAGAATAACAGATACCCGGGAGTGAGTTACAGACTGGAATCTAATCGAGTGGTTCGGGCTGGTTTATATATAGAATAACAGATACCCAGGAGTGAGTTACAGACTGCAATCTAATCGAGGGGTTCGGGGTTTTTTATAGAGAGAATAATAGATACCCGGGAGTGAGTTACAGACTGGAATCTAAACGAGGGGTCCAGGGTGGTTTATATATAGAATAACAGATACCCGGGAGTGAGTTACTGACTGGAATCTAATCGAGGGTTTCAGGGTGCTTTATATATAGAATAACAGATACCTGGGAGTGAGTTACAGACTGGAATCTAATCGAGTGGTTCAGGCTAGTTTATATATAGAATAACAGATACCCGGAAGTGAGTTACAGACTGGAATCTAATCGAGGGGTTTGGGATGGTTTATATATAGAATAACAGATTACCGGGATTGAGTTACAGACTGGAATCTAATCGAGGGGTTCAGTACTGTTTATATATAGAATTACAGATACCCTGGAGTAAGTTACAGACTGGAATCTAATCGAGTGGTTCGGGCTGTTTTATATATAGAATAACAGATACCCGGGAGTGACTTACAGACTGGAATCTAATCGAGTGGTTCAGTACGGTTTATATATAGAATAACAGATACCCTGGAGTAAGTTACAGACTGGAATCTAATCGAGTGTTTCGGGGTATTTATATATAGAATAACAGATACCCACGTGTGAGTTACAGACTGCAATCTAATCGAGGGTTTCGGGGTGGTTTATATATTGAATAACAGATACCCGGGAGTGAGTTACAGACTGGAATCTAATCGAGCTGCTCGGGGTATTTTATATATAGAATAACAGATACCCGGGAGTGAGATACACACTGGAATCTAATCGAGGGATTTGGGGGGATTTATATACAGAATAACAGATACGTGTGAGTGAGTTACAGTCTAGAATCTAATCGTGGGGTTCTGGGTGGTTATATATAGAATACCAGATACCCGGGAGTGAGTTACAGACTGGAATGTAATTGGGGAGTTCGGAGTGGTTTATATATAGAATAACAGATACCCGGGAGTGAGATACAGACTGGAATCTAATCGAAAGCTCGGAGTGGTTTATATATAGAATAACAGATAGCCGGGAGTGAGATACAGACTGGAATCTAATCGAGGGGTTCGGGGTGGTTTATATATAGAATAACAGATACCCGGGAGTGAGTTACAGACTTCGATCTAATCGACGGTTCTGGGTGGTTTATATATAGAACCACAGATACGCGGGAGTGAATTACAGATTGGTATCTAATCGAGGGGTTCAGTGGGGTTTACATATAGTATAACAGATACCCTGGAGTGAGTTACATGCTGGAATCTAATCGACGGTTCGGGGTATTTATATATAGAATAACAGATACCCGGGAGTGAGTTACAGACTGGAATCTAATCGAGGGGATCGGAGTGGTTTATATATAGAATAACATATTCCTGGGAGTGAGTTACAGACTGGAATATAATCGAGGCGTTCAGGGTCGTTTATGTATAGAATAACAGTTACCCGGGAGTGAGATACAGACTGGAACCTAATCGATAGCTCGGAGTGGTTAATATATAGAATAACAGATACCCGGGAGTGAGTTACAGACTGGAATCTAATCGAGGGGATCGGAGTGGTTTATATATAGAATAACATGTTCCTGGGAGTGAGTTACAGACTGGAATATAATCGAGGCGTTCAGGGTGGTTAATATATAGAATAACAGATATCCGGGAGTGAGTTACAGACTGGAATCTAATCGAGGGGTTCGGGGTGTTTTATATATAGAAAAACAGATACCCGGGAGTGAGGTACAGACTGGAATCTAATCGACGGTTCGGGGTGGTTTATATATAGAATAACAGATACCCGGGAGTGAGTTACAGACTGGAATCTAATTGAGTGGTCCGGGGTGGTTTATATATAGAATAACAGATACCCGGGATTGAATTACAGACTGGAATCTAATCGAGGTGTTCGGGTTGGTTTATATATAGAATAACGGATCCCCGGGAGTGAGTTACAGACTGGAATCTAATCGAATGGTTTGGGTGGTTTATATATAGAATAACAGATACCCGGGAGTGAGTTACAGACTGGAGTCTAATCGAGGGGTTCGGGGTGGTTGATATATAGAATAACAGATTCCTGGGAGTGAGTTACAGACTGGAATCTAATTGAGGGTTCGGGGTGGTTTATATATAGAATAACAGATATCCGGGAGTGAGATACAGACTGGAATCTAATCGAGTGGTTCGGGGTGTTTTATATATAGAATAACAGATACCCGGGAATGAGTTACAGACTGGAATCTAATCGAGTGGTTCGGGGTGGTTTATATATAGAATAACAGATACCCGGGAGTGAGTTACAGACTGCAATGTAATCGAGGGGTTCGGGGTGGTTTATATATAGAATAACAGATACCCGGGAGTGAGATACAGACTGGAATCTAATTGATTGCTCCGAGTGGTTTATATGTAGAATAACAGATACCCGGGAGTGAGATACAGACTGGAATCTAATCGATAGCTCGGAGTGGTTTATATATAGAATAACAGATACCCGGGAGTGAGTTACAGACGGGAATCTAATCGAGGGTTTCGGGTTGGTTTATATATAGAATAACAGATACCCGGGAGTGATTTACAGACTGGAATCTAATCGAGGGTTTCGAGGTGGTTTATATATAGAATAACAGATACCCGGGAGTGAGTTACTGTCTGGAATCTAATCGAGGGGTTCGAGGTGGTTTATATATAGAATAACAGATACCCAGGAGTGAGTTACAGACTGGAATCTAATCGAGGGGTTCGGGATGTTTTATATGTAGAATAACAGATACCCGGGAGTGAGTTACAGACTGGAATCTAATCGAGTGGTTCGGGCTGGTTTATATATAGAATAACAGATACCCAGGAGTGAGTTACAGACTGCAATCTAATCGAGGGGTTCGGGGTTTTTTATAGAGAGAATAATAGATACCCGGGAGTGAGTTACAGACTGGAATCTAAACGAGGGGTCCAGGGTGGTTTATATATAGAATAACAGATACCCGGGAGTGAGTTACTGTCTGGAATCTAATCGAGGGGTTCGAGGTGGTTTATATATAGAATAACAGATACCCAGGAGTGAGTTACAGACTGGAATCTAATCGAGTGGTTCAGGCTAGTTTATGTATAGAATAACAGGTACCCGGAAGTGAGTTACAGACTGGAATCTAATCGAGGGGTTCGGGATGGTTTATATATAGAATACCAGATACCAGGGATTGAGTTACAGACTGGAATCTAATTGAGGGGTTCAGTAAGGTTTATATATAGAATAACAGATACCCTGGAGTAAGTTACATCTGGAATCTAATCGAGGATTTCGGGGTGGTTTATATATAGAATAACAGATACACACGTGTGAGTTACAGACTGCAATCTAATCGAGGGGTTCGGGTTGGTTTATATATAGAATAACAGATACCCGGGAGTGAGTTACAGACTGCAATCTAATCGAGGTGCTCGGGGTGGTTTATATATAGAATAACAGATACCCGGGAGTGAGTTACCGACTGGAATCTAATCGATGGGTTCGGGGTGGTTTATATATAGAATAACAGATACCCGGGAGTGAGTTACAGACTAGAATCTAATCGTGGGGTTCTGGGTGGTTATATATAGAATACCAGATACCCGGGAGTGAGTTACAGACTGGAATCTAATCGAGGGGTTCAGTATGGTTTATATGTAGAATAACAGGTACCCTGGAGTGAGTTACAGATTGGATACTAATTAAGGGTTTTGGGGTGGTTTATATATAGAATAACAGATAACTGGGAGTGCGTTACAGACTGGATCCAATCGAGGGGTTCGGGGTGGTTTATATATAGAATGACAGATACCCGGGAGTGAGTTACAGACTGGAATCTAATCGAGGGATTCTGGGTGGTTTATATGCTGAATAACCGGTACCCGGGAGTGAGTTACAGACTGGAATCTAATCGACGGTTCGGGGTGGTTTATATATAGAATAACAGATACCCGGGAGTGAGTTACAGACTGGAATCTAATTGAGGGGTCCAGGGTAGTTTATATATAGAATAACAGATACCCGGGAGTGAGTTACAGACTGGAATCTAATCGAGGTGTTCGAGGTGTTTTATATATAGAATAACAGATACCACGGAGTGAGTTACAGACTGGAATCTAATCGAGGGGTTCGGGGTGTTTTATATATAGAATAACAGATACCCGGGAGTGAGTTACAGACTGGAATCTAATCGAGTGGTTCGGGCTGGTTTATATATAGAATAACAGATACCCGGGAGTGAGTTACAGACTGCAATCTAATCGAGGGGTTCGGGGTGGTTTATATATAGAATAACAGATTCCCGGGAGTGAGTTACAGACTGGAATCTAATCGAGGGTTTCAAGGTGGTTTATATATAGAATAACAGATACCCGGGAGTGAGTTACTGACTGGAATCTAATCGAGGGTTTCGGGGTGGTTTATATATAGAATAACACATACCCGGGAGTGAGTTACAGACTGGAATCTAATCGAGTGGTTCAGGCTAGTTTATATATAGAATAACAGATACCCGGGAGTGAGTTACAGACTGGAATCTAATCGAGTGGTTCAGTACGGTTTATATATAGAAGAACAGATACCCTGGAGTAAGTTACAGACTGGAATCCAATCGAGTGTTTCGGGGTGGTTTATATATAGAATAACAGATACCCACGTGTGAGTTACACACTGCAATCTAATCGAGGGTTTCGGGGTGGTTTATATATTGAATAACAGATACCCGGGAGTGAGTTTCAGACTGGAATCTAATCGAGCTGCTCGGGGTATTTTATATATAGAATAACAGATACCCGGGAGTGAGATACACACTGGAATCTAATCGAGGGTTTCGGGGGGATTTAGATACAGAATAACAGATACGTGTGAGTGAGTTACAGTCTAGAATCTAATCGTGGGGTTCTGGGTGGTTATATATAGAATACCAGATACCCGGGAGTGAGTTACAGACTGGAATGTAATTGGGGAGTTCGGAGTGGTTTATATATAGAATAACAGATACCCGGGAGTGAGATACAGACTGGAATCTAATCGAAAGCTCGGAGTGGTTTATATATAGAATAACAGATACCCGGGAGTGAGATACAGACTGGAATCTAATCGAGGGGTTCGGGGTGGTTTATATATAGAATAACAGATACCCGGGAGTGAGTTACAGACTTCGATCTAATCGACGGTTCTGGGTGGTTTATATATAGAACCACAGATACGCGGGAGTGAATTACAGATTGGTATCTAATCGAGGGGTTCAGTGGGGTTTACATATAGTATAACAGATACCCTGGAGTGAGTTACATGCTGGAATCTAATCGATGGTTCGGGGTATTTATATATAGAATAACAGATACCCGGGAGTGAGTTACAGACTGGAATCTAATCGAGGGGATCGGAGTGGTTTATATATAGAATAACATATTCCTGGGAGTGAGTTACAGACTGGAATATAATCGAGGCGTTCAGGGTCGTTTATGTATAGAATAACAGTTACCCGGGAGTGAGATACAGACTGGAACCTAATCGATAGCTCGGAGTGGTTAATATATAGAATAACAGATACCCGGGAGTGAGTTACAGACTGGAATCTAATCGAGGGGATCGGAGTGGTTTATATATAGAATAACATGTTCCTGGGAGTGAGTTACAGACTGGAATATAATCGAGGCGTTCAGGGTGGTTAATATATAGAATAACAGATATCCGGGAGTGAGTTACAGACTGGAATCTAATCGAGGGGTTCGGGGTGTTTTATATATAGAAAAACAGATACCCGGGAGTGAGGTACAGACTGGAATCTAATCGACGGTTCGGGGTGGTTTATATATAGAATAACAGATACCCGGGAGTGAGTTACAGACTGGAATCTAATTGAGTGTTTCGGGGTGGTTTATATATAGAATAACAGATACCCGGGATTGAATTACAGACTGGAATCTAATTGAGGTGTTCGGGTTGGTTTATATATAGAATAACGGATCCCTGGGAGTGAGTTACAGACTGGAATCTAATCGAATGGTTTGGGTGGTTTATATATAGAATAACAGATACCCAGGAGTGAGTTACAGACTGGAATCTAATCGAGGGGTTCGGGGTGGTTGATATATAGAATAACAGATTCCTGGGAGTGAGTTACAGACTGGAATCTAATTGAGGGTTCGGGGTGGTTTATATATAGAATAACAGATATCCGGGAGTGAGATACAGACTGGAATCTAATCGAGTGGTTCGGGGTGTTTTATATATAGAATAACAGATACCCGGGAATGAGTTACAGACTGGAATCTAATCGAGTGGTTCGGGGTGGTTTATATATAGAATAACAGATACCCGGGAGTGAGATACAGACTGGAATCTAATTGATTGCTCGGAGTGGTTTATATATAGAATAACAGATACCCGGGAGTGAGTTACAGACGGGAATCTAATCGAGGGTTTCGGGTTGGTTTATATATAGAATAACAGATACCCGGGAGTGATTTACAGACTGGAATCTAATCGAGGGTTTCGAGGTGGTTTATATATTGAATAACAGATACCCGGGAGTGAGTTACAGTCTGGAATCTAATCGACGGTTCGGGGTGGTTTATATATAGAATAACAGATACCCGGGAGTGAGTTCCAGACTGGAATCTAATTGAGGGGTCCAGGGTGGTTTATATATAGAATAACAGATACCCGGGAGTGAGTTACAGACTGGAATCTAATCGAGGGATTCTGGGTGGTTTATATGCTGAATAACCGGTACCCGGGAGTGAGTTACAGACTGGAATCTAATCGACGGTTCGGGGTGGTTTATATATAGAATAACAGATACCCGGGAGTGAGTTACAGACTGGAATCTAATCGAGGGTTTCGGGCTGGTTTATATATAGAATAACAGATACCCGGGAGTGAGTTACAGACTGCAATCTAATCGAGGGGTTCGGGGTGGTTTATATATAGAATAACAGATTCCCGGGAGTGAGTTACAGACTGGAATCTAATCGAGGGGTTTGGGATGGTTTATATATAGAATAACAGATACCCGGGATTGAGTTACAGACTGGAATCTAATCGAGGGGTTCAGTACTGTTTATATATAGAATTACAGATACCCTGGAGTAAGTTACAGACTGGAATCTAATCGAGTGGTTCGGGCTGTTTTATATATAGAATAACAGATACCCGGGAGTGAGTTACAGACTGGAATCTAATCGAGTGGTTCAGTACGGTTTATATATAGAAGAACAGATACCCTGGAGTAAGTTACAGACTGGAATCTAATCGAGTGTTTCGGGGTGGTTTATATATAGAATAACAGATACCCGGGAGTGAGTTACAGACTGGAATCTAATCGAGCTGCTCGGGGTATTTTATATATAGAATAACAGATACCCGGGAGTGAGATACACACTGGAATCTAATCGAGGGTTTCGGGGGGATTTATATACAGAATAACAGATACGTGTGAGTGAGTTACAGTCTAGAATCTAATCGTGGGGTTCTGGGTGGTTATATATAGAATACCAGATACCCGGGAGTGAGTTACAGATTGGAATGTAATCGAGGGGTTCAGTACGGTTTATATGTAGAATAACAGGTACCCTGGAGTGAGTTACAGATTGGATACTAATCGAGGGTTTCCGGGTGGTTTATATATAGAATAACAGATAACTGGGAGTGAGTTACAGACTGAAATCCAATCGAGGGGTTCGGGGTGGTTTATATATAGAATGACAGATACCCGGGAGTGAGTTACAGACTGGAATCTAATCGAGGGATTCTGGGTGGTTTATATGCTGAATAACCGGTACCCGGGAGTGAGTTACAGACTGGAATCTAATCTAGGGGTCGGGGTGGTTTATATACAGAATAACAGATACCCCGGTTTGAGTTACAGACTGGAATCTAATCAAGGGCTTTGGGGTGGTTTATATATAGAATAACAGATACCCGGGAGTGAGTTACAGACTGGAATCTAATCGAGGGGTTCGGCGTGGTTTGTGTATAGAATAACAGATACCTGGGAGTGAGTTACAGAGTGGAATCTAATTGAGGGGTTCGGGGTGGTTTATATATAGAATAACAGATACCCGGGAGTGAGTTACAGACTGGAATCTAATCGAGGGGTTCGGTGTGGTTTCTATATAGAATAACAGATACCCGGGAGTGGTTTACAGTCTGGAATCTAATCGAGGGGTTCAGGGTGTTTATATATAGAATAACATGTACCCGGGCGTGAGTTACAGACTGGAATCTAATTGAGGGGATCGGAGGTGTTTTATATATAGAAAAACAGATACCCGGGAGTGAGGTACAGACTGGAATCTAATCGACGGTTCGGGGTGGTTTATATATAGAATAACAGATACCCGGGAGTGAGTTACAGACTGGAATCTAATTGAGTGGTTCGGGTTGGTTTATATATAGAATAACAGATACCCGGGATTGAATTACAGACTGGAATCTAATTGAGGTGTTCGGGTTGGTTTATATATAGAATAACGGATCCCTGGGAGTGAGTTACAGACTGGAATCTAATCGAATGGTTTGGGTGGTTTATATATAGAATAACAGATACCCAGGAGTGAGTTACAGACTGGAATCTAATCGAGGGGTTCGGGGTGGTTGATATATAGAATAACAGATTCCTGGGAGTGAGTTACAGACTGGAATCTAATTGAGGGTTCGGGGTGGTTTATATATAGAATAACAGATATCCGGGAGTGAGATACAGACTGGAATCTAATCGAGTGGTTCGGGGTGTTTTATATATAGAATAACAGATACCCGGGAATGAGTTACAGACTGGAATCTAATCGAGTGGTTCGGGGTGGTTTATATATAGAATAACAGATACCCGGGAGTGAGTTACAGACTGCAATGTAATCGAGGGGTTCGGGGTGGTTTATATATAGAATAACAGATACCCGGGAGTGAGATACAGACTGGAATCTAATTGATTGCTCGGAGTGGTTTATATGTAGAATAACAGATACCCGGGAGTGAGATACAGACTGGAATCTAATCGATAGCTCGGAGTGGTTTATATATAGAATAACAGATACCCGGGAGTGAGTTACAGACGGGAATCTAATCGAGGGTTTCGGGTTGGTTTATATATAGAATAACAGATACCCGGGAGTGAGTTACAGACTGGAATCTAATCGAGTGGTTCGGGCTGGTTTATATATAGAATAACAGATACCCAGGAGTGAGTTACAGACTGCAATCTAATCGAGGGGTTCGGGGTTTTTTATAGAGAGAATAATAGATACCCGGGAGTGAGTTACAGACTGGAATCTAAACGAGGGGTCTAGGGTGGTTTATATATAGAATAACAGATACCCGGGAGTGAGTTACTGACTGGAATCTAATCGAGGGTTTCGGGATGGTTTATATATAGAATAACAGATACCTGGGAGTGAGTTACAGACTGGAATCTAATCGAGTGGTTCAGGCTAGTTTATGTATAGAATAACAGGTACCCGGAAGTGAGTTACAGACTGGAATCTAATCGAGGGGTTCGGGATGGTTTATATATAGAATACCAGATACCAGGGATTGAGTTACAGACTGGAATCTAATTGAGGGGTTCAGTAAGGTTTATATATAGAATAACAGATACCCTGGAGTAAGTTACAGACTGGAATCTAATCGAGGATTTCGGGTTGGTTTATATATAGAATAACAGATACCCACGTGTGAGTTACAGACTGCAATCTAATCGAGGTGCTCGGGGTGGTTTATATATAGAATAACAGATACCCGGGAGTGAGTTACAGACTGGAATCTAATCGATGGGTTCGGGTTGGTTTATATATAGAATAACAGATACCCGGGAGTGAGTTACAGACTAGAATCTAATCGTGGGGTTCTGGGTGGTTATATATAGAATACCAGATACCCGGGAGTGAGTTACAGACTGGAATCTAATCGAGGGGTTCACTATGGTTTATATGTAGAATAACAGGTACCCTGGAGTGAGTTACAGATTGGATACTAATTGAGGGTTTTGGGGTGGTTTATATATAGAATAACAGATAACTGGGAGTGCGTTACAGACTGGATCCAATCGAGGGGTTCGGGGTGGTTTATATATAGAATGACAGATACCCGGGAGTGAGTTACAGACTGGAATCTAATCGAGGGATTCTGGGTGGTTTATATGCTGAATAACCGGTTCCCGGGAGTGAGTTACAGACTGGAATCTAATCGACGGTTCGGGGTGGTTTATATATAGAATAACAGATACCCGGGAGTGAGTTACAGACTGGAATCTAATTGAGGGGTCCAGGGTGGTTTATATATAGAATAACAGATACCCGGGAGTGAGTTACAGACTGGAATCTAATCGAGGTGTTCGAGGTGGTTTATATATAGAATAACAGATACCACGGAGTGAGTTACAGACTGGAATCTAATCGAGGGGTTCGGGGTGTTTTATATATAGAATAACAGATACCCGGGAGTGAGTTACAGACTGGAATCTAATCGAGTGGTTCGGGCTGGTTTATATATAGAATAACAGATACCCGGGAGTGAGTTACAGACTGCAATCTAATCGAGGGGTTCGGGGTGGTTTATATATAGAATAACAGATTCCCGGGAGTGAGTTACAGACTGGAATCTAATCGAGGGTTTCAAGGTGGTTTATATATAGAATAACAGATAACCGGGAGTGAGTTACTGACTGGAATCTAATCGAGGGTTTCGGGGTGGTTTATATATAGAATAACACATACCCGGGATTGAGTTACAGACTGGAATCTAATCGAGTGGTTCAGGCTAGTTTATATATAGAATAACAGATACCCGGAAGTGAGTTACAGACTGGAATCTAATCGAGGGGTTTGGGATGGTTTATATATAGAATAACAGATACCCGGGATTTAGTTACAGACTGGAATCTAATCGAGGGGTTCAGTACTGTTTATATATAGAATTACAGATACCCTGGAGTAAGTTACAGACTGGAATCTAATCGAGTGGTTCGGGCTGTTTTATATATAGAATAACAGATACCCGGGAGTGAGTTACAGACTGGAATCTAATCGAGTGGTTCAGTACAGTTTATATATAGAATAACAGATACCCTGGAGTAATTTACAGACTGGAATCTAATCGAGTGTTTCGGGGTGGTTTATATATTGAATAACAGATACCCGGGAGTGAGTTACAGTCTGGAATCTAATCGAGGGGTTCGGGTGTTTTATATATAGAATAACAGATACCCGGGAGTGAGTTACAGACTGGAATCTAATCGAGCTGCTCGGGGTATTTTATATATAGAATAACAGATACCCGGGAGTGAGATACACACTGGAATCTAATCGAGGGTTTCGGGGGGATTTATATACAGAATAACAGATACGTGTGAGTGAGTTACAGTCTAGAATCTAATCGTGGGGTTCTGGGTGGTTATATATAGAATACCAGATACCCGGGAGTGAGTTACAGACTGGAATGTAATTGGGGAGTTCGGAGTGGTTTATATATAGAATAACAGATACCCGGGAGTGAGATACAGACTGGAATCTAATCGAAAGCTCGGAGTGGTTTATATATAGAATAACAGATACCCGGGAGTGAGATACAGACTGGAATCTAATCGAGGGGTTCGGGGTAGTTTATATATAGAATAACAGATACCCGGGAGTGAGTTACAGACTTCGATCTAATCGACGGTTCTGGGTGGTTTATATATAGAACCACAGATACGCGGGAGTGAATTACAGATTGGTATCTAATCGAGGGGTTCGGTGGGGTTTACATATAGTATAACAGATACCCTGGAGTGAGTTACATGCTGGAATCTAATCGACGGTTCGGGGTATTTATATATAGAATAACAGATACCCGGGAGTGAGTTACAGACTGGAATCTAATCGAGGGGATCGGAGTGGTTTATATATAGAATAACATATTCCTGGGAGTGAGTTACAGACTGGAATATAATCGAGGCGTTCAGGGTCGTTTATGTATAGAATAACAGTTACCCGGGAGTGAGATACAGACTGGAACCTAATCGATAGCTCGGAGTGGTTAATATATAGAATAACAGATACCCGGGAGTGAGTTACAGACTGGAATCTAATCGAGGGGATCGGAGTGGTTTATATATAGAATAACATGTTCCTGGGAGTGAGTTACAGACTGGAATATAATCGAAGCGTTCAGGGTGGTTAATATATAGAATAACAGATATCCGGGAGTGAGTTACAGACTGGAATCTAATCGAGGGTTTCGGGGTGGTTTATATATAGAATAACAGATACCCGGGAGTGAGTTACAGACTGGAATCTAATCGAGGGGTTCAGTAAGGTTTATATATAGAATAACAGATACCCTGGAGTAAGTTACAGACTGGAATCTAATCGAGGGTTTCGGGGTGGTTTATATATAGAATAACAGATACCCACGTGTGAGTTACAGACTGCAATCTAATCGAGGGGTTCGGGTTGGTTTATATATAGAATAACAGATACCCGGGAGTGAGTTACAGACTGCAATCTAATCGAGGTGCTCGGGGTGGTTTATATATAGAATAACAGATACCCGGGAGTGAGTTACAGACTGGAATCTAATCGATGGGTTCGGGGTGGTTTATATATAGAATAACAGATACCCGGGAGTGAGTTACAGACTAGAATCTAATCGTGGGGTTCTGGGTGATTATATATAGAATACCAGATACCCGGGAGTGAGTTACAGACTGGAATCTAATCGAGCGGTTCAGTACGGTTTATTTGTAGAATAACAGGTACCCTGGATTGAGTTACAGATTGGATACTAATTGAGGGTTTTTGGGGTGGTTTATATATAGAATAACAGATAACTGGGAGTGCGTTACAGACTGGATCCAATCGAGGGGTTCGGGGTGGTTTATATATAGAACGACAGATACCCGGGAGTGAGTTACAGACTGGAATCTAATCGAGGGATTCTGGGTGGTTTATATGCTGAATAACCGGTACCCGGGAGTGAGTTACAGACTGGAATCTAATCGACGGTTCGGGTTGGTTTATATATAGAATAACAGATACCCGGGAGTGAGTTACAGACTGGAATCTAATCGAGGGTTTCGGGGTGTTTTATATATAGAATAACAGATACCCGGGAGTGAGTTACAGACTGGAATCTAATCGAGTGGTTCGGGCTGGTTTATATATAGAATAACAGATACCCGGGAGTGAGTTACAGACTGCAATCTAATCGAGGGGTTCGGCGTGGTTTATATATAGAATAACAGATTCCCGGGAGTGAGTTACAGACTGGAATCTAATCGAGGGGTTTGGGATGGTTTATATATAGAATAACAGATACCCGGGATTGAGTTACAGACTGGAATCTAATCGAGGGGTTCAGTACGGTTTATATGTAGAATAACAGGTACCCTGGAGTGAGTTACAGATTGGATACTAATCGAGGGTTTCCGGGTGGTTTATATATAGAATAACAGATAACTGGGAGTGAGTTACAGACTGAAATCCAATCGAGGGGTTCGGGGTGGTTTATATATAGAATGACAGATACCCGGGAGTGAGTTACAGACTGGAATCTAATCGAGGGATTCTGGGTGGTTTATATGCTGAATAACCGGTACCCGGGAGTGAGTTACAGACTGGAATCTAATCTAGGGGTCGGGGTGGTTTATATACAGAATAACAGATACCCCGGTTTGAGTTACAGACTGGAATCTAATCAAGGGGTTTGGGGTGGTTTATATATAGAATAACAGATACCCGGGAGTGAGTTACAGACTGGAATCTAATCGAGGGGTTCGGCGTGGTTTATATATAGAATAACAGATACCTGGGAGTGAGTTACAGACTAGAATCTAATCGAGGGGTTCAGGGTGGTTTAATAACAGAATAAGACACCTGGGAGTGAGTTACAGACTGGAATCTAATCGAGGGGATCGGAGGGGTTTATATATAGAATAACAGATACCCGGGAGTGAGTTACAGACTGGAATCTAATCCAGGGGTTCGGGGTGGTTTATATATAGAATAACAGATACCCGGGAATGAGTTATTGACTGGAATCTAATCGAGGGGTTCGGGGTGGTTTATATATAGAATAACAGATACCCGGGAGTGAGTTACAGACTGGAATCTAATCGAGGGGTTCATGGTGGTTTATATATAGAATAACAGACACCTGGGAGTGAGTTACAGACTGGAATCTAATTGAGGGGATCGGAGGGGTTTATATATAGAATAACAGATACCCGGGAGTGAGTTACAGACTGGAATCTATTCGAGGGGATCGGAGGGGTTTATATCTAGAATAACAGATACCCGGGAGTGAGTTGCAGACTGGAATCTAATCGAGGGGTTCGGGTTTTCGGGGTGGTTTATATATAGAATAACAGATACCCGGGAATGAGTTACAGACTGGAATCTAATCGAGGGGTTCGGGGTGTTTATATATAGAATAACAGATACCCGGGAGTGAGTTGCAGTCTGGAATCTAATCGAGGGGTTCGGGGTGGGTTTATATATAGAATAACAGATACCCGGGAGTGAGTTACAGGCTGGAATCTAATCGAGGGGTTCGGGGTGGGTTTATATATAGAATAACAGATACCCGGGAGTGAGTTACAGACTGCAATCTAATCGAGGGGTTCGGGTGGGGTTTATATATAGAATTACAGATACCCGGGAGTGAGTTACAGACTGGAATCTAATCGAGGGGTTCGGGTAGGGTTTATATATAGAATTACAGATACCCGGGAGTGAGTTACAGACTGGAACCTAATCGAGGGGTTCGGGTGGGGTTTATATATAGAATTACAGATACCTGGGAGTGAGTTACAGACTGGAACCTAATCGAGGGGTTCGGGGTGGTTTATATATAGAATAACAGATACCCGGGAGTGAGTTACAGACTGGAATCTAATCGAGGGGCTCGGGGTGGTTTATATATAGAATTACAGATACCCGGGATTGAGTTACAGACTGGAATCTAATCGAGGGATTCGGGGTGGTTTATATATAGAATAACTGATACCCGGGAGTGAGTTACAGACTGGAATCTAATCGAGGGTTCGGTGTGGTTTATATATAGAATAACAGATACCCGGGAGTGAGTTACAGACTGGAATCTAAACGTGGGGTTCGGGGTGGTTTATATATAGAATAACAGATACCCGGGAGTGAGTTACAGACTGGAATCTAAACGTGGGGTTCGGGGTGGTTTATATATAGAATAACAGATACCCGGGAGTGAGTTACAGACTGGAATCTAATCGAGGGGTTCGGGGTGGTTTATATATAGAATAACAGATACCCGGGAGTGAGTTACAGACTGGAATCTAATCGAGGGGTTCGGGGTGGTTTATATATAGAATAACAGATACCCGGGAGTGAGTTACAGACTGGAATCTAATCGAGGGTCTCGGGGTGGTTTATATATAGAATAACAGATACCCGGGAGTGAGATACAGTCTGGAATCGAATCGAGGGTTTCGGGGTGGTTTATATATAGAATAACAGATATCCGGGAGTGAGTTACAGACTGGAATCTAATCGCGGGTGCCGCTTGTTGTGTGTGTCTCTCCCCCCGCAGGTTTCGATCTGCTGCCCACTGAGTTTCCGGTCGGTGAGAGGGGAGGGATCGCCCCGGTGAGGGAGGAGGAGGTGGAGGGGGAGGCGGTGGCGGAAGGGGAACGCTCCCTGGCGCTCGATGACCTCCGCCCCAAGCTGTTCCAGTGCCTGATTTGCCGCGCGTACGGCTCGGACAGCCTGGAGGAGCTGCAGCGCCACGCCAGCGCCCTGCGGCCCCTGCCGGAGAGCGAGTGGAGGGAGGTGTCCGGGGACCTGCATCGCTGCCGGCTCTGCTCCTACAGCACCCAGCTGAAGGCCAACCTGCAGCTGCACCTCCAGACCGACAAGCACGGCCAGCGCTGCCAGCTGCTGGCCCACCTCCGGCAGGGGGGCCGCCGGGCCCAGCTGCGCCTCCCCTCCCTGAGCCCCGCCGGCCCCCCGGTGCACCTGCGCTGCAACCTCTGCCGCTTCGAAACCAACAGCCGGGACAAGCTGCGGCTCCACGTCTCCGGCCTGACCCACCAGGCCAACCTCAGGGTCTACAAGGTAAGGACATCCACCACCCCTCCACCCCTCCCCCCACCCCTTCTCCCCCCCCTCCCCCATCCCCCCCCCCCGCACCCAGCCCTGCTTCAGCAAGGCCTGAGCACCGCTCGAGAGCGAGGAGTCGTGTCTGTGCTGATCTGTACTCAGTCACGTCTCTCTCTCTGTCTCTCTCTTTCTCTGCCTCTCGCTCTCTGTCTCTCTTTCTCTCTGTCTCTCTCTCTCTCTGTCTCTCTCTTTCTGTCTCTCTCTGTCTGTCTGTCTCTCTGTCTCTCTGTGTCTCTCTCTGTCTCTCTCCCTCCCTCTCTCTCTCTCTCCCTCCCTCCCCCTCTCTCTGTCTCTCTCTCTCCCTTCCTGTCTCTCTCTCTGTCTGTCTCTGTGTCTCTCTCTCTGTCTCTCTCTTTCTCTCTCACCCTCTCTCTCTTTCTCTCTCTCTCTGTCTCATTTTGTTTCAATCTCTCTGTCTCCTCTATGTCACTCTCTGACACTCTCGAAACCTCCCTTCCCCTATCACACTCTCTATCTCTCTCCTATATCAATCCCTATCCTCCCTTTCTTTCTCTCACTCTCTCTGTCTCCACATCCTAAATTAGTCTCTTTGTCCGTTTCTTTCCGCATCAATCCTAATCTCTCTCTCTCCTATTTCGTATCACTCAGTTTCTCTCTCCCTCTCTCTCTCTCTGCCTCCCTCACTGTCACTCACACAGTTTCTCTCTCTGTCTCTTTCTCTCTGTCTCACTCCCTCTCTGTCTGTCTCCCTCGTCTGTCACTCTCTGTTGCTCACAAACTCCGTGTTGCTCTGCCTCTCTGCACCTCTCTATCTCTGTCTCTCTCCCTCTCTCTCTGTCTCTCTCTCGCTCTCCCTCTCTCTGTCTCTGTCTCCCTCATTCCTTGTCAGTGTCTCTCTCTGTCACTCGCAGTCTCTCTCTCTCCCTTTTTCCCCTCTTTCTGTCACACTCTCTGTCACTCACAATGTCTCTCTGTGCCTCTCTTGCTCTGTCTCTTTCTCTCTGTCTCTGTCACTCTGTCTCTATCACTCACACCGTCTCTCATTCTGCCTCTGTCTCTCTCTCCCTCTGTGTCTCTCTCTCTGTCTGCCTCATTCTGTCTCTCTCTCTCTCTCTCTGCCTATCATTCACAGTTTCCCTCTCTCTCTCTCTCTCTCCCCGCACCTCTCTCTGTCACTCTATATCTCACTCCAATCTCCCTTGACGCTGCTGTGTCCAGGTTTATGCCTAACAGTTGGGCCTTTCAAACTGTGCGTGTGTGTATATGTGTGCGTATGAGTATATGTGTGTGTGTGGGTATATGTGTGTGTATATGTGTGTATTTGTGTGTGTCAGTGTGTGTATATGTGTGAGTGTGTGTGTATATATGTGTGTGTGCATCTGTGTGTATCTGTGTGTGTATATGTATGAGTGTGTGTGTCTCTGTGTGTGTATATATGTGTGCGTGTGTATATGTTTGCGTGTGTGTATGTGTGTGTGTATATATGTGTATGTGTGTGTGTACATGTGTATATATGTGTGTGCGTGAGTGTGTATATGTGTGTGTATATATATGTATGTGTGTGTATATATATGTATGTGTGTGTGTGGGTATATGTGTGTGTGTATATGTGTGTGTATATATGTGTATGTGTGTATATGTGTGTGTGAGTGTGTGTGTATCTGTGTGTGTGTGTGTGTGTGGACTATCTGGATATCTGATGCCCCCCCCACCCCCCACCTCCTCATCGACCCTGCCTGTTGTCCATGGACAGTCACTGCCTGGTCTCAGTGATATCCCCCTGCCAGGTGCTGCTGAACTCTGGTAACCTCCGTCAGCTCATGTTCCCACTCCAGGGAGAAACACCAGTAAACCATGGCAGCCATACCTTCCCCTCTGTTTGAAAACATCAATCAGACGCTAGTGCCTTTGGGAAGGTCTATTAAACAGATTCTCCATCAGCGTTGTTAGCTTATTGATGTCTGGCGCTCTGAGTGGAATTCGATAATAGCTAAACAGAACATAAATAATTGCTAACAAGGGACTATGGATTAATGTAGAGTTCACTGAAATCTCAATGGCAGGGAACAGGACACTGCTTATTGCCTCAGAGCCCAGGATAAAGCAAAGTACTGTCCCCAAAACAAGTGTGCTTCAGGTCTAATGGAAAGAGAAACTTAATGGCAACACAGCTCACTCAAACTGGAACTCAAACTCAAAATCACACTCAAACTCAAATTCAAACACAAATTCACATTCAAATTCAAACTTAAACTGCAGTTCAAACTCAAATTCAAAATGACACCCCAACTCAAATTCTAAAACAAATTCACACTCAAATTCAGACACAAATTCACACTCAAACTCAAATTCAAACACAAATTCGCATTCAAATTCAAATTCAAACTCAAACTGCAGCTCAAATTCAAGCACAAAATCACACCCTAACTCAAATTCTAAAACAAATTCAAACTCAAATTCAAGCACAAATTCATGCGCAAACTCAAACACAAACTCAAATTCAAACACAAATTCGCACTCAAATTCAAATTCAAACTCAAACTGCAGCTCAAACTCAAATTCAAAAACAAATCCAAACTCAAATTCAAAAACAAATCCAAACTCAAATTCAGACACAAATTCACACTCAAACTCAAATTCAAACACAAATTCGCACTCAAATTCAAGTTCAAACAAACTGCAGCTCAAACTCAACTTCAAAATCACACCCCAACTCAAATTCAAGCACAAATTCACACTCAAACTCAAATTCAAACACAAACTCAAATTCAAACACAAATTCGCATTCAAATTCAAATTCAAACTCAAACTGCAGCTCAAACTCAAATTCAAATTCACACCCCAACTCAAATTCTAATACAAATCGAAACTCAAATTCAGACACAGACTCAAATTCAAACACAAATTCACACTCAAATTCAAATTCAAACTCAAACTGCAGCTCAAACTCAAATTCAAAATCACACCCCAACTCAAATTCTAAAACAAATTCAAACTCAAATTCAAGCACAAATTCTCACTCAAATTCAAACTCAAACTGCAGCTCAAACTCAAATTCAAAATCACACCCCAACTCAAATTCTAAAACAAATCCAAACTCAAATTCAGACACAAATTCACACTCAAGCTCAAATTCAGACACAAATTCATACTCAAACTCAAATTCAAACACAAATTCGCACACAAATTCGCACTCAAATTCAAATTCAAACACAAACCGCAGCTCAAACTCAACTTCAAAATCACACCCCACTCAAATTCTAAAACAAATTCACACTCAAATTCAAACACAAATTCGCATTCAAATTCAAACTCAAACTGCTGCTCAAATTCAAGCACAAATACACATCCAAACTCAAATTCAAGCACAAATTCACACGCAATCTCAAATTCAAACTCAAACTGCAGCTCAAACTCAAATTCAAAATCACACCCCAACTCAAATTCTAAAACAAATTCAAACTCAAATTCAAGCACAAATTCCAACTCAAATTCACACTCAAACTCAAACTGCAGCTCAAACTCAAACTCAAACTCAAATTCCATCTCAAATTCAAACAAAAATTCAAATTGATATACAAACTTGCATTCAAATTCAAACTCAAGCTCAAATTCAAACTCAGATTCCAATTCAGACCCAAACTGGAGCTCAAACTCATATTCAGGATCATATTTCAAGCTAAACTTCAAACTCAGATTCAAATTGGAGTTCAAATTCAAGCTGTAAATCAAACACCCAGTACTCTCCGTTCCAATTCATACACACTCTCTCTCTCTCTCTTCCCTCTGCTCTTTTTCACTCTCTTTCTCTCTCTTTCTCTCTCTGTGTTCTATCTGCTCTATTTCACTCTCTCTCTCTCTCTCCCTCTCTCTCCATTCCCTCTTCCCTTGATGACTGCAACGATTGGCGTTCTCAGTGGTTCTAGCTGAGAGTCCAGGCTGAGCAGGCGTGGCACTCATTGCCGCGCATTCGTAAGACTTATTGGGCTGCCACTTGGAGCCTCTTAGAATTGGGAAAGGATTACGATGGTGGGGGGGGAGGGTGCGGGGGGGTGGGGTGCGGGGGGTGGGGGTCAGTACAGAGAAGATGTTTCCCCTTGTGGTTGAGGCCAGAACTATGGGGCCCGTCGGTAAAAGATAGTCCAGTCGGGAATTCAGGAGGAACTTCCTTCAGAAGAGATTATTTCCTGTCGGCGCTACTCGCCCTGTACTCGTCAGGACAATTCGCGAGAATCCCCAAACCTAAAGGGAACAACAATTTATACTGCATGGGAAGAGAGCGCTGACTGGTGGGCAAGAGGACTCGGCAACGCCTCTACCAATCAGCGTCGACTGGCCAATCAGTCAGCGCTCTCCTCCCTTGCAGTATAAATTGTTGTTTGCTTCCTTTACTTTCTTGCGATGTGGTCCAGACAAGCGCAAGACAAAAAAAAAAAACCTCGACCAAACACGTCTCCTTTTTCTCTCTCTCTCTCTCTCTCTCTCAGCCACGCTCGAGGAACGCCCTGGCACAGGGAGAGGTCCCGAGGTGACCGGTATTCGACGTGTTTCGGGAGGGAGAGGGGTTTATGGTGATGGGGTGTGCGGGAGGCGAAGAGGGGGGTGGTGGGGAGGTGGGGGGGGGGGGTGGGGGGGTGATGTGTGGGAGGAGGATGTCAGGGAGGGAGCAGTTACACCCAGAGCAGAAAGGCTTGACAACGCTGCCCCCTTGATTTCCCCCCACAACCCCCCTCGCAGCACCTGCTGGAGCTGGACTGCGCCGCGGAGACAGAGTGGCGGTACTACTCCTGCGCGCTGTGCGCCTTTGATACGCCGGCCAAGCTGAGCCTGGTGGAGCACACCCGGACCCCAGCCCACCAGAGCGCCAGGACCCAGCGGAAGTTGCAGCAGCTGCGCAGCGAGCCGGACGAAAAGGACAGCGGCGATGGCGAAGACGTCGAGCTCAGCAACATCGTCCTGGTGGAGGAGGAGGCGCCCGAGAGAGGACAGGGTGAGTGAGGCCGCGGCCCCCCCGCGCCCCCACAAGCCAGCGGCGGCAGGGGCGCTCGGGAAACTCGGGGGGTCTGCGTTGTTGCCCGATCCCCACCCCCCACCCACGGCTGGGTGTCCGCGTTCCGCTCCGGCGCCGGACTCTGCCCCGCGGCCCCTGCACACCGGCCGGGAGTGACCCTCGGAGAGTCGGCCGGTCCGTCTTCACCCCATATTTCCGGCCAGATTCCGTGGGCCTGTCTCCATAACCTCCTCCCCCTCCCTACACCCCTCCCTATCTCTGTTACCTCCTCCCCTCCCTATCTCTGTAACCTCCTCCTCTCCCAACACCCCTCCCTATCTCCATAACCTCCTCCCCTCCCTACAACCCTCCCGATCTCTGTAACCTCCTCCAGCCCCTACACCCCTCCCTATCTCTGTAACCTCCTCCAGCCCCCTACACCCCTCCCTATCTCTGTAACCTCCTCCAGCCCCCTACACCCCTCCCTATCTCTGTAACCTCCTCCAGCCCCCTACACCCCTCCCTATCTCTGTAACCTCCTCCAGCCCCCTACACCCCTCCCTATCTCTGTAACCTCCTCCAGCCCCCTACACCCCTCCCTATCTCTGTAACCTCCTCCAGCACCTACACCCCTCCCTATCTCTGTAACCTCCTCCAGCCCCCTACACCCCTCCTTATCTCCATAACCTCCTCCCCTCCCTACACCCCTCCCTATCTCCATAACCTCCTCCCCTCCCTACACCCCTCCTTATCTCCATAAACTCCTCCCCTCCCTATCTCTGTAACCTCCTCCCCTCCCTACCTCCATAAACTCCTCCCCTCACTACACCCCTCCCTATCTCCATAACCTCCTCCCCTCCCTACACCCCTCCCTATCTCCATAAACTCCTCCCCTCCCTATCTCCATAACCTCCTCCCCTCCCTACAACCCTCCCGATCTCTGTAACCTCCTCCCCTCCCTACACCCGTCCCTATCTCCATAACCTCCTCCCCTCCCAACACCCCTCCCTATCTCTGTAACCTCCTCCAGCCCCTACAACCCTCCCTATCGCTGTTACCTCCTCCAGCCCCTACACCCCTCCCTATCTCTGTAACCTCCTCCAGCACCCTACACCCCTCCCTATCTCTGTAACCTCCTCCAGCACCCTACACCCCTCCCTATCTCTGTAACCTCCTCCAGCACCCTACACCCCTCCCTATCTCTGTAACCTCCTCCAGCACCCTACACCCCTCCCTATCTCTGTAACCTCCTCCAGCCCCCTACAACACTCCCTATCTCTGTAACCTCCTCCATCTCCCTACACCCCTCCCTATCTCTGTAACTTCCTTCAGCCCCCTACACCCCTCTCTATCTCTGTAACCTCCTCCCCTCCCTACACCCCTCCCTATCTCCGTAACCTCCTCCCCTCCCTACACCCCTCCCTATCTCCGTAACCTCCTCCCCTCCCTACACCCCTCCCTATCTCTGTAACCTCCTCCAGCCCCCTACACCCCTCCCTATCTCTGTAACCTCCTCCAGCACCCTACACCCTTCCCTAACTCTGTAACATCCTCCAGCCCCTACACCCCTCCCTATCTCTGTAACCTCCTCCAGCCCCTACACCCCTCCCTATCTCTGTAACCTCCTCCAGCCCCTACACCCCTCCCTAACTCTGTAACCTCCTCCAACACCTACACCCCTCCCTATCTCTGTAACCTCCTCCTGCCCCTACACCCCTCCCTATCTCTGTAAACTCCTCCAGCCCCTACACCCCTCCCTATCTCTTTAACCTCCCTGTTAGTTGGGAGACTAGGTGCTGATGCCACTGCGTGTCCCTGCTGGAACATGTGAATGCTTAATATGGTGGATGGGACAGTGTTAATGGAGCTTTACTCTGTATCTAACCCTGTGCTGTCCCTGTCCTACGAGTGTTTGAAGGGAACAGTGTAGAGGGAGCTTTACTCTGTATCTAATCCTGTACTGCACCTGTTCTGGGAGTGTTCGTTGGGGACAGTGTAGAGGGAGCATTACTCTGTATCTAACCCCGTGCTGTAGCTGTCCTGGGAGTGTTTGATGGGGACAGTGTAAAGGGAGCTTTACTCTGTATCTAACCCCATGGTGTACCTGTCCTGGGAGTATTTGATGGGGACAGTGTAGAGGGAGCTTTAGTCTGTATCTAACCCCGTGCTGTAGCTGTCCTGGGAGTGTTTGATGGGGACAGTGTAGAGGGAGCTTTAGTCTGTATCTAACCCCGTGCTGTAGCTGTCCTGGGAGTGTTTGATGGGGACAGTGTAGAGGGAGCTTTACTCTGTATCTAACCCTGTGCTGTCCCTGTCCTACGAGTGTTTGATGGGGACAGTATAGAGGGAGATTTACTCTGTATCTAACCCCGTGCTGTACCTGTCCTGGGAGTGTTTGATGTGGACGGTGTAGAGGGAGCTTTACTCTGTATCTAACCCCGTGCTGTACCTGTCCTGGGAGTGGTTGATGGGGACAGTGTAGAGGGAGATTTACTCTGTATCTAACCCCGTGCTGTACCTGTCCTGGGAGTGTTTGATGGGGACAGTGTAGAGGGAGCTTTACTCTGTATCTAACCCCGTGCTGTACCTTTTCTGGGAGTATTTGATGGGGACAGTGTAGAGGGAGCTTTAGTCTGTATCTAACCCCGTGCTGTAGCTGTCCTGGGAGTGTTTGATGGGGACAGTGTAGAGGGAGCTTTACTCTGTATCTAACCCCGTGCTGTACCTGTCCTGGGAGTGTTTGATGGGGACAGTGTAGAGGGAGATTTACTCTGTATCTAACCCCGTGCTGTACCTGTCCTGGGAGTGTTTGATGGGGACAGTGTAGAGGGAGATTTACTCTGTATCTAACCCCGTACTGTACCTGTCCTGGGAGTGGTTGATGGGGACAGTGTAGAGGGAGCTTTAGTCTGTATCTAACCCCGTGCTGTACCTGTCCTGGGAGTGTTTGATGGGGACAGTGTAGAGGGAGCTTTACTCTGTATCTAACCCCGTGCTGTAGCTGTCCTGGGAGTGTTTGATGGGGACAGTGTAGAGGGAGCTTTACTCTGTATCTAACCCCGTACTGTACCTGTCCTGGGAGTGTTTGACGGGGACAGTGTAGAGGGAGCTTTACTCTGTATCTAACCTCGTGCTGTACCTGTCCTGGGAGTGTTTGATGGGGTCAGTGTCGAGGGAGATTTACTCTGTATCTAACCCCGTGCTGTACCTGTCCTGGGTGAGTTTGATGGAGGTGGTGTACCGGGAGCTTTACTCTGAATTACACAGTGCACACACAATGACTTCATCGGCTGCTGTACGATGACTGACGGAGCCCGGAATTGTGTACGGTCTTGATCAGCAGGGGGCTGGCTTTGAACAACCAAATTGAATTACTGCCTTTGCTTGATTGACATCTTTAAGAGGTTATAGTAAGTTGTTTTTTTTTTTGTGAGCACTTTTGTCAACGTCTCGACGTGCGCTCGAACTGTACGAAGCCTCTGGTCTGGATACTGATTGACACGCCTACAGGGTTCTGCGTCGAAAGGAGATTTGTCCACGCGTTTTGTTTCTTTTCATCTGTATATAATTTGCTGCTCTGCACTTGCCATTGTTCCTGAGAGGCTCACTAGTTATGTACGTGACGCATGCTGGGTGAATGGGTACGGCGCAGGTCATGAGTTGGCACGGTCAGTTTGAGGGAACACGGAGAACGGCGGGGCTGTGAGTTGGTGCTTACTTTCACACGCGTGGATCCCCTCTTCCCCTAGTGAATCAGATGGGGCCTCTCTGCCAATCGCTGATGGTTTCCAGACTTTAGGAGAGCGAGAGGCGACTCGGTTGACACCTTTTAAGATCCTGAGGGGGGGGTGGGGGGGGGGGGTCTCGGACAGGGTGGGATGCGAAGAGGATGTTTCCTCTTGTGGGAGAGCCTAGAACGAGGTGGGGGGTGCGGTCACTGTTTAAAAATGAAGGGAGTCGCCCATTTAGGACCAGAGACGAGGAGAAGACCTTCCTCTGAGGGTGGTGATGGGATTCGAACCGGTTTCCCCAGAGCAGAAGGCCGGGCCTTCGGGGGGGGGGGGGCTCCTAGCCCAGTGAGGTCACCGACCAGGCCAGCGTCTTCACCGACCGGTCAATGGGAACGAGCCGGGCCAGGACTGCAGGTTACCACCACCCCCCCCCACCCCACCACCGACCGCCGCCCCTCAACCCGTCACAGCGTAACCCGTGGATACCCGGGAACGGGAACATCATTCCCGGCATCGGCCCCGCTCACCACTTTAAAATAGCCCATCCTGACACCCCCACCCCCCCCCCCCCACCTCTCGATCCGGCCCTCCCTCGTTCCCAACTCCACCTCATTCCCGGCCCTCCCTCGTTCCCGACTCCCCCTCATTCCCGATTCCCTCGATCTGACCCTTGGCCCCTTCAGCTTTCCATCTCTCTCTTTCTCTCATTTCTGTCCATATTCCTGGTCTTCTCTCCCTCTTCTAACTCTCTCTCTCTCTCTCTTCCTATCCCCCTTTCTCCCTCTGCATATCCCTCTCCCACTCTCTCTCTGCATCTCCCCCTCTTTTTCTCTCCCTCCTACGATCTCTCACTGCCTCTCCCACTCTCTCTCCCCCTCACAGCATCTCCCACACTCTCTCTCTGCATCTCCCCCTCTTTTTCTCTCCCTCCTACGATCTCTCACGGCCTCTCCCCCTCACTGCCTCTCCCACACTCTCTCTTTCTGCATCTCCCACACTCTCTCTCCCTCTCTCACGGCCTCTCCCACACTCTCTCCCTCTCTCACTGCCTCTCCCACACTCTCTCTTTCTGCCTCTCCCACACTCTCTCTCCCTCTCTCACTGCCTCTCCCACACTCTCTCTCCCTCTCTTTCTGCATCTCCCACTCTCTCTCTCCCTCTCTCACTGCCTCTCCCACACTCTCTCTCCCTCTCTCACTGCCTCTCCCACACTCTCTCTTTCTGCATCTCCCACTCTCTCCCTCTCTCACTGCCTCTCCCACACTCTCTCTCCCTCTCTCACTGCCTCTCCCACACTCTCTCTTTCTGCATCTCCCACACTCTCTCTCTCTCTCTCATTGCCTCTCCCACTCTCTCTCTCTCACTCACTGCCTCTCCCACACTCTCTCTCTCTCTCTCATTGCCTCTCCCACTCTCTCTCTCTCACTCACTGCCTCTCCCACACTCTCTCTCCCTCTCTCACTGCCTCTCCCACACTCTCTCTTTCTGCATCTCCCACACTCTCTCTCCCTCTCTCACTGCCTCTCCCACTCTCTCTCACTCCCTCTCTCATTGCCTCTCCCACTCTCTCTCTCTCTCACTCACTGCCTCTCCCACACTCTCTCTCCCTCTCTCACTGCCTCTCCCACACTCTCTCTTTCTGCATCTCCCACACTCTCTCTCCCTCTCTCACTGCCTCTCCCACACTCTCTCACTGCCTCTCCCACACTCTCTCTCCCTCTCTCACTGCCTCTCCCACACTCTCTCTTTCTGCATCTCCCACACTCTCTCTCCCTCTCTCACTGCCTCTCCCACACTCTCTCTTTCTGCATCTCCCACACTCTCTCTCCCTCTCTCACTGCCTCTCCCACACTCTCTCCCTCTCACAGCATCTCCCACTCTCTTCCTCTCCCACACTCTCTCCCTCTCACAGCATCTCCCACTCTCTTTCTCTCCCCCCTCCCTCTCTCACTGCCTCTCCCACACTCTCTCTCTCTCTCTCACTCACTGCCTCTCCCACACTCTCTCCCTCTCACTGCCTCTCCCACACTCTCTCCCCCTCACAGCATCTCCCACTCTCTTTCTCTCCCCCCTCCCTCTCTCACTGCCTCTCCCACACTCTCTCCCCCTCACAGCATCTCCCACTCTCTCCCTCTCTCGCTGCCTCTCCCACACTCTCTCTCTCTCTCACTCACTGCCTCTCCCACACTCTCTCCCCCTCACAGCATCTCCCACTCTCTCCCTCTCTCGCTGCCTCTCCCACACTCTCTCCCCCCTCACAGCATCTCCCACTCTCTCCCTCTCTCGCTGCCTCTCCCACACTCTCTCCCCCTCACAGCATCTCCCACTCTCTCGCTGCCTCTCCCACACACACTCTCTCTCTCTCTCACTCACTGCCTCTCCCACACTCTCTCTCTCTCACTCACTGCCTCTCCCACTCTCTCTCCCTCTCACTCTCTCTCTTTCTCTCTCTCTCTGCATCTCCCACACTCTCTCTCTCATTCACTGCTTCTCCCACTCTCTCTCTCTCCCCCTCATGGCATCTGTCTCTCCCACCCGTGTCACTCCCCCCCCCCCAACTACACGGTATCTTCCACATCCCCTCTCTCTCTCTCTCTCTCTTCATCTCCCCGACACTCTGTCCTGCTCCCTCTGCCCAGCAGTCTCACCTGATCTCCCAAGCTGACTGATCCCTCGCCCCACTTTACCGTGCCTCCTCCCAGGTTAAACACCAGACCCCCTGGGGGTCCCTTCTGGAAGCAGTGACAGGAACTCTGCCATCGCAGACAGACAGACAGCCTAATCCTCCTGACCACCATCCAGAGCAGACTCGCTGCGTAACTGCCCCTCAACCACCGCCGCCCCCCCCCCCACTCCCATAGATACTCGGATTCAGCAGGTCCGAGCTGATGGGTTCAGTGACTTTCTAATCCCCTCAAGGCAGCAAGGATGGGCTGCGTTCCTTTTCATGATTCAATTTAAAGCTGTTTTCCTGTCACAGACACAGATCAAATGAATGTTGGGCAGGGGTGTTTGTGTGCATGTGCTATTGTGTGCCTGTTTGTGTGCGTGTATGTGTTTCTGTGTGTGTGCTGTGTGTCTGCTGAGTGTATGTGTTTCTGTGTGCACACGTGTGTGGAATTGTGTGTGTGTATGTGTTTCTGTGTGTGTTGTGTGTGTGTTGTGTGTATGTGTGCTGTTGTGTGTCTGTTTGTGTGTGTATATGCGCTATTGTGTGTCTGTGTGTATGTGTTTCTGTGTGCACACGTGTGTGGAATTGTGTGTGTGTATGTGTTTCTGTGTGTGTTGTGTGTGTGTGCTATTGTGTCTGTTTGTGTGTGTGTGTGTGTGCTGTTGTGTGTCTGTTTGTGTGTGTATATGCGCTATTGTGTGTCTGTGTGCACGTGTGTGTTTCTGTGTGTGTGCAATTGTGTGTCTGCTTGTGTGTGTGTCTGTGTGCGTGTGTGTTTCTGTGTGCGTGTATATGTGTATGTGCTATTGTCTGTCAGTGTGCATGTATGTGTTTCTGTGTGTGCGTGTGTTATAGGCCAGTTAGTCTTACGTCGGTGGTGAGCACACTAGTAGAATCAGTCCTTAGAGATAGGAATAACTGTCATGTGGAAAGGCATGGACTAGTCAGGGATGGTCAGCATGGATTTGTTAAAGGAAGGTCTTGCCTCACAAATTTGATTGAATTCTTTGAGGAAGTGACAAGAAGGGTTGATGAAGGTAGTGCAGTGGATGTTGTGTACATGGACTTTAGCAAGGCATTTGACAAAGTCCCACATGGCAGATTGATCAGGAAAGTAAAAACCCATGGGATTCAGGGTAATGTTGCAAACTGGATAAAAGGTTGGCTTTGTAACAGGAAACAAAGGGCAATGGTCGATGGATGCCCTTGCGAATGGAAAGTTGTCTCAAGTGGTGTTCCACAGGGCTCGGTGTTGGGGCCCTTGCTGTTTGTGTTATATATTAACGACTTGGACGTGAACGAGGGGGGGGCACGACTGGGAAATTTGTAGATGACACAAAGATTGGCCGAGTAGCGGATAGTGTAGAGGATAGCCATAATCTCCAAAATGATGTAGATAAGTTGGTGGAGTGGGCGGTGAAGTGGCAGATGGATTTTAACATCGAGAAGTGCGAGGTCATACATTTAGGGAGGTGAAACAGTTACAGGGATTACACAACAAATGGGAATATAGTAAGAGGGGTAGATGAAGTGAGAGATCCTGGCGTACAAGTACGCAGGTCCCTGAAGGCAGCAGTTCAAGGAGACAAGGTTGTAAAGAAGGCACATGGAACGTTCTCCTTCACTGGCAAAGTTGTAGAATATAAAAGTAAGGATATAATGTTGGAATTGTATAAAACACTGGTGAGGCCACAACTGGAGTATTGTGTGCAGTTCTGGTCACCACGTTACAGTAACAGCTCTGGAGAGAGCGCAGAGGAGGTTTACAGGAATGTTGCCAGGGTTAGAAAAGCGTAGCTACGAGGAGAGATTGGAGAGGTTGGGGTCATTTTCCTTAGAACAAAGAAGGCTGAGAGGTGACTTGATTGAGGTGTACAAAATGATGAGGGAAATAGATCCGAGTGGACAGGATAAAACTGTTTTCCCTTGGTGGAGAACTCGAAAACCAGGGGACGTCGATTCAAGAGAAGTGGCAGAAGGTGTAAGGGAGGAAGAATTTTTTTTACGCAGAGGGTAGTGGGTGTCTGGAACTCGCTGCCCAAGTTGGTGGTAGAGGCAGAAACTCTAAACTCTTTTTAAAAAGCACCTGGATCTGCACCTGAAGCGCTGTCAGCTGCAGGGCTATGGGCCGGGTGCAGGGAGGCGGGATTACAAAAGGTGTCCTCGGGCTGGCAGGGACAAGATGGGACGAATGGCCTCCTCTGCTGTAACTTTCCAAAGGTTCGATGGCCCATTCGGCCCCTCGAGGTTGCTCTGACTGTGGCCTTAGCTCCACTTTTCCTGCCTCATAACCCTGGAGACCCTCGTTGATCAGAAACCTGTCTGACCCGGCCTCGAGTGTATTCAGTGACCCGGCCTCCACCCCTCTGGTGGGAGGGAGTTCCACAGACTGACCACCCTCTGAGAGAAGAAATCCCTCCACCTCTCCGTCTCCGATGGGAGACCCCTGTGACCCCCCCCACCACTCCTCCCCCTCGATCTAGATTCCTTCACGGGGAGGGGGGGAGGGGGGGGGGCGCTGACCATCCTCTCGGCCTCCACCTCAGAATCTCACCTGTTTCAATAAAACCGCCCCCCCCCTCTCATCCTGCTAAACTCCCAACGGGTACGGGGACCGACCCGCTCGAGGCCCCCCCCCCCCCCCCAACCTCGTGAGACAAACCGGGAATCGGCCGAGTTAACTTTATCCCTGCGGCCTCCCCACGCGAGTCCGTCCCTCCGTAGGTCAGGAGACTGAAACTGGCCGCCGCGCTCCCAGTTTCGGCCTCACCAACGCAAGCAGGACTTCCCGGCCTTTGTACAGTAAATACCCGCTGTTTGCGACATCCTTGGCCACAAATCCACTCACCCGCACTTTTTAGACTTTGGTAAGGCCAAGGACCAAGCAATGATGGCTTATCCATGGTTTTTTCTCTCTCTCTCTCTCTCTCTCGCTCTTCTTTTCCTGGGGAAATGGCAGCCAAGAACGGCTCCGTTCAGTCTTAAATCTTCACCGATGTGTTGCTCAAGAGGCTCCCGGTAAAGGCCTTCCAAACCGCTCGCCGTCTCTGCACGCTCGCTCCCTGCGACGCCTTGCCCCTGGACGCCCGGATCCCTCGGCGCCGCCACTTAAATAACGGGCTGCTTTTTCCTTTCGACTCTTACCCCCCAGAGTGCTCAAGCGGATCTCCTGCCCCACGTCGTACCCGGTGCGCGGGGTTCAAGACAAGCTCACCGCCCCCCCCCCCCACCCCCCACCCACCCAACTTTGTGTCCTCCACGCAGCTTTCTCCGGGAGCTCCGTGGGCCCCCCCCCTACCAACGGAGTGACCCTTCCATCGGCCTAGGTCAACGGCGTCGGTTCCGCTCCTGGGGACGTGGACATCGCTGGTCAGGGCAGCGTTCCTTGCCCATCCCTAATTGCCCCCCCACACACACAACCGGCCAGAGGGCATTTAAGAGCCCGCCCGAGAGAGAGAGAGAGACCCACTCTGCTCCCCTGTCGGCTCGACAACTTTCCACGGGCGAGTATGTCAACCCCTTCCCTACCCCCCCACCACCTCCCCTCTCCTCCAACGCCACCAACGTCCCACAGTCGGTGGGGGGGGGGGGGACCGATAATCAGGAACGTGTTAGAACGTGTCTCGGGAATTCCTCCTGTGGGGAAGAAGGGGGTTATTACAATCGGTGGAGGCCACGGGCATTGCTCACTCCTAACGTTGGCGCTGGGTGTAGGGTCCATTGTTGCACGCAGTTCGAAATGATGGTCATCTGCGGGATGCGGCAAGCACCACTGAGTTCACTCTGACAATAACACAGCTTCTCACACCTTGTAACAGCCATAAACATGGGAGGGCAAACAGCCATCACTACACCCTGTAATAGTGATGCAGACTGCAGTGTAAACACCCGCCAGTACGCACTGTAATAGGGTACAGACTGCAGTGTAAACGCCCGTCAGTACACACTGTAATAGGGATACAGACTGCAGTGTAAACACCCGTCAGTACGCACTGTAATAGGGATATAGACAGCAGTGTAAACACCCGTCAGTACGCCCTGTAATAGGGATACAGGCTGCAGTGTAAACACCCGTCAGTATGCACTGTAACAGGGATGTAGACAGCAGTGTAAACACCCGTCAGTATGCACTGTAATAGGGATACAGACTGCAGTACGCATGGTAATAGCGATGCAGACTGCAGTGTACCTGTCATTACGCAAAGTATTAGGGATACAAACTGCAGTGTAAACACCCGTCAGTATGCACTGTAATAGGGATACAGACTGCAGTGTAAACGCCCGTCAGTATGCACTGTAATAGGGATGCAGACTGCAGTGTAAACACCCGTCAGTATGCACTGTAATAGGGATACAGACTGCAGTGTAAACACCCGTCAGCACACACTGTAATAGTGATACAGACTGCAGTGTAAACACCTGTCAGTACGCACTGTAATAGGGATACAGACTGCAGTGTGAATACCTGTCAGTATGCACAGTATTAGGGATACAGACTGCAGTGTAAACAGCCATCACTACGCACTGTAATAGGGATACAGACTGCAGTGTAAACACCCCTCAGTACGCACTGCAATAGGGATACAGACTGCAGCGAAAACACCCATCAGTATGCACTGTAATAGGGATATAGACTGCAGCGAAAACACCCGTCAGCACGCACTGTAATAGGGATACAGACTGCAATTTAAACAACCATCACTGTGTACTGTAATAGGGATATAGACTGCAGTACATAAACCCGTCATTATGCACAGTATTAGGGATACGGACTGCAGTGCAAACACCCATCAGTATGCACTGTAATAGGGATACAGACAGCAGTGTAAGCACCCATCAGTACGCACTGTAATGGGGATACAGGCTGCAGTGTAAACACCCGTCATTACACACTGTAATAGGGATACAGACTGCAGCGTAAACACCGGTCAGTACGCACTGTAATAGGGATACAGACTGCAGTGTAAACACCCCTCAGTACACACTGTAATAGAGATACAGACTGCAGTGTAAACACCCGTCAGTACGCACTGTAATAGGGATACAGACTGCAGTGTAAACACCCGTCAGTATGCACTGTAATAGGGATACAGACTGCAGTGTAAACACCTGTCAGTATGGACTGTAGTAGGGATACAGACTGCAGGGTAAACATCCGTCACTACACCCTGTAATAGGGATACAGACTACAGTGTAAACACCCACCAGTACTGACTGTAATAGGGATACAGACTACAGCGTAAACACCCGTCAGTATGCACTGTAATAGTGATACAGACTGCAGTGTAAACACCCGTCAGTAGGCACTGTAATAGGGATACAGACTGCAGTGTACACACCCATCAGTACGCACTATAATAGGGATTCAGACTGCAGTGTAAACATCCGTCCATACGCACTGTAATAGGGATGCAGACTGCAGTACGCACTGTAATAGCGATACAGACTGCAGTGTACCTGTCATTACACAGAGTATTAGGGATACAAACTGCAGGGCAGGCACCCGTCAGTACGCACGGGAATAGGGATACAGACTGCAGCGTAAACATCCGTCAATATGCACTGTAATAGGGATACAGACTGCAGTGTAAACACCCGTCAGTACGCACTGTAATAGGGATACAGACTGCAGCGTAAACACCCATCAGTACGCACTGTAATAGGGATACAGGCTGCAGTGTAAACACCCGTCAGTATGCACTGTAATAGGGATTCAGACTGCAGTGTAAACAGCCGTCAGTACACACTGTAATAGGGATACACACTGCAGTGTAAACACCCGTCATTACACACTGTAATAGGGATACAGACTGCAGCGTAAACACCGGTCAGTACGCACTGTAATAGGGATACAGACTGCAGTGTAAACACCCCTCAGTACACACTGTAATAGAGATACAGACTGCAGTGTAAACACCCGTCAGTACGCACTGTAATAGGGATACAGACTGCAGTGTAAACACCCGTCAGTATGCACTGTAATAGGGATACAGACTGCAGTGTAAACACCTGTCAGTATGGACTGTAGTAGGGATACAGACTGCAGGGTAAACATCCGTCACTACACCCTGTAATAGGGATACAGACTACAGTGTAAACACCCACCAGTACTGACTGTAATAGGGATACAGACTGCAGCGTAAACACCCGTCAGTATGCACTGTAATAGTGATACAGACTGCAGTGTAAACACCCGTCAGTAGGCACTGTAATAGGGATACAGACTGCAGTGTACACACCCATCAGTACGCACTATAATAGGGATTCAGACTGCAGTGTAAACATCCGTCCATACGCACTGTAATAGGGATGCAGACTGCAGTACGCACTGTAATAGCGATACAGACTGCAGTGTACCTGTCATTACACAGAGTATTAGGGATACAAACTGCAGGGCAGGCACCCGTCAGTACGCACGGGAATAGGGATACAGACTGCAGCGTAAACATCCGTCAATATGCACTGTAATAGGGATACAGACTGCAGTGTAAACACCCGTCAGTACGCACTGTAATAGGGATACAGACTGCAGCGTAAACACCCATCAGTACGCACTGTAATAGGGATACAGGCTGCAGTGTAAACACCCGTCAGTATGCACTGTAATAGGGATTCAGACTGCAGTGTAAACAGCCGTCAGTACACACTGTAATAGGGATACACACTGCAGTGTAAACACCCGTCGGTCCACACTGTAATAGGGATACAAACAGCAGTGTAAACACCCGTCAGTACGCATTGTAATAAGCATAGAAACTGTAGTGTAAACACCCGTCAGTACACACTGTAATAGGGATACAGACTGCAGTGCAAACACCCATCACTGTGTACTGTAAGAGGAATACGGACTGCAGTGTAAACACCCGTCAGTACGCACTGTAATAGGGATACAGACTGCAGTGTAAACACCCGTCAGTACGCACTGTAATAGGGATGCAGACTACAGTGTAAACACACGTCAGTACGCACGGGAATAGGGATACAGATTGCACTATAAACATCCATCAATATGCACTTTAATAGGCATACAGACTGCAGTGTAAACACACGTCAGTATGCACTGTAATACGGATAGAGACTGCAGCGTAAACACCACTCTGTACGCACTGTAATAGGGATGCAGACTGCAGTGTAAACACCCGTCAGTATGAAATGTAATAGGGATACAGACAGCAGTGTATACACCCATCAGTATGCACTGTAATAGGGATACAGACAGCAGTGTAAACACCCGTCGGTCCACACTGTAATAGGGATACAGTCAGCAGTGTAAACACCCGGCAGTACACATTGTAATAAGGATACAGACTGTAGTGTAAACACCCGTCAGTACACACTGTAATATGGATATAGACTGCAGTGTAAACACCCGTCGGTACGCACTGTAATAGGGTTACAGACTGCAGTGTAAACACCCGTCGGTACACACTGTAATAGGGATACAGACTGTAGTTTAAACACCATTCAGTACGCACTGTAATAAGGATACAGACTGTAGCGTAAACACCCATCAGTACGCAGTGTAATAGGGATACAGACTGCAGTATAAACACGCCTCAGTACGCACAGTAATGGGGATACAGACTGCAGTGTAAACACTCATCAGTACGCACTGTAATAGGGATACAGACTGCAGTGTAAACACCCTTCAGTACGCACTGTAATAGGGATACAGACTGCAGTGTAAACAACCGTCAGTCTGCACTGTAATAGGGATACGGACTGCAGTGTAAACACCCGTCAGTATGGACTGTAATAGGGATACAGACTGCAGGGTAAACATCCGTCAATATGCACTTTAATAGGCATACAGACTGCAGTGTAAACACCCGTCAGTATGCACTGTAATAAGGATACAGGCTGCAGTGTATACACCCATCAGTATGCAATGTAATAGGGATACAGACTGCAGTGTAAACACCCGTCAGTATGCAATGTAATAGGGATACAGACAGCAGTGTAAACACCCGTCGGTCCACACTGTAATAGGGATACAGTCAGCAGTGTAAACACCCGGCAGTACACATTGTAATAAGGATACAGACTGTAGTGTAAACACCCGTCAGTACGCACTGTAATAGGGTTACAGACTGCAGTGGAAACACCCGTCGGTACACACTGTAATAGGGATACAGACTGTAGTTTAAACACCATTCAGTATGCACTGTAAGAAGGATACAGACTGTAGCGTAAACACCCCTCAGTACGCACAGTAATGGGGATACAGACTGCAGTGTAAAAACCCTTCAGTACGCACTGTAATAGGGATAGAGACTACAGTGTAAACACCCTTCAGTACGCACTGTAATAGGGATATAGACTGCAGTGTAAACACCCGTCAGTCTGCACTGTAATAAGGATACGGACTGCAGGGTAAACATCCGTCACTACACCCTGTAATAGGGATACAGACTACAGTGTAAACACCCGTCAGTACGGACTGTAATAGGGATACAGACTGCAGCGTAAACACCCGTCAGTATGCACTGTAATAGTGATACAGACTGCAGTGTAAAAACCCGTCAGTAGGCACTGTAATAGGGATACAGACTGCAGTGTACACACCCATCAGTACGCACTGTAATAGGGATACAGACTGCAGTACGCACTTTAATAGCAATACAGACTGCAGTGTACCTGTCATTACGCAGAGTATTAGGGATACAAACCGTAATAGGGATACAGGCTGCAGTGTAAACACCCGTCAGTATGCACTGTAATAGGGATTCAGACTGCCGTGTAAACAGCCGTCAGTACACACTGTAATAGGGATACACACTGCAGTGTAAACACCCGTCAGTCCACACTGTAATAGGGATAGAGACAGCAGTGTAAACTCCCGTCAGTACGCATTGTAATAAGGATACAGACTGTAGTGTAAACACCCATCAGTACGCACTGTAATAGGGATACAGGCTGCAGTGTAAACACCCGTCAGTATGCACTGTAATAGGGATACAGACTGCAGTGTAAACACCCGTCGGTCCACACTGTAATAGGGATACAGACAGCAGTGTAAACACCCGTCAGTACGCATTGTAATAAGGATACAGACTGTAGTGTAAACACCTGTCAGTACGCACTGTAATAGGGATACAGACTGCAGTATAAACGCCAGTCATTTTGCACTATAATAGGGATACAGACAGCAGTGTAAACACCTGTACATTTGCACTGAAAGAAGGACACAGACTGTAGTGTAAACACATGTCAGCAGGCACTGTAAGAGGGATGCAGAATACAGTGTAAACACTCATCAGTACGCACTGTAATAGGGATACAGACTGCAGTGTAAACACCCGACGGTCCACACTGTAATAGGGATACAGACAGCAGTGTAAACACCCGTCAGTACGCATTGTAATAAGGATACAGACTGTAGTGTAAACACCCGTCAGTACACACTGTAATAGGGATACAGACTGCAGTGCAAACACCCGTAAGTATGCACTGTAATAGGGATACAGACTGCAGTGCAAACACCCATCACTGTGTACTGTAATAGGAATACGAACTGCAGTGTAAACACCCGTCAGTACACACTGTAATAGCGATACAGACTGCAGTGTACCTGTCATTAGGCATAGTATTAGGGATACAAATTGCAGTGTAAACACCCGTCAGTACGCACTGTAATAGGGTTACAGACTGCAGTGTAAACACCCGTCAGTACATACTGTAATAGGGTTACAGACTGCAGTGTAAACACCCGTCAGTACACACTGTAATAGGGATACAGACTGCAGTGTAAACACCTGTCAGTACGCACTGTAATAGGGTTACAGACTGCAGTGTAAACACCCGTCAGTACACACTGTAATAGGGATACAGACTGCAGTGTAAACACCCGTCAGTACACACTGTAATAGGGTTACAGACTGCAGTGTAAACACCCGTCAGTACACACTGTAATAGGGATACAGACTGCAGTGTAAAAATCCGTCAGTATGCACTGTAATAGGGATACAGACTGCAGTGTAAACACCCGTCAGTATGCAATGTAATAGGGATACAGACAGCAGTGTAAACGCCCGTCGGTCCACACTGTAATAGGGATACAGTCAGCAGTGTAAACACCCGGCAGTACACATTGTAATAAGGATACAGACTGTAGCGTAAACACCCGTCAGTACACACTGTAATATGGATATAGACTGCAGTGTAAACACCCTTCGGTACGCACTGTAATAGGGTTACAGACTGCAGTGTAAACACCCGTCGGTACACACTGTAATAGGGATACAGACAGCAGTGTAAACACCCATCAGTATGCACTGTAATAGGGATACAGACTGCAGTGTAAACACCCGTCAGTACGCACTGTAATAGGGATACAGACTGTAGTTTAAACACCATTCAGTACGCACTGTAATAAGGATACAGACTGTGGCATAAACACCCCTCAGTACGCACAGTAATGGGGACACAGACTGCAGTGTAAAAACCCCTCAGTACGCACTGTAATAGGGATAGAGACTACAGTGTAAACACCGGTCAGTCTGCACTGTAATAGGGATACGGACTGCAGTGTTAACACCCGTCAGTATGGACTGTAATAGGGATAAAGACTGCAGGGTAAACATCCGTCACTACACCCTGTAATAGGGATACAGACTACAGTGTAAACACCTGTCAGTACGGACTGTAATAGGGATACAGACTGCAGCGTAAACACCCGTCAGTATGCACTGTAATAGTGATACAGACTGCAGTGTAAACACCCGTCAGTAGGCACTGTAATAGGGATACAGACTGCAGTGTACACACGCATCAGTATGCACTGTAATAGGGATACAGACTGCAGTGTAAACATCCGTCTGTACGCACTGTAATAGGGATACAGACCGCAGTACGCACTGTAATAGCGATACAGACTGCAGCGTACCTGTCATTACGCAGAGTATTAGGGATACAAACTGCAGGGCAGGCACCCGTCAGTACGCACGGTAATAGGGATACAGACTGCAGTATAGACATCCGTCAATATGCACTGTAGTAGGGATACAGACGGCAGTGTAAACACCCGTCAGTACGCACGGTAATAGGGATACAATCTGCAGTATAAACATCCGTCAATATGCACTGTAATAGGGATACAGACTGCAGTGTAAACACCCGTCAGTACGCACTGTAATAGGGATACAGACTGCAGTGTAAAATCCCCTCAGTACGCACTGTAATAGGGATAGAGACTACAGTGTAAACACCCGTCAGTACGCACTGTAACAGGGATACAGACTGCAGTGTAAACACCCTTCAGTACGCACTGTAATAGGGATACAGACTGCCGTGTAAACACCGGTCAGTCTGCACTGTAATAGGGATACAGACTGCAGTGTTAACACCCGTCAGTATGGACTGTAATAGGGATACAGACTGCAGGGTAAACATCCGTCACTACACCCTGTAATAGGGATACAGACTACAGTGTAAACACCCGTCAGTACGGACTGTAATAGGGATACAGACTGCAGCGTAAACACCCGTCAGTATGCACTGTAATAGTGATACAGACTGCAGTGTAAACACCCGTCAGTAGGCACTGTAATAGGGATACAGACTGCAGTGTACACACCCATCAGTACGCACTGTAATAGGGATACAGACTGCAGTGTAAACATCCGTCTGTACACACTGTAATAGGGATACAGACTGCAGTACGCACTGTAATAGCGATACAGACTGCAGCGTACCTGTCATTACACAGAGTATTAGGGATACAAACTGCAGGGCAGGCACCCGTCAGTACGCACGGTAATAGGGATACAAACTGCAGTATAAAGATCCGTCAATATGCACTGTAATAGGGATACAGACGGCAGTGTAAACACCCGTCAGTACGCACGGTAATGGGGATACAAACTGCAGTATAAACATCCGTCAATATGCACTGTAATAGGGATACAGACTGCAGTGTAAACACCCGTCAGTACGCACTGTAATAGGGATACAGACTGCAGTGTAAAAACCCCTCAGTACGCACTGTAATAGGGATACAGGCTGCAGTGTAAACACCCGTCGGTCCACACTGTAATAGGGATACAGACTGCAGTGTAAACACCCGTCGGTCCACACTGTAATAGGGATACAGACTGCAGTGTAAACTCCCGTCAGTACGCATTGTAATAAGGATACAGACTGTAGTGTAAACACCCGTCAGTACGCACTGTAATAGGGATACAGACTGCAGTGTAAACACCCGTCGGTCCACACTGTAATAGGGATACACACTGCAGTGTAAACACCCGTCGGTCCACACTGTAATAGGGATACAGACAGCAGTGTAAACTCCCGTCAGTACGCATTGTAATAAGGATACAGACTGTAGTGTAAACACCCGTCAGTACGCAGTGTATTAGGGATACAGACTGCAGTATAAACACCAGTCATTTTGCACTATAATAGGGATACAGACAGCAGTGTAAACACCTGTGCATATGCACTGAAAGAGGGACACAGACTGTAGTGTAAACACCCGTCAGTACGCACTGCAAGATGGATGCAGACTACAGTGTAAACACTCGTCAGTACGCACTGTAATAGGGATACAGACTACAGTGTAAACACCCGTCAGTACGGACTGTAAAAGGGATACAGACTGCAGCGTAAACACCCGTCAGTATGCACTGTAATAGTGATACAGACTGCAGTGTAAACACCCATCAGTAGGCACTGTAATAGGGATACAGACTGCAGTGTACACACCCATCAGTACGCACTGTAATAGGGATACAGACTGCAGTGTAAACATCCGTCTGTACACACTGTAATAGGGATACAGACTGCAGTACGCACTGTAATAGCGATACAGACTGCAGCGTACCTGTCATTACGCAGAGTATTAGGGATACAAACTGCAGGGCAGGCACCCGTCAGTACGCACGGTAATAGGGATACAAACTGCAGTATAAAGATCCGTCAATATGCACTGTAATAGGGATACAGACGGCAGTGTAAACACCCGTCAGTACGCACGGTAATGGGGATACAAACTGCAGTATAAACATCCGTCAATATGCACTGTAATAGGGATACAGACTGCAGTGTAAACACCCGTCAGTACGCACTGTAATAGGGATACAGACTGCAGTGTAAAAACCCCTCAGTACGCACTGTAATAGGGATACAGGCTGCAGTGTAAACACCCGTCGGTCCACACTGTAATAGGGATACAGACTGCAGTGTAAACACCCGTCGGTCCACACTGTAATAGGGATACAGACTGCAGTGTAAACTCCCGTCAGTACGCATTGTAATAAGGATACAGACTGTAGTGTAAACACCCGTCAGTACGCACTGTAATAGGGATACAGACTGCAGTGTAAACACCCGTCGGTCCACACTGTAATAGGGATACACACTGCAGTGTAAACACCCGTCGGTCCACACTGTAATAGGGATACAGACAGCAGTGTAAACTCCCGTCAGTACGCATTGTAATAAGGATACAGACTGTAGTGTAAACACCCGTCAGTACGCAGTGTATTAGGGATACAGACTGCAGTATAAACACCAGTCATTTTGCACTATAATAGGGATACAGACAGCAGTGTAAACACCTGTGCATATGCACTGAAAGAGGGACACAGACTGTAGTGTAAACACCCGTCAGTACGCACTGCAAGATGGATGCAGACTACAGTGTAAACACTCGTCAGTACGCACTGTAATAGGGATACAGACTACAGTGTAATCACTCGTCAGTACGCACTGTAATAGGGATACAGACAGCAGTGTAAACACCCGTCAGTATGCACTGTAATAGGGATACAGACTGTAGTTTAAACACCATTCAGTACGCACTGTAATAAGGATACAGACTGCAGTGTAAACACCCGTCAGTCTGCACTGTAATAGGGATACGGACTGCAGTGTTAACACCTGTCAGTATGGACTGTAATAGGGATACAGACTGCAGGGTAAACATCCGTCACTACACCCTGTAATAGGGATACAGACTACAGTGTAAACAGTCGTCAGTATGGACTGTAATAGGGATACAGATTGCAGCGTAAACACCCGTCAGTATGCACTGTAATAGTGATACAGACTGCAGTGTAAACACCCGTCAGTAGGCACTGTAATAGGGATACAGACTGCAGTGTACACACCCATCAGTACGCACTGTAATAGGGATACAGACTGCAGTGTAAACATCCGTCAGTACGCACGGTAACAGGGATACAGACTGCAGTGTAAACACAGTTCAGTACGCACTGTAATAGGGATACAGACTGCAGTGTAAACACCCTTCAGTCTGCACTGTAATAGGGATACGGACTGCAGTGTTAACGCCCGTCAGTATGGACTGTAATAGGGATACAGACTGCAGGGTAAACATCCGTCACTACACCCTGTAATAGGGATACAGACTACAGTGTAAACACCCGTCAGTATGCACTGTAATAGTGATACAGACTGCAGTGTAAACACCCGTCAGTAGGCACTGTAATAGGGATACAGACTGCAGTGTACACAACCATCAGTACGCACTTTAATAGGGATACAGACTGCAGTGTAAACATCCGTTTGTACGCACTGTAATAGGGATGCAGAATGCAGTACGCACTGTAATAGCGATACAGACTGCAGCGTACCTGTCATTAAGCAGAGTATTAGGGATACAAACTGCAGGGCAGGCACCCGTCAGTACGCACGGTAATAGGGATACAGACTGCAGTATAAACATCCATCAATATGCACTGTAATAGGGATACAGACTGCAGTGTAAACACCCGTCAGTACGCACTGTAATAGGGATACAGACTGCAGCGTAAACACCCGTCAGTACGCACTGTAATAGGGATACAGGCTGCAGTGTAAACACCCGTCAGTACGCACTGTAATAGGGATACAGACTGCAGTGTAAACACCTGTCAGTACGCACTGTAATAGCGATACAGACTGCAGTGTACCTGTCATTACGCATAGTATTAGGGATACAAACTGCAGTGTAAACACCCGTCAGTACGCACTGTAATAGGGATGCAGACTACAGTGTAAACACCCGTCAGTATGCACTTTAATAGGGATACAGACTGCACTATAAACATCCATCAATATGCACTTTAATAGGCATACAGACTGCAGTGTAAACACCCGTCAGTATGCACTGTAATAGGGATACAGACTGCAGTGTAAACACCCATCATGACACACTGTAATAGGAATACAGACTGCAGTGTAAACACCTGTCAGTATGCACTGTAATAGGGATACAGACTGCAGTGTAAACACCCATCAGTATGCACTGTAATAGGGATACAGACTGCAGTGTAAACACCCGTCAGTATGCAATGTAATAGGGATACAGACTGCAGTGTAAACACCCGTCGGTCCACACTGTAATAGGAATACAGTCAGCAGTGTAAACACCCGGCAGTACACATTGTAATAAGGATACAGACTGTAGTGTAAACACCCGTCAGTACACACTATAATAGGGATACAGTCAGCAGTGTAAACACCCGGCAGTACACATTGTAATAAGGATACAGACTGTAGTGTAAACACCCCTCAGTACGCACAGTAATGGGGATACAGACTGCAGTGTAAAAACCCCTAAGTATGCACTGTAATAGGGATAGAGACTACAGTGTAAACACACTTCAGTACGCACTGTAATAGGGATACAGACTGCAGTGTAAACACCCGTCAGTCTGCACTGTAATAGGGATACGGACTGCAGGGTAAACACCCGTCAGTATGCACTGTAATAGTGATACAGACTGCAGTGTAAACACCCGTCAGTAGGCACTGTAATAGGGATACAGACTGCAGTGTACACACCCATCAGTACGCACTGTAATAGGGATACAGACTGCAGTGTAAACATCCGTCCGTACGCACTGTAATAGGGATGCAGACTGCAGTACGCACTGTAATACTGATACAGACTGTAGTGTAAAGACCCATCTCTACGCAGTGTAATAGGGATACAGACAGCAGTATAAACACCAGTCATTTTGCACTATAATAGGGATACAGACAGCAGTGTAAACACCCGTCAGTACGCACTGTAATAGGGATACAGACAGCAGTGTAAACACCTGTCAGTATGCACTGTAATAGGGATACAGACTGCAGTGTAAACACCCATCAGTATGCACTGTAATAGGGATACAGACTGCAGTGCAAACACCCGTCAGTATGCACTGTAATAGGGATACAGACTGTAGGGCAAACACCCATCACTGTGTACTGTAATAGGAATACGGACTGCAGTGTAAACACCCGTCAGTACGCACTGTAATAGGGATACAGACTGCAGTGTAAACACCTGTCAGTACGCACTGTAATAGCGATACCGACTGCAGTGTACCTGTCATTACGCATAGTATTAGGGATACAAACTGCAGTGTAAACACCCGTCGGTACACACTGTCATAGGGATACAGACTACAGTGTAAACACACGTCAGTACGCACGGCAATAGGGATACAGACTGCAGTGTAAACACACGTCAGTACGCACGGCAATAGGGATACAGACTGCACTATAAACATTCGTCAATATGCACTTTAATAGGCATACAGACTGCAGTGTAAACACCCGTCAGTATGCCCTGTAATAGGGATACAGACTGCAGTGTATACACCCATCAGTATGCACTGTAATAGGGATACAGACTGCAGTATAAACACCCGTCAGTATGCCCTGTAATAGGGATACAGACTGCAGTGTAAACACCCGTCAGTATGCACTGTAATAGGGATACAGACTGCAGTGTAAACACCCATCAGTACGCGCTGTAATAGGGATACAGACTGCAGTGTAAACACCCGTCAGTATGCAATGTAATGGGGATACAGATTGCAGTGTAAACACCCGTCAGTATGCACTGTAAAAGGGATGCAGACTGCAGTGTAAACACCCGTCAGTATGCAATGTAATAGGGATACAGACAGCAGTGTAAACACCCGTCGGTCCACACTGTAATAGGGATACAGTCAGCAGTGTAAACACCCGGCAGTACACATTGTAATAAGGATACAGACTGTAGCGTAAACACCCGTCAGTATACACTGTAATATGGATATAGACTGCAGTGTAAACACCCGTCGGTACGCACTGTAATAGGGTTACAGACTGCAGTGTAAACACCCGTCGGTACACACTGTAATAGGGATACAGACAGCAGTGTAAACACCCGTCAGTATGCACTGTAATAGGGATACAGACTGTAGTTTAAACACCATTCAGTACGCACTGTAATAAGGATACAGACTGTAGCATAAACACCCCTCAGTACGCACAGTAATGGGGATACAGACTGCAGTGTAAAAACCCGTCAGTACGCACTGTAATAGGGATAGAGACTACAGTGTAAACACCCGTCAGTACGCACTGTAACAGGGATACAGACTGCAGTGTAAACACCCTTCAGTATGCACGGTAATAGGGATACAAACTGCAGTATAAACATCTGTCAATATGCACTGTAATAGGGATACAGACTGCAGTGTAAACACCCGTCAGTATGCACGGTAATAGGGATACAGACTGCAGCTTAAAAACCCGTCAGTACGCACTGTAATAGGGATACAGGCTGCAGTGCAAACACCCGTCAGTATGCACTGTAATAGGGATTCAGACTGCCGTGTAAACAGCCGTCAGTACACACTGTAATAGGGATACACACTGCAGTGTAAACACCCGTCGGTCCACACTGTAATAGGGATACAGACAGCAGTGTAAACTCCCGTCAGTACGCATTGTAATAAGGATACAGACTGTAGTGTAAACACCCGTCAGTACGCACTGTAATAGGGATACAGACTGCAGTGTAAACACCCGTCAGTATGCACTGTAATAGGGATACAGACTGCAGTGTAAACACCCGTCGGTCCACACTGTAATAGGGATACAGACAGCAGTGTAAACACCCGTCAGTTCGCATTGTAATAAGGATACAGACTGTAGTGTAAACACCCGTCAGTACGCACTGTAATAGGGATACAGACTGCAGTGTAACCACCCGTCAGTATGCACTGTAATAGGGATACAGACAGCAGTGTAAACACCCGTCAGTACGCACTGTAATAGGGATACAGACAGCAGTTTAAACACCCGTCAGTACGCACTGTAATAAGGATACAGACTGTGGTGTAAACACCCATCAGTACGCAGTGTAATAGGGATACAAACTGCAGTGTAAACACCTGTCAGTATGCACTGTAATAGGGATACAGACTGCAGTGTAAACGCCCGTCAGTACGCACTGTAATAGGGATACAGACTGCAGTGTAAACACCCGTCAGTATGCACTGTAATAGGGATACAGACTGCAGTGTAAACACCCGTCGGTCCACACTGTAATAGGGATACAGACAGCAGTGTAAACACCCGTCAGTTCGCATTGTAATAAGGATACAGACTGTAGTGTAAACACCCGTCAGTACGCACTGTAATAGGGATACAGACTGCAGTGTAACCACCCGTCAGTATGCACTGTAATAGGGATACAGACAGCAGTGTAAACACCCGTCAGTACACACTGTAATAGGGATACAGACAGCAGTTTAAACACCCGTCAGTACGCACTGTAATAAGGATACAGACTGTGGTGTAAACACCCATCAGTACGCAGTGTAATAGGGATACAGACTGCAGTGTAAACACCTGTGCATATGCACTGAAAGAGAGACACAGACTGTAGAGGAAACACCTGTCAGCAGGCAATGTAAGAAGGATGCAGACTGCAGTGTAAACACTCGTCAGTATGCACTGTAATAGGGATACAGACTGCAGTGTAAACACCGTCGGTCCATACTGTAATAGGGATACAGACTGCAGTGTAAACACCCGTCAGTATGCACTGTAGTAGGGATACAGACTGCAGTGTAAACACCGTCGGTCCACACTGTAATAGGGGTACAGACAGCAGTGTAAACACCCGTCAGTACGCACTGTAATAGGGATATAGACTGCAGTGTAAACACCCGTCAGTATGCACTGTATGAGGGATACAGACTGCAGTGTAAACACCGTCGGTACGCACTGTAATAGGGATACAGACTGCAGTGTAAACACCGTCGGTCCACACTGTAATAGGAATACAGTCAGCAGTGTAAACACCCGGCAGTACACATTGTAATAAGGATACAGACTGTAGTGTAAACACCCGTCAGTACACACTATAATAGGGATACAGTCAGCAGTGTAAACACCCGGCAGTACACATTGTAATAAGGATACAGACTGTAGTGTAAACACCCCTCAGTACGCACAGTAATGGGGATACAGACTGCAGTGTAAAAACCCCTAAGTATGCACTGTAATAGGGATAGAGACTACAGTGTAAACACACTTCAGTACGCACTGTAATAGGGATACAGACTGCAGTGTAAACACCCGTCAGTCTGCACTGTAATAGGGATACGGACTGCAGGGTAAACACCCGTCAGTATGCACTGTAATAGTGATACAGACTGCAGTGTAAACACCCGTCAGTAGGCACTGTAATAGGGATACAGACTGCAGTGTACACACCCATCAGTACGCACTGTAATAGGGATACAGACTGCAGTGTAAACATCCGTCCGTACGCACTGTAATAGGGATGCAGACTGCAGTACGCACTGTAATACTGATACAGACTGTAGTGTAAAGACCCATCTCTACGCAGTGTAATAGGGATACAGACAGCAGTATAAACACCAGTCATTTTGCACTATAATAGGGATACAGACAGCAGTGTAAACACCCGTCAGTACGCACTGTAATAGGGATACAGACAGCAGTGTAAACACCCGTCAGTATGCACTGTAATAGGGATACAGACTGCAGTGTAAACACCCATCAGTATGCACTGTAATAGGGATACAGACTGCAGTGCAAACACCCGTCAGTATGCACTGTAATAGGGATACAGACTGTAGGGCAAACACCCATCACTGTGTACTGTAATAGGAATACGGACTGCAGTGTAAACACCCGTCAGTACGCACTGTAATAGGGATACAGACTGCAGTGTAAACACCTGTCAGTACGCACTGTAATAGCGATACCGACTGCAGTGTACCTGTCATTACGCATAGTATTAGGGATACAAACTGCAGTGTAAACATCCGTCGGTACACACTGTCATAGGGATACAGACTACAGTGTAAACACACGTCAGTACGCACGGCAATAGGGATACAGACTGCAGTGTAAACACACGTCAGTACGCACGGCAATAGGGATACAGACTGCACTATAAACATTCGTCAATATGCACTTTAATAGGCATACAGACTGCAGTGTAAACACCCGTCAGTATGCCCTGTAATAGGGATACAGACTGCAGTGTATACACCCATCAGTATGCACTGTAATAGGGATACAGACTGCAGTATAAACACCCGTCAGTATGCCCTGTAATAGGGATACAGACTGCAGTGTAAACACCCGTCAGTATGCACTGTAATAGGGATACAGACTGCAGTGTAAACACCCATCAGTACGCGCTGTAATAGGGATACAGACTGCAGTGTAAACACCCGTCAGTATGCAATGTAATGGGGATACAGATTGCAGTGTAAACACCCGTCAGTATGCACTGTAAAAGGGATGCAGACTGCAGTGTAAACACCCGTCAGTATGCAATGTAATAGGGATACAGACAGCAGTGTAAACACCCGTCGGTCCACACTGTAATAGGGATACAGTCAGCAGTGTAAACACCCGGCAGTACACATTGTAATAAGGATACAGACTGTAGCGTAAACACCCGTCAGTATACACTGTAATATGGATATAGACTGCAGTGTAAACACCCGTCGGTACGCACTGTAATAGGGTTACAGACTGCAGTGTAAACACCCGTCGGTACACACTGTAATAGGGATACAGACAGCAGTGTAAACACCCGTCAGTATGCACTGTAATAGGGATACAGACTGTAGTTTAAACACCATTCAGTACGCACTGTAATAAGGATACAGACTGTAGCATAAACACCCCTCAGTACGCACAGTAATGGGGATACAGACTGCAGTGTAAAAACCCGTCAGTACGCACTGTAATAGGGATAGAGACTACAGTGTAAACACCCGTCAGTACGCACTGTAACAGGGATACAGACTGCAGTGTAAACACCCTTCAGTATGCACGGTAATAGGGATACAAACTGCAGTATAAACATCTGTCAATATGCACTGTAATAGGGATACAGACTGCAGTGTAAACACCCGTCAGTATGCACGGTAATAGGGATACAGACTGCAGCTTAAAAACCCGTCAGTACGCACTGTAATAGGGATACAGGCTGCAGTGCAAACACCCGTCAGTATGCACTGTAATAGGGATTCAGACTGCCGTGTAAACAGCCGTCAGTACACACTGTAATAGGGATACACACTGCAGTGTAAACACCCGTCGGTCCACACTGTAATAGGGATACAGACAGCAGTGTAAACTCCCGTCAGTACGCATTGTAATAAGGATACAGACTGTAGTGTAAACACCCGTCAGTACGCACTGTAATAGGGATACAGACTGCAGTGTAAACACCCGTCAGTATGCACTGTAATAGGGATACAGACTGCAGTGTAAACACCCGTCGGTCCACACTGTAATAGGGATACAGACAGCAGTGTAAACACCCGTCAGTTCGCATTGTAATAAGGATACAGACTGTAGTGTAAACACCCGTCAGTACGCACTGTAATAGGGATACAGACTGCAGTGTAACCACCCGTCAGTATGCACTGTAATAGGGATACAGACAGCAGTGTAAACACCCGTCAGTACGCACTGTAATAGGGATACAGACAGCAGTTTAAACACCCGTCAGTACGCACTGTAATAAGGATACAGACTGTGGTGTAAACACCCATCAGTACGCAGTGTAATAGGGATACAAACTGCAGTGTAAACACCTGTCAGTATGCACTGTAATAGGGATACAGACTGCAGTGTAAACGCCCGTCAGTACGCACTGTAATAGGGATACAGACTGCAGTGTAAACACCCGTCAGTATGCACTGTAATAGGGATACAGACTGCAGTGTAAACACCCGTCGGTCCACACTGTAATAGGGATACAGACAGCAGTGTAAACACCCGTCAGTTCGCATTGTAATAAGGATACAGACTGTAGTGTAAACACCCGTCAGTACGCACTGTAATAGGGATACAGACTGCAGTGTAACCACCCGTCAGTATGCACTGTAATAGGGATACAGACAGCAGTGTAAACACCCGTCAGTACACACTGTAATAGGGATACAGACAGCAGTTTAAACACCCGTCAGTACGCACTGTAATAAGGATACAGACTGTGGTGTAAACACCCATCAGTACGCAGTGTAATAGGGATACAGACTGCAGTGTAAACACCTGTGCATATGCACTGAAAGAGAGACACAGACTGTAGAGGAAACACCTGTCAGCAGGCAATGTAAGAAGGATGCAGACTGCAGTGTAAACACTCGTCAGTATGCACTGTAATAGGGATACAGACTGCAGTGTAAACACCGTCGGTCCATACTGTAATAGGGATACAGACTGCAGTGTAAACACCCGTCAGTATGCACTGTAGTAGGGATACAGACTGCAGTGTAAACACCGTCGGTCCACACTGTAATAGGGGTACAGACAGCAGTGTAAACACCCGTCAGTACGCACTGTAATAGGGATATAGACTGCAGTGTAAACACCCGTCAGTATGCACTGTATGAGGGATACAGACTGCAGTGTAAACACCGTCGGTACGCACTGTAATAGGGATACAGACTGCAGTGTAAACACCGTCGGTCCACACTGTAATAGGAATACAGTCAGCAGTGTAAACACCCGGCAGTACACATTGTAATAAGGATACAGACTGTAGTGTAAACACCCGTCAGTACACACTATAATAGGGATACAGTCAGCAGTGTAAACACCCGGCAGTACACATTGTAATAAGGATACAGACTGTAGTGTAAACACCCCTCAGTACGCACAGTAATGGGGATACAGACTGCAGTGTAAAAACCCCTAAGTATGCACTGTAATAGGGATAGAGACTACAGTGTAAACACACTTCAGTACGCACTGTAATAGGGATACAGACTGCAGTGTAAACACCCGTCAGTCTGCACTGTAATAGGGATACGGACTGCAGGGTAAACACCCATCAGTACGCACTGTAATAGGGATACAGACTGCAGTGTAAACATCCGTCCGTACGCACTGTAATAGGGATGCAGACTGCAGTACGCACTGTAATACTGATACAGACTGCAGTGTACCTGTCATCACACAGAGTATTAGGGATACAAACTGTAATAGGGATACAGGCTACAGTGTAAACACCCGTCATTATGCACTGTAATAGGGATTCAGACTGCCGTGTAAACAGCCGTCAGTACACACTGTAATAGGGATACACACTGCAGTGTAAACACCCGTCAGTCCACACTGTAATAGGGATACAGACTGTAGTGTAAACACCCATCAGTATGCACTGTAATAGGGATACAGGCTGCAGTGTAAACACCCGTCAGTATGCACTGTAATAGGGATACAGACTGCAGTGTAAACACCCGTCGGTCCACACTGTAATAGGGATACAGACAGCAGTGTAAACACCCATCAGTACGCACTGTAATAGGGATACAGACTGCAGTATAAACACCAGTCATTTTGCACTATAATAGGGATACAGACAGCAGTGTAAACACCTGTGCATATGCACTAAAAGATGGACACAGACTGTAGTGTAAACACCTGTCAGCAGGCACTGTAAGAAGGATGCAGAATGCAGTGTAAACACCCGTCAGTATGCACTGTAGTAGGGATACAGACTGCAGTGTAAACACCCGTCGGTCCACACTGTAATAGGGATACAGACAGCAGTGTAAAAACCTGTCAGTAAGCATTGTAACACGGTTGCAGACTGCAGTGTAAACACCCGTCAGTACGCATTGTAATAAGGATACAGACAGCAGTGTAAGCACCCGTCAGTCCGCACTGTAATACGGTTGCAGACTGCAGTGTAAACACCCGTCAGTATGCATTGTAATGAGGATACAGACTGTAGTGTAAACACCGGTTTGTCCACACTGTAATAGGGATACAGACAGCAGTGTAAACACCCGTCAGTACGCATTGTAATACGGTTGCAGACTGCAGTGTAAACACCCGTCATTACGCACTGTAATAAGGATACAGACTGTAGTGTAAACACCCATCAGTATGCACTGTAATAGGGATACAGGCAGCAGTGCAAATACCCGTCAGTACGCACTGTAATAGGGATACAGACAGCAGTTTAAACACCCATCAGTACGCACTGTAATAAGGATACAGACTGTAGTGTAAACACCCGTCAGTACACATTGTAATAGGGATACAGACAGCAGTGTAAATACCCGTCAGTACGCACTGTAATAGGGATACAGACTGTGGTGTAAACACCCATCTCTACGCAGTGTAATAGGGATACAGATTGCTGTATAAACACCAGTCATCTTGCACTATAATAGGGATACAGACAGCAGTGTAAACACCTGTGCATATGCACTAAAAGAGGGACGCGGACTGTAGTGTAAACACCTGTCAGCAGGCACTGTAAGAAGGATGCAGACTACAGTATAAACACTCGTCAGTACGCACTGTAATAGGGATACAGACTGCAGTGTAAACACCCGTCAGTACGCACTGTAATAAGGATACAGACTGTAGTATAAACACCTGTCAGTACGCACTGTAATATGGATATTGACTGCATTATAAACACCCGTCGGTACGCACTGTAATACGGTAGCAGACTGCAGTGTAAACACCCATCAGTACGCACTGTAATAGGGATACAGACTGCAGTTTAAACACCCATCAATACGCACTGTAATAAGGATACAGACTGTAGTGTAAAGACCCATCTCTACGCAGTGTAATAGGGATACAGACAGCAGTATAAACACCAGTCATTTTGCACTATAATAGGGATACAGACAGCAGTGTAAACACCCGTCAGTACGCACTGTAATAGGGATACAGACAGCAGTGTAAACACCCGTCAGTATGCACTGTAATAGGGATACAGACTGCAGTGTAAACACCCATCAGTATGCACTGTAATAGGGATACAGACTGCAGTGCAAACACCCGTCAGTATGCACTGTAATAGGGATACAGACTGTAGGGCAAACACCCATCACTGTGTACTGTAATAGGAATACGGACTGCAGTGTAAACACCCGTCAGTACGCACTGTAATAGGGATACAGACTGCAGTGTAAACACCTGTCAGTACGCACTGTAATAGCGATACCGACTGCAATGTACCTGTCATTACGCATAGTATTAGGGATACAAACTGCAGTGTAAACACCCGTCGGTACACACTGTCATAGGGATACAGACTACAGTGTAAACACACGTCAGTACGCACGGCAATAGGGATACAGACTGCAGTGTAAACACACGTCAGTACGCACGGCAATAGGGATACAGACTGCACTATAAACATTCGTCAATATGCACTTTAATAGGCATACAGACTGCAGTGTAAACACCCGTCAGTATGCCCTGTAATAGGGATACAGACTGCAGTGTATACACCCATCAGTATGCACTGTAATAGGGATACAGACTGCAGTATAAACACCCGTCAGTATGCCCTGTAATAGGGATACAGACTGCAGTGTAAACACCCGTCAGTATGCACTGTAATAGGGATACAGACTGCAGTGTAAACACCCATCAGTACGCGCTGTAATAGGGATACAGACTGCAGTGTAAACACCCGTCAGTATGCAATGTAATGGGGATACAGATTGCAGTGTAAACACCCGTCAGTATGCACTGTAAAAGGGATGCAGACTGCAGTGTAAACACCCGTCAGTATGCAATGTAATAGGGATACAGACAGCAGTGTAAACACCCGTCGGTCCACACTGTAATAGGGATACAGTCAGCAGTGTAAACACCCGGCAGTACACATTGTAATAAGGATACAGACTGTAGCGTAAACACCCGTCAGTATACACTGTAATATGGATATAGACTGCAGTGTAAACACCCGTCGGTACGCACTGTAATAGGGTTACAGACTGCAGTGTAAACACCCGTCGGTACACACTGTAATAGGGATACAGACAGCAGTGTAAACACCCGTCAGTATGCACTGTAATAGGGATACAGACTGTAGTTTAAACACCATTCAGTACGCACTGTAATAAGGATACAGACTGTAGCATAAACACCCCTCAGTACGCACAGTAATGGGGATACAGACTGCAGTGTAAAAACCCGTCAGTACGCACTGTAATAGGGATAGAGACTACAGTGTAAACACCCGTCAGTACGCACTGTAACAGGGATACAGACTGCAGTGTAAACACCCTTCAGTATGCACGGTAATAGGGATACAAACTGCAGTATAAACATCTGTCAATATGCACTGTAATAGGGATACAGACTGCAGTGTAAACACCCGTCAGTATGCACGGTAATAGGGATACAGACTGCAGCTTAAAAACCCGTCAGTACGCACTGTAATAGGGATACAGGCTGCAGTGCAAACACCCGTCAGTATGCACTGTAATAGGGATTCAGACTGCCGTGTAAACAGCCGTCAGTACACACTGTAATAGGGATACACACTGCAGTGTAAACACCCGTCGGTCCACACTGTAATAGGGATACAGACAGCAGTGTAAACTCCCGTCAGTACGCATTGTAATAAGGATACAGACTGTAGTGTAAACACCCGTCAGTACGCACTGTAATAGGGATACAGACTGCAGTGTAAACACCCGTCAGTATGCACTGTAATAGGGATACAGACTGCAGTGTAAACACCCGTCGGTCCACACTGTAATAGGGATACAGACAGCAGTGTAAACACCCGTCAGTTCGCATTGTAATAAGGATACAGACTGTAGTGTAAACACCCGTCAGTACGCACTGTAATAGGGATACAGACTGCAGTGTAACCACCCGTCAGTATGCACTGTAATAGGGATACAGACAGCAGTGTAAACACCCGTCAGTACGCACTGTAATAGGGATACAGACAGCAGTTTAAACACCGGTCAGTACGCACTGTAATAAGGATACAGACTGTGGTGTAAACACCCATCAGTACGCAGTGTAATAGGGATACAAACTGCAGTGTAAACACCTGTCAGTATGCACTGTAATAGGGATACAGACTGCAGTGTAAACGCCCGTCAGTACGCACTGTAATAGGGATACAGACTGCAGTGTAAACACCCGTCAGTATGCACTGTAATAGGGATACAGACTGCAGTGTAAACACCCGTCGGTCCACACTGTAATAGGGATACAGACAGCAGTGTAAACACCCGTCAGTTCGCATTGTAATAAGGATACAGACTGTAGTGTAAACACCCGTCAGTACGCACTGTAATAGGGATACAGACTGCAGTGTAACCACCCGTCAGTATGCACTGTAATAGGGATACAGACAGCAGTGTAAACACCCGTCAGTACGCACTGTAATAGGGATACAGACAGCAGTTTAAACACCCGTCAGTACGCACTGTAATAAGGATACAGACTGTGGTGTAAACACCCATCAGTACGCAGTGTAATAGGGATACAGACTGCAGTGTAAACACCTGTGCATATGCACTGAAAGAGAGACACAGACTGTAGAGGAAACACCTGTCAGCAGGCAATGTAAGAAGGATGCAGACTGCAGTGTAAACACTCGTCAGTATGCACTGTAATAGGGATACAGACTGCAGTGTAAACACCGTCGGTCCATACTGTAATAGGGATACAGACTGCAGTGTAAACACCCGTCAGTATGCACTGTAGTAGGGATACAGACTGCAGTGTAAACACCGTCGGTCCACACTGTAATAGGGGTACAGACAGCAGTGTAAACACCCGTCAGTACGCACTGTAATAGGGATATAGACTGCAGTGTAAACACCCGTCAGTATGCACTGTATGAGGGATACAGACTGCAGTGTAAACACCGTCGGTACGCACTGTAATAGGGATACAGACTGCAGTGTAAACACCGTCGGTCCACACTGTAATAGGAATACAGTCAGCAGTGTAAACACCCGGCAGTACACATTGTAATAAGGATACAGACTGTAGTGTAAACACCCGTCAGTACACACTATAATAGGGATACAGTCAGCAGTGTAAACACCCGGCAGTACACATTGTAATAAGGATATAGACTGCAGTGTAAACACCCGTCAGTATGCACTGTATGAGGGATACAGACTGCAGTGTAAACACCGTCGGTACGCACTGTAATAGGGATACAGACTGCAGTGTAAACACCGTCGGTCCACACTGTAATAGGGATACAGACAGCAGTGTAAACACCCGTCAGTACGCATTGTAATACGGTTGCAGACTGTAGTGTAAACACCCGTCAGTACGCACTGTAATAAGGATACAGACTGTAGTATAAACACCTGTCAGTTCGCACTGTAATATGGATACAGACTGTAGTGTAAACACGGGTTTGTCCACACTGTAATAGGGATACAGACAGCAGTGTAAACACCCGTCAGTACGCATTGTAATAAGGATACAGACTGTAGTGTAAACACGGGTTTGTCCACACTGTAATAGGGATACAGACAGCAGTGTAAACACCCGTCAGTACGCATTGTAATACGGTTGCAGACTGCAGTGTAAACAGCCGTCGGTACACTCTGTAATAGGGATACAGACAGCAGTGTAAACACCCATCAGTACACACTGTAATAAGGATACAGACTGTCGTGTAAACACCCATCAGTACGCACTGTAATAGGGATATAGACAGCAGTGTAAATATCCCTCAGTACGCAGAGTAATGGGGATACAGACTGCAGTGTAAAAACCCCTCAGTACACACTGTAATAGGGATACAGACTGCAGTGTAAACACCCGTCAGTACGCACTGTAATAGGGATATAGACTGCAGTGTAAACAACCCTCAGTACGCACAGTAATGGGGATACAGACTGCAGTGTAAAAACCCCTCAGTACGCACTGGAATAGGGATAGAGATTACAGCGTAAACACCCGTCAGTACACACTGAAACAGGGATACAGACTGCAGTGTAAACACCTATCAGTACGCACTGTAATAGGGATACAGACTGCAGTGTAAACACATGTTATTTTGGACTGTAATAGGGATACAGACTGCAGTGTAAACACCCGTACATATGCACAGAAAGAGGGATACAGAAGGCAGTGTAAACACCCGTCAGTAGGCACTGAAAGAGGGATACAGACTGCAGTGTAAACACCCATATGTACGCACTGTAATAGGGATACAGACTGCAGCGCATACACCCATCATTGTGTACTGTTATAGGAATACGGACTGCAGTGTAAACACCCGTCAGTATGCACTGTAATAGGGATACAGACTGCAGTGTAAACACCCGTCAGTACGCATTGTAATAAGGATACAGACTGTAGTGTAAACACCCATCAGTACGCACTGTAATAGGGATACAGACTGCAGTGTAAACACCCGTCTGTACGCACTGTAATAGGGATGCAGATTGCAGTATGCACTGTAATAGCGATACAGACTGCAGTGTACCTGTCATTACGCAGAGTATTAGGGATACAAACTGCAGTGTAAGCACCTGTCAGTACGCACGGTAATAGGGATACAGACTGCAGTGTAAACACCCGTCAGTATGCACTGTAATAGGGATACAGACTGTAGTTTAAACACCATTCAGTACGCACTGTAATAAGGATACAGACTGTAGCATAAACACACCTCAGTACGCACAGTAATGGGGATACAGACTGCAGTGTAAAAACCCGTCAGTACGCACTGTAATAGGGATAGAGACTGCAGTGTAAACACCCGTCAGTACGCACTGTAACAGGGATACAGACTGCAGTGTAAACACCCTTCAGTACGCACTGTAATAGGGATACAGACTGCAGTGTGAACACCGGTCAGTCTGCACTATTATAAGGATACGGACTGCAGTGTTAACACCCGTCAGTATGGACTGTAATATGGATACAGACTGCAGGGTAAACATCCGTCACTACACCCTGTAATAGGGATACAGACTAGTGTAAACACCCGTCAGTACGGACTGTAATAGGGATACAGACTGCAGCGTAAACACCCGTCAATATGCACTGTAATAGGGATACAGACTGCAGTGTAAACACCCGTCAGTACGGACTGTAATAGGGATACAGACTGCAGGGTAAACACCCGTCACTACACCCCGTTAAAGGGATACAGACTGCAGTGTAAACACCCGTCAGTACGGACTGTAATAGGGATACAGACTGCAGCGTAAACACCCGTCAGTTTGCACTGTATTCGGGATACCGACTGCAGTGTGAACACCCGTCTGTACGCACTGTAATAGGGATGCAGACTGCAGTACGCACTGGAACAGGGATACAGACTGCAGTGTACCTGTCATTAAGTAGAGTATTAGGGATACAAACTGCAGTGCAAGCACCCGTCAGTACGCACGGTAATAGGGATACAGACTGCAGTATAAACATCCGTCAATATGCACTGTAATAGGGATACCGACGGCAGTGTAAACACCCGTCAGTACGCACTGTAACAGGGATACAGACTGCAGTGTAAACACCCTTCAGTACGCACTGTCATAGCGATACAGACTGCAGTGTTCCTGTCATTACGCATAGTATTAGGGATACAAACTGCAGTGTCAACACCCGTCAGTATGCACTGTAATAGGGATACAGACTGCAGTGTAAACATCCGTCAATATGCACTTTAATAGGCATACAGACTGCAGTGTAAACACCCGTCAGTATGCACTGTAATAGGGATACAGACTGCAGTGTAAACACCCGTCAGTATGCACTGTAATAGGCATACAGACTGCAGTGTAAACACCCGTCTGTACGCACTGTAATAGGGATGCAGACTGCAGTACGCACTGTAATAGTGACACAGACTGCAGTGTACCTGTCATTACGCAGAGTATTAGGGATACAAACTGCAGTGTAAGCACCTGTAAGTACGCACGGTAATAGGGATACAGACTGCAGTGTAAACACCCGTCAGTACACACTGTAATAGGGATACAGACTGCAGTGTAAACACCCGTCAGTATGCACTGTAATAGAGATACAGACTGCAGTGTAAACACCCGTCAGTACGCATTGTAATAAGGATACAGACTGTAGTGTAAACACCCATCAGTACGCACTGTAAAAGGGATACAGACTGCAGTGTAAACACCCGTCGGTCCACACTGTAATAGGGATACAGACAGCAGTGTAAACACCCGTCAGTTCGCATTGTAATAAGGATACAGACTGTAGTGTAAACACCCGTCAGTACGCACTGTAATAGGGATACAGACTGCAGTGTAACCACCCGTCAGTACGCACTGTAATAAGGATACAGACTGCAGTGTAAACACCCGTCAGTACGCACTGTAATAGGGATACAGACAGCAGTTTAAACACCCGTCAGTACGCACTGTAATAAGGATACAGACTGTGGTGTAAACACCCATCAGTACGCAGTGTAATAGGGATACAGACTGCAGTGTAAACACCCGTCAGTACGCACTGTAATAGGGATATAGACTGCAGTGTAAACACCCGTCAGTATGCACTGTATGAGGGATACAGACTGCAGTGTAAACACCGTCGGTCCACACTGTAATAGGGATACAGACAGCAGTGTAAACACCCGTCAGTACGCACTGTAATAGGGATACAGACTGCAGTGTAAACACCCGTCAGTATGCACTGTAGTAGGGATACAGACTGCAGTGTAAACACCGTCGGTCCACACTGTAATAGGGATACAGACAGCAGTGTAAACACCCGTCAGTACGCACTGTAATAGGGATATAGACTGCAGTGTAAACACCCGTCAGTATGCACTGTATGAGGGATACAGACTGCAGTGTAAACACCGTCGGTCCACACTGTAATAGGAATACAGACAGCAGTGTAAACACCCGTCAGTACGCATTGTAATACGGTTGCAGACTGTAGTGTAAACACCCGTCAGTACGCACTGTAATAAGGATACAGACTGTAGTATAAACACCTGTCAGTTCGCACTGTAATATGGATACAGACTGTAGTATAAACACCTGTCAGCAGGCACTGTAAGAAGGATGCAGACTGCAGTGTAAACACCCGTCGGTCCACACTGTAATAGGGATACAGACAGCAGTGTAAAGACCCGTCAGTACGCATTGTAACACGGTTGCAGCCTGCAGTGTAAACACCCGTCAGTACGCATTGTAATAAGGATACAGACAGCAGTGTAAACACCCGTCAGTACGCATTGTAATACGGTTGCAGACTGCAGTGTAAACACCCGTCAGTACGCATTGTAATAAGGATACAGACTGTAGTGTAAACACCGGTTTGTCCACACTGTAATAGGGATACAGACAGCAGTGTAAACACCCGTCAGTACGCATTGTAATACGGTTGCAGACTGCAGCGTAAACACCCGTCAGTACGCACTGTAATAAGGATACAGACTGTAGTATAAACACCTCTCAGTACGCACTGTAATATTGACATTGACTGCAGTGTAAACACCTGTCGGTACGCACTGTAATACGGTGGCAGGCTGCAGTGTAAACAGCCGTCGGTACACTCTGTAATAGGGATACAGACAGCAGTGTAAACACCCATCAGTACACACTGTAATAAGCATACAGACTGTCGCGTAAACACCCATCAGTACGCACTGTAATAGGGATATAGACAGCAGTGTAAACACCCCTCAGTACGCAGAGTAATGGGGATACAGACTGCAATGTAAAAACCCCTCAGTACACACTGTAATAGGGATACAGACTGCAGTGTAAACACCCATCAGTACGCACTGTAATAGGGATATAGACTGCAGTGTAAACAACCCTCAGTACGCACAGTAATGGGGATACAGACTGCAGTGTAAAAACCCCTCAGTACGCACTGGAATAGGGATAGAGATTACAGCGTAAACACCCGTCAGTACGCACTGAAACAGGGATACAGACTGCAGTGTAAACACCCATCAGTACGCACTGTAATAGGGATACAGACTGCAGTGTAAACACATGTTATTTTGGACTGTAATAGGGATACAGACTGCAGTGTAAACACCCGTACATATGCACAGAAAGAGGGATACAGAAGGCAGTGTAAACACCCGTCAGTAGGCACTGAAAGAGGGATACAGACTGCAGTGTAAACACCCATCTGTACGCACTGTAATAGGGATACAGACTGCAGCGCATACACCCATCATTGTGTACTGTTATAGGAATACGGACTGCAGTGTAAACACCCGTCAGTACGCACTGTAATAGGGATACAGACTGCAGTGTAAACACCCGTCAGTACGCATTGTAATAAGGATACAGACTGTAGTGTAAACACCCATCAGTACGCACTGTAATAGGGATACAGACTGCAGTGTAAACACCCGTCTGTACGCACTGTAATAGGGATGCAGATTGCAGTATGCACTGTAATAGCGATACAGACTGCAGTGTACCTGTCATTACGCAGAGTATTAGGGATACAAACTGCAGTGTAAGCACCTGTCAGTACGCACGGTAATAGGGATACAGACTGCAGTGTAAACACCCGTCAGTATGCACTGTAATAGGGATACAGACTGTAGTTTAAACACCATTCAGTACGCACTGTAATAAGGATACAGACTGTAGCATAAACACCCCTCAGTACGCACAGTAATGGGGATACAGACTGCAGTGTACCTGTCATTACGCAGAGTATTAGGGATACAAACTGCAGTGTAAGCACCTGTCAGTACGCACGGTAATAGGGATACAGACTGCAGTGTAAACACCCTTCAGTACGCACTGTCATAGCGATACAGACTGCAGTGTTCCTGTCATTACGCATAGTATTAGGGATACAAACTGCAGTGTCAACACCCGTCAGTATGCACTGTAATAGGGATACAGACTGCAGTGTAAACATCCGTCAATATGCACTTTAATAGGCATACAGACTGCAGTGTAAACACCCGTCAGTATGCACTGTAATAGGGATACAGACTGCAGTGTAAACACCCGTCAGTATGCACTGTAATAGGCATACAGACTGCAGTGTAAACACCCGTCTGTACGCACTGTAATAGGGATGCAGACTGCAGTACGCACTGTAATAGCGATACAGACTCCAGTGTACCTGTCATTACGCAGAGTATTAGGGATACAAACTGCAGTGTAAGCACCTGTAAGTACGCACGGTAATAGGGATACAGACTGCAGTGTAAACACCCGTCTGTACGCACTGTAATAGGGATGCAGACTGCAGTACGCACTGTAATAGCGATACAGACTCCAGTGTACCTGTCATTACGCAGAGTATTAGGGATACAAACTGCAGTGTAAGCACCTGTAAGTACGCACGGTAATAGGGATACAGACTGCAGTGTAAACACCCGTCAGTACACACTGTAATAGGGATACAGACTGCAGTGTAAACACCCGTCAGTATGCACTGTAATAGAGATACAGACTGCAGTGTAAACACCCGTCAGTACGCATTGTAATAAGGATACAGACTGTAGTGTAAACACCCATCAGTACGCACTGTAAAAGGGATACAGACTGCAGTGTAAACACCCGTCGGTCCACACTGTAATAGGGATACAGACAGCAGTGTAAACACCCGTCAGTTCGCATTGTAATAAGGATACAGACTGTAGTGTAAACACCCGTCAGTACGCACTGTAATAGGGATACAGACTGCAGTGTAAACACCTGTGCATATGCACTGAAAGAGAGACACAGACTGTAAAGGAAACACCTGTCAGCAGGCACTGTAAGAAGGATGCAGACGACAGTGTAAACACTCGTCAGTACGCACTGTAATAGGGATACAGACTGCAGTGTAAACAACCGTCAGTATGCACTGTAGTAGGGATACAGACTGCAGTGTAAACACCGTCGGTCCACACTGTAATAGGGATACCGACAGCAGTGTAAACACCCGTCAGTACGCACTGTAATAGGGATATAGACTGCAGTGTAAACACCCGTCAGTATGCACTGTATGAGGGATACAGACTGCAGTGTAAACACCGTCGGTCCACACTGTAATAGGGATACAGACAGCAGTGTAAACACCCGTCAGTACGCACTGTAATAGGGATACAGACTGCAGTGTAAACACCCGTCAGTATGCACTGTAGTAGGGATACAGACTGCAGTGTAAACACTGTCGGTCCACACTGTAATAGGGATACAGACAGCAGTGTAAACACCCGTCAGTACGCACTGTAATAGGGATATAGACTGCAGTGTAAACACCCGTCAGTACGCACTGTAATAGGGATATAGACTGCAGTGTAAACACCCGTCAGTATGCACTGTATGAGGGATACAGACTGCAGTGTAAACACCGTCGGTCCACACTGTAATAGGGATACAGACAGCAGTGTAAACACCCGTCAGTACGCACTGTAATAGGGATACAGACTGCAGTGTAAACACCCGTCAGTATGCACTGTAGTAGGGATACAGACTGCAGTGTAAACACCGTCGGTCCACACTGTAATAGGGACACAGACAGCAGTGTAAACACCCGTCAGTACGCACTGTAATAGGGATATAGACTGCAGTGTAAACACCCGTCAGTATGCACTGTATGAGGGATACAGACTGCAGTGTAAACACCGTCGGTCCACACTGTAATAGGGATACAGACAGCAGTGTAAACACCCGTCAGTACGCATTGTAATACGGTTGCAGACTGTAGTGTAAACACCCGTCAGTACGCACTGTAATAAGGATACAGACTGTAGTATAAACACCTGTCAGTTCGCACTGTAATATGGATACAGACTGTAGTATAAACACCTGTCAGCAGGCACTGTAAGAAGGATGCAGACTGCAGTGTAAACACCCGTCGGTCCACACTGTAATAGGGATACAGACAGCAGTGTAAAGACCCGTCAGTACGCATTGTAACACGGTTGCAGCCTGCAGTGTAAACACCCGTCAGTACGCATTGTAATAAGGATACAGACAGCAGTGTAAACACCCGTCAGTACGCATTGTAATACGGTTGCAGACTGCAGTGTAAACACCCGTCAGTACGCATTGTAATAAGGATACAGACTGTAGTGTAAACACCGGTTTGTCCACACTGTAATAGGGATACAGACAGCAGTGTAAACACCCGTCAGTACGCATTGTAATACGGTTGCAGACTGCAGCGTAAACACCCGTCAGTACGCACTGTAATAAGGATACAGACTGTAGTATAAACACCTCTCAGTACGCACTGTAATATTGACATTGACTGCAGTGTAAACACCTGTCGGTACGCACTGTAATACGGTGGCAGGCTGCAGTGTAAACAGCCGTCGGTACACTCTGTAATAGGGATACAGACAGCAGTGTAAACACCCATCAGTACACACTGTAATAAGCATACAGACTGTCGCGTAAACACCCATCAGTACGCACTGTAATAGGGATATAGACAGCAGTGTAAACACCCCTCAGTACGCAGAGTAATGGGGATACAGACTGCAATGTAAAAACCCCTCAGTACACACTGTAATAGGGATACAGACTGCAGTGTAAACACCCATCAGTACGCACTGTAATAGGGATATAGACTGCAGTGTAAACAACCCTCAGTACGCACAGTAATGGGGATACAGACTGCAGTGTAAAAACCCCTCAGTACGCACTGGAATAGGGATAGAGATTACAGCGTAAACACCCGTCAGTACGCACTGAAACAGGGATACAGACTGCAGTGTAAACACCCATCAGTACGCACTGTAATAGGGATACAGACTGCAGTGTAAACACATGTTATTTTGGACTGTAATAGGGATACAGACTGCAGTGTAAACACCCGTACATATGCACAGAAAGAGGGATACAGAAGGCAGTGTAAACACCCGTCAGTAGGCACTGAAAGAGGGATACAGACTGCAGTGTAAACACCCATCTGTACGCACTGTAATAGGGATACAGACTGCAGCGCATACACCCATCATTGTGTACTGTTATAGGAATACGGACTGCAGTGTAAACACCCGTCAGTACGCACTGTAATAGGGATACAGACTGCAGTGTAAACACCCGTCAGTACGCATTGTAATAAGGATACAGACTGTAGTGTAAACACCCATCAGTACGCACTGTAATAGGGATACAGACTGCAGTGTAAACACCCGTCTGTACGCACTGTAATAGGGATGCAGATTGCAGTATGCACTGTAATAGCGATACAGACTGCAGTGTACCTGTCATTACGCAGAGTATTAGGGATACAAACTGCAGTGTAAGCACCTGTCAGTACGCACGGTAATAGGGATACAGACTGCAGTGTAAACACCCGTCAGTATGCACTGTAATAGGGATACAGACTGTAGTTTAAACACCATTCAGTACGCACTGTAATAAGGATACAGACTGTAGCACAAACACCCCTCAGTACGCACAGTAATGGGGATACAGACTGCAGTGTACCTGTCATTACGCAGAGTATTAGGGATACAAACTGCAGTGTAAGCACCTGTCAGTACGCACGGTAATAGGGATACAGACTGCAGTGTAAACACCCTTCAGTACGCACTGTCATAGCGATACAGACTGCAGTGTTCCTGTCATTACGCATAGTATTAGGGATACAAACTGCAGTGTCAACACCCGTCAGTATGCACTGTAATAGGGATACAGACTGCAGTGTAAACATCCGTCAATATGCACTTTAATAGGCATACAGACTGCAGTGTAAACACCCGTCAGTATGCACTGTAATAGGGATACAGACTGCAGTGTAAACACCCGTCAGTATGCACTGTAATAGGCATACAGACTGCAGTGTAAACACCCGTCTGTACGCACTGTAATAGGGATGCAGACTGCAGTACGCACTGTAATAGCGATACAGACTCCAGTGTACCTGTCATTACGCAGAGTATTAGGGATACAAACTGCAGTGTAAGCACCTGTAAGTACGCACGGTAATAGGGATACAGACTGCAGTGTAAACACCCGTCAGTACACACTGTAATAGGGATACAGACTGCAGTGTAAACACCCGTCAGTATGCACTGTAATAGAGATACAGACTGCAGTGTAAACACCCGTCAGTACGCATTGTAATAAGGATACAGACTGTAGTGTAAACACCCATCAGTACGCACTGTAAAAGGGATACAGACTGCAGTGTAAACACCCGTCGGTCCACACTGTAATAGGGATACAGACAGCAGTGTAAACACCCGTCAGTTCGCATTGTAATAAGGATACAGACTGTAGTGTAAACACCCGTCAGTACGCACTGTAATAGGGATACAGACTGCAGTGTAAACACCTGTGCATATGCACTGAAAGAGAGACACAGACTGTAAAGGAAACACCTGTCAGCAGGCACTGTAAGAAGGATGCAGACGACAGTGTAAACACTCGTCAGTACGCACTGTAATAGGGATACAGACTGCAGTGTAAACACCCGTCAGTATGCACTGTAGTAGGGATACAGACTGCAGTGTAAACACCGTCGGTCCACACTGTAATAGGGATACCGACAGCAGTGTAAACACCCGTCAGTACACACTGTAATAGGGATATAGACTGCAGTGTAAACACCCGTCAGTATGCACTGTATGAGGGATACAGACTGCAGTGTAAACACCGTCGGTCCACACTGTAATAGGGATACAGACAGCAGTGTAAACACCCGTCAGTACGCACTGTAATAGGGATACAGACTGCAGTGTAAACACCCGTCAGTATGCACTGTAGTAGGGATACAGACTGCAGTGTAAACACTGTCGGTCCACACTGTAATAGGGATACAGACAGCAGTGTAAACACCCGTCAGTACGCACTGTAATAGGGATATAGACTGCAGTGTAAACACCCGTCAGTACGCACTGTAATAGGGATATAGACTGCAGTGTAAACACCCGTCAGTATGCACTGTATGAGGGATACAGACTGCAGTGTAAACACCGTCGGTCCACACTGTAATAGGGATACAGACAGCAGTGTAAACACCCGTCAGTACGCACTGTAATAGGGATACAGACTGCAGTGTAAACACCCGTCAGTATGCACTGTAGTAGGGATACAGACTGCAGTTTAAACACCGTCGGTCCACACTGTAATAGGGACACAGACAGCAGTGTAAACACCCGTCAGTACGCACTGTAATAGGGATATAGACTGCAGTGTAAACACCCGTCAGTATGCACTGTATGAGGGATACAGACTGCAGTGTAAACACCGTCGGTCCACACTGTAATAGGGATACAGACAGCAGTGTAAACACCCGTCAGTACGCATTGTAATACGGTTGCAGACTGTAGTGTAAACACCCGTCAGTACGCACTGTAATAAGGATACAGACTGTAGTATAAACACCTGTCAGTTCGCACTGTAATATGGATACAGACTGTAGTATAAACACCTGTCAGCAGGCACTGTAAGAAGGATGCAGACTGCAGTGTAAACACCCGTCGGTCCACACTGTAATAGGGATACAGACAGCAGTGTAAAGACCCGTCAGTACGCATTGTAACACGGTTGCAGCCTGCAGTGTAAACACCCGTCAGTACGCATTGTAATAAGGATACAGACAGCAGTGTAAACACCCGTCAGTACGCATTGTAATACGGTTGCAGACTGCAGTGTAAACACCCGTCAGTACGCATTGTAATAAGGATACAGACTGTAGTGTAAACACCGGTTTGTCCACACTGTAATAGGGATACAGACAGCAGTGTAAACACCCGTCAGTACGCATTGTAATACGGTTGCAGACTGCAGCGTAAACACCCGTCAGTACGCACTGTAATAAGGATACAGACTGTAGTATAAACACCTCTCAGTACGCACTGTAATATTGACATTGACTGCAGTGTAAACACCTGTCGGTACGCACTGTAATACGGTGGCAGGCTGCAGTGTAAACAGCCGTCGGTACACTCTGTAATAGGGATACAGACAGCAGTGTAAACACCCATCAGTACACACTGTAATAAGCATACAGACTGTCGCGTAAACACCCATCAGTACGCACTGTAATAGGGATATAGACAGCAGTGTAAACACCCCTCAGTACGCAGAGTAATGGGGATACAGACTGCAATGTAAAAACCCCTCAGTACACACTGTAATAGGGATACAGACTGCAGTGTAAACACCCATCAGTACGCACTGTAATAGGGATATAGACTGCAGTGTAAACAACCCTCAGTACGCACAGTAATGGGGATACAGACTGCAGTGTAAAAACTCCTCAGTACGCACTGGAATAGGGATAGAGATTACAGCGTAAACACCCGTCAGTACGCACTGAAACAGGGATACAGACTGCAGTGTAAACACCCATCAGTACGCACTGTAATAGGGATACAGACTGCAGTGTAAACACATGTTATTTTGGACTGTAATAGGGATACAGACTGCAGTGTAAACACCCGTACATATGCACAGAAAGAGGGATACAGAAGGCAGTGTAAACACCCGTCAGTAGGCACTGAAAGAGGGATACAGACTGCAGTGTAAACACCCATCTGTACGCACTGTAATAGGGATACAGACTGCAGCGCATACACCCATCATTGTGTACTGTTATAGGAATACGGACTGCAGTGTAAACACCCGTCAGTACGCACTGTAATAGGGATACAGACTGCAGTGTAAACACCCGTCAGTACGCATTGTAATAAGGATACAGACTGTAGTGTAAACACCCATCAGTACGCACTGTAATAGGGATACAGACTGCAGTGTAAACACCCGTCTGTACGCACTGTAATAGGGATGCAGATTGCAGTATGCACTGTAATAGCGATACAGACTGCAGTGTACCTGTCATTACGCAGAGTATTAGGGATACAAACTGCAGTGTAAGCACCTGTCAGTACGCACGGTAATAGGGATACAGACTGCAGTGTAAACACCCGTCAGTATGCACTGTAATAGGGATACAGACTGTAGTTTAAACACCATTCAGTACGCACTGTAATAAGGATACAGACTGTAGCATAAACACCCCTCAGTACGCACAGTAATGGGGATACAGACTGCAGTGTACCTGTCATTACGCAGAGTATTAGGGATACAAACTGCAGTGTAAGCACCTGTCAGTACGCACGGTAATAGGGATACAGACTGCAGTGTAAACACCCTTCAGTACGCACTGTCATAGCGATACAGACTGCAGTGTTCCTGTCATTACGCATAGTATTAGGGATACAAACTGCAGTGTCAACACCCGTCAGTATGCACTGTAATAGGGATACAGACTGCAGTGTAAACATCCGTCAATATGCACTTTAATAGGCATACAGACTGCAGTGTAAACACCCGTCAGTATGCACTGTAATAGGGATACAGACTGCAGTGTAAACACCCGTCAGTATGCACTGTAATAGGCATACAGACTGCAGTGTAAACACCCGTCTGTACGCACTGTAATAGGGATGCAGACTGCAGTACGCACTGTAATAGCGATACAGACTCCAGTGTACCTGTCATTACGCAGAGTATTAGGGATACAAACTGCAGTGTAAGCACCTGTAAGTACGCACGGTAATAGGGATACAGACTGCAGTGTAAACACCCGTCAGTACACACTGTAATAGGGATACAGACTGCAGTGTAAACACCCGTCAGTATGCACTGTAATAGAGATACAGACTGCAGTGTAAACACCCGTCAGTACGCATTGTAATAAGGATACAGACTGTAGTGTAAACACCCATCAGTACGCACTGTAAAAGGGATACAGACTGCAGTGTAAACACCCGTCGGTCCACACTGTAATAGGGATACAGACAGCAGTGTAAACACCCGTCAGTTCGCATTGTAATAAGGATACAGACTGTAGTGTAAACACCCGTCAGTACGCACTGTAATAGGGATACAGACTGCAGTGTAAACACCTGTGCATATGCACTGAAAGAGAGACACAGACTGTAAAGGAAACACCTGTCAGCAGGCACTGTAAGAAGGATGCAGACGACAGTGTAAACACTCGTCAGTACGCACTGTAATAGGGATACAGACTGCAGTGTAAACACCCGTCAGTATGCACTGTAGTAGGGATACAGACTGCAGTGTAAACACCGTCGGTCCACACTGTAATAGGGATACCGACAGCAGTGTAAACACCCGTCAGTACGCACTGTAATAGGGATATAGACTGCAATGTAAACACCCGTCAGTATGCACTGTATGAGGGATACAGACTGCAGTGTAAACACCGTCGGTCCACACTGTAATAGGGATACAGACAGCAGTGTAAACACCCGTCAGTACGCACTGTAATAGGGATACAGACTGCAGTGTAAACACCCGTCAGTATGCACTGTAGTAGGGATACAGACTGCAGTGTAAACACCGTCGGTCCACACTGTAATAGGGATACAGACAGCAGTGTAAACACCCGTCAGTACGCACTGTAATAGGGATATAGACTGCAGTGTAAACACCCGTCAGTACGCACTGTAATAGGGATATAGACTGCAGTGTAAACACCCGTCAGTATGCACTGTATGAGGGATACAGACTGCAGTGTAAACACTGTCGGTCCACACTGTAATAGGGATACAGACAGCAGTGTAAACACCCGTCAGTACGCACTGTAATAGGGATACAGACTGCAGTGTAAACACCCGTCAGTATGCACTGTAGTAGGGATACAGACTGCAGTGTAAACCCCGTCGGTCCACACTGTAATAGGGATACAGACAGCAGTGTAAACACCCGTCAGTACGCACTGTAATAGGGATATAGACTGCAGTGTAAACACCCGTCAGTATGCACTGTATGAGGGATACAGACTGCAGTGTAAACACCGTCGGTCCACACTGTAATAGGGATACAGACAGCAGTGTAAACACCCGTCAGTACGCATTGTAATACGGTTGCAGACTGTAGTGTAAACACCCGTCAGTTCGCACTGTAATATGGATACAGACTGTAGTATAAACACCTGTCAGCAGGCACTGTAAGAAGGATGCAGACTGCAGTGTAAACACCCGTCGGTCCACACTGTAATAGGGATACAGACAGCAGTGTAAAGACCCGTCAGTACGCATTGTAACACGGTTGCAGCCTGCAGTGTAAACACCCGTCAGTACGCATTGTAATAAGGATACAGACAGCAGTGTAAACACCCGTCAGTACGCATTGTAATACGGTTGCAGACTGCAGTGTAAACACCCGTCAGTACGCATTGTAATAAGGATACAGACTGCAGTGTAAACACCGGTTTGTCCACACTGTAATAGGGATACAGACAGCAGTGTAAACACCCGTCAGTACGCATTGTAATACGGTTGCAGACTGCAGCGTAAACACCCGTCAGTACGCACTGTAATAAGGATACAGACTGTAGTATAAACACCTCTCAGTACGCACTGTAATATTGACATTGACTGCAGTGTAAACACCTGTCGGTACGCACTGTAATACGGTGGCAGGCTGCAGTGTAAACAGCCGTCGGTACACTCTGTAATAGGGATACAGACAGCAGTGTAAACACCCATCAGTACACACTGTAATAAGCATACAGACTGTCGCGTAAACACCCATCAGTACGCACTGTAATAGGGATATAGACAGCAGTGTAAACACCCCTCAGTACGCAGAGTAATGGGGATACAGACTGCAATGTAAAAACCCCTCAGTACACACTGTAATAGGGATACAGACTGCAGTGTAAACACCCATCAGTACGCACTGTAATAGGGATATAGACTGCAGTGTAAACAACCCTCAGTACGCACAGTAATGGGGATACAGACTGCAGTGTAAAAACCCCTCAGTACGCACTGGAATAGGGATGGAGATTACAGCGTAAACACCCGTCAGTACGCACTGAAACAGGGATACAGACTGCAGTGTAAACACCCATCAGTACGCACTGTAATAGGGATACAGACTGCAGTGTAAACACATGTTATTTTGGACTGTAATAGGGATACAGACTGCAGTGTAAACACCCGTACATATGCACAGAAAGAGGGATACAGAAGGCAGTGTAAACACCCGTCAGTAGGCACTGAAAGAGGGATACAGACTGCAGTGTAAACACCCATCTGTACGCACTGTAATAGGGATACAGACTGCAGCGCATACACCCATCATTGTGTACTGTTATAGGAATACGGACTGCAGTGTAAACACCCGTCAGTACGCACTGTAATAGGGATACAGACTGCAGTGTAAACACCCGTCAGTACGCATTGTAATAAGGATACAGACTGTAGTGTAAACACCCATCAGTACGCACTGTAATAGGGATACAGACTGCAGTGTAAACACCCGTCTGTACGCACTGTAATAGGGATGCAGATTGCAGTATGCACTGTAATAGCGATACAGACTGCAGTGTACCTGTCATTACGCAGAGTATTAGGGATACAAACTGCAGTGTAAGCACCTGTCAGTACGCACGGTAATAGGGATACAGACTGCAGTGTAAACACCCGTCAGTATGCACTGTAATAGGGATACAGACTGTAGTTTAAACACCATTCAGTACGCACTGTAATAAGGATACAGACTGTAGCATAAACACCCCTCAGTACGCACAGTAATGGGGATACAGACTGCAGTGTACCTGTCATTACGCAGAGTATTAGGGATACAAACTGCAGTGTAAGCACCTGTCAGTACGCACGGTAATAGGGATACAGACTGCAGTGTAAACACCCGTCAGTACGCACTGTAACAGGGATACAGACTGTAGTATAAACACCTCTCAGTACGCACTGTAATAGGGATACAGACTGCAGTGTGAACACCGGTCAGTCTGCACTGTAATAGGGATACGGACTGCAGTGTTAACACCCGTCAGTATGGACTGTAATAGGGATACAGACTGCAGGGTAAACATCCGTCACTACACCCTGTAATAGGGATACAGACTAGTGTAAACACCCGTCAGTGCGGACTGTAATAGGGATACAGACTGCAGCGTAAACACCCGTCAATATGCACTGTAATAGGGATACAGACTGCAGTGTAAACACCCGTCAGTACGGACTGTAATAGGGATACAGACTGCAGGGTAAACACCCGTCACTACACCCCGTTATAGGGATACAGACTGCAGTGTAAACACCCGTCAGTACGGACTGTAATAGGGATACAGACTGCAGCGTAAACACCCGTCAGTTTGCACTGTATTCGGGATACAGACTGCAGTGTGAACACCCGTCTGTACGCACTGTAATAGGGATGCAGACTGCAGTACGCACTGGAACAGGGATACAGACTGCAGTGTACCTGTCATTAAGTAGAGTATTAGGGATACAAACTGCAGTGCAAGCACCCGTCTGTACGCACGGTAATAGGGATACAGACTGCAGTATAAACATCCGTCAATATGCACAGTAATAGGGATACAGACGGCAGTGTAAACACCCGTCAGTACGCACTGTAACAGGGATACAGACTGCAGTGTAAACACCATTCAGTACGCACTGTCATAGCGATACAGACTGCAGTGTACCTGTCAATACGCATAGTATTAGGGATACAAACTGCAGTGTCAACACCCGTCAGTATGCACTGTAATAGGGATACAGACTGCAGTGTAAACATCCGAAAATATGCACTTTAATAGGCATACAGACTGCAGTGTAAACACCCGTCAGTATGCACTGTAATAGGGATACAGACTGCAGTGTAAACACCCGTCAGTACGCACTGTAATAGGCATAAAAACTGCAGTGTAAACACCCGTCAGTATGCGCTGTAATAGGGATACAGACTGCAGTGTAAACACCCGTCAGTATGCACTGTAATAGGGATACAGACTGCAGTGTAAACACCCGTCAGTACGCATTGTAATAAGGATACAGACTGTAGTGTAAACACCCATCAGTACGCACAGTAAAAGGGATACAGACTGCAGTGTAAACACCCGTCTGTACGCACTGTAATAGGGATGCAGACTGCAGTACGCACTGTAATAGCGATACAGACTGCAGTGTACCTGTCATTACGCAGAGTATTAGGGATACAAACTGCAGTGTAAGCACCTGTAAGTACGCACGGTAATAGGGATACAGACTGCAGTGTAAACACCCGTCAGTACACACTGTAATAGGGATACAGACTGCAGTGTAAACACCCGTCAGTATGCACTGTAATAGAGATACAGACTGCAGTGTAAACACCCGTCAGTACACACTGTAATGTGGATATAGACTGCAGTGTAAACACCCGTCAGTACGCATTGTAATAGGGATATAGACTGCAGTGTAAACAACCCTCAGTACGCACAGTAATGGGGATACAGACTGCAGTGTAAAAACCCCTCAGTACGCACTGGAATAGGGATAGAGATTACAGCGTAAACACCCGTCAGTACGCACTGAAACAGGGATACAGACTGCAGTGTAAACACCCATCAGTACGCACTGTAATAGGGATACAGACTGCAGTATAAACACATGTTATTTTGGACTGTAATAGGGATACAGACTGCAGTGTAAACACCCGTACATATGCACAGAAAGAGGGATACAGAAGGCAGTGTAAACACCCGTCAGTAGGCACTGAAAGAGGGATACAGACTGCAGTGTAAACACCCTCTGGACACACTGTAATAGGGATACAGACTGCAGCGCATACACCCAATATTGTGTACTGTAATAGGAATACGGACTGCAGTGTAAACACCCGTCAGTACGCACTGTAATAGGGATACAGACTGCAGTGTAAACACCCGTCAGTACGCATTGCAATAAGGATACAGACTGTAGTGTTAACACCCATCAGTACGCACTGTAATAGGGATACAAACTGCAGTGTAAGCACCTGTCAGTACGCACAGTAATAGGGATACAGACTGCAGTGTAAACACCCGTCAGTACGCACTGTAATAGGGATACAGACTTCAGTGTAAACATCCGTCAATATGCACTGTAATAGGGATACAGACTGCAGTGTAAACACCCATCAGTACGGACTGTAATAGGGATACGGACTGCAGGGTAAACACCCGTCACTACACACCGTTATAGGGATACAGACTGCAGTGTAAACACCCGTCAGTACGGACTGTATAAATGGATACAGACTGCAGCGTAAACACCCGTCAGTTTGCACTGTATTCGGGATACAGACTGCAGTGTGAACACCCGTCTGTACGCACTGTAATAGGGATGCAGACTGCAGTACGCACTGTAACAGCGATACAGACTGCAGTGTACCTGTCATTAAGTAGAGTATTAGGGATACAAACTGCAGTGCAAGCACCCGTCAGTACGCACTGTAATAGGGATACAGACTGCAGTATAAACATCCGTCAATATGCACTGTAATAGGGATACAGACGGAAGTGTAAACACCCGTCAGTACGCACTGTAACAGGGATACAGACTGCAGTGTAAACACCCTTCAGTACGCACCGTAATAGGGATACAGACTGCAGTGCAAACACCCATCACTGTGTTCTGTGATAGGAATACGGACTGCAGTGTAAACACCCGTCAGTACGCACTGTAATAGGGATACAGACTGCAGTGTAAACACCTGTCAGTACACACTGTCATAGGGATACAGACTGCAGTGTACCTGTCATTACGCATAGTATTAGGGATACAAACTGCAGTGTAAACACCCGTCAGTACGCACTGTAATAGGGATGCAGACTACAGTGTAAACACACGTCAGTACGCACGGCAATAGGGATACAGACTGCACTATAAACATCCGTCAATATGCACTGTCATAGGCATACAGACTGCAGTGTAAACACCCGTCAGTATGCACTGTAATAGGGATACAGACTGCAGTGTAAACACCCGTCTGTACGCACTGTAATAGGGATGGAGACTGCAGTACGCACTGTAATAGCGATACAGACTGCAGTGTACCTGTCATTACGCAGAGTATTAGGGATACAAACTGGAGTGTAAGCACCTGTAAGTACGCACGGTAATAGGGATACAGACTGCAGTGTAAACACCCGTCAGTACACACTGTAATAGGGATACAGACTGCAGTGTAAACACCCGTCAGTATGCACTGTAATAGAGATACAGACTGCAGTGTAAACACCCGTCAGTACACACTGTAATGTGGATATAGACTGCAGTGTAAACACCCGTCAGTACGCACTGTAATAGGGATATAGACTGCAGTGTAAACAACCCTCAGTACGCACAGTAATGGGGATACAGACTGCAGTGTAAACACCCCTCAGTACGCACTGGAATAGGGATAGAGATTACAGCATAAACACATGTTATTTTGGACTGTAATAGGGATACAGACTGCAGTGTAAACACCCGTACATATGCACAGAAAGAGGGATACAGAAGGCAGTGTAAACACCCGTCAGTAGGCACTGAAAGAGGGATACAAACTGCAGTGTAAGCACCTGTCAGTACGCACGGTAATAGGGATACAGACTGCAGTGTAAACACCCGTCAGTACACACTGTAATAGGGATACATACTTCAGTGTAAACATCCGTCAATATGCACTGTAATAGGGATACAGACTGCAGTGTAAACACCCGTCAGTACGGACTGTAATAGGGATACAGACTCCAGGGTAAACACCCGTCACTACACACCATTATAGGGATACAGACTGCAGTGTAAACACCCGTCAGTACGGACTGTAATAGGGATACAGACTTCAGCGTAAACACCCGTCAGTTCGCACTGTATTTGGGATACAGACTGCAGTGTGAACACCCGTCTGTACGCACTGTAATAGGGATGCAGACTGCAGTACGCACTGTAACAGCGATACAGACTGCAGTGTACCTGTCATTAAGTAGAGTATTAGGGATACAAACTGCAGTGCAAGCACCCGTCAGTACGCACGGTAATCGGGATACAGACTGCAGTATAAACTTCCGTCAATATGCACTGTAATAGGGATACAGACGGCAGTGTAAACACCAGTCAGTACGCACTGTAACAGGGATACAGACTGCAGTGTAAACACCCTTCAGTACGCACTGTAATAGGGATACAGACTGCAGTGCAAACACCCATCACTGTGTACTGTGATAGGAATACGGACTGCAGTGTAAACACCCGTCAGTACGCACTGTAATAGGGATACAGACTGCAGTGTAAACACCTGTCCGTACACACTGTCATAGCGATACAGACTGCAGTGGACCTGTCATTACGCATAGTATTAGGGATACAAACTGCAGTGTAAACACCCGTCAGTACGCACTGTAATAGGGATGCAGACTACAGTGTAAACACACGTCAGTACGCACGGCAATAGGGATACAGACTGCACTATAAACATCCGTCAATATGCACTTTAATAGGCATACAGACTGCAGTGTAAACACCCGTCAGTATGCACTGTAATAGGGATACAGACTGCAGTGTAAACACCCATCAGTACGCACTGTAAAAGGGATACAGACTGCAGTGTAAACACCCGTCTGTACGCACTGTAATAGGGATGCAGACTGCAGTACGCACTGTAATAGCGATACAGACTGCAGTGTACCTGTCATTACGCAGAGTATTAGGGATACAAACTGCAGTGTAAGCACCTGTAAGTACGCACGGTAATAGGGATACAGACTGCAGTGTAAACACCCGTCAGTACAGACTGTAATAGGGATACAGACTGCAGTGTAAACACCTGTCAGTATGCACTGTAATAGAGATACAGACTGCAGTGTAAACACCCGTCAGTACACACTGTATGTGGATATAGACTGCAGTGTAAACACCCGTCAGTACGCACTGTAATAGGGATATAGACTGCAGTGTAAACAACCCTCAGTACGCACAGTAATGGGGATACAGACTGCGGTGTAAAAACCCCTGAGTACGCACTGGAATAGGGATAGAGATTACAGTGTAAACACATGTTATTTTGGACTGTAATAGGGATACAGACTGCAGTGTAAACACCCGTACATATGCACAGAAAGAGGGATACAGAAGGCAGTGTAAACACCCGTCAGTAGGCACTGAAAGAGGGATACAAACTGCAGTGTAAGCACCTGTCAGTACGCACGGTAATAGGGATACAGACTGCAGTGTAAACACCCGTCAGTACACACTGTAATAGGGATACATACTTCAGTGTAAACATCCGTCAATATGCACTGTAATAGGGATACAGACTGCAGTGTAAACACCCGTCAGTACGGACTGTAATAGGGATACAGACTCCAGGGTAAACACCCGTCACTACACACCGTTATAGGGATACAGACTGCAGTGTAAACACCCGTCAGTACAGACTGTAATAGGGATACAGACTGCAGTGTAAACACCCGTCAGTTTGCACTGTATTTGGGATACAGACTGCAGTGTGAACACCCGTCTGTACGCACTGTAATAGGGATGCAGACTGCAGTACGCACTGTAACAGCGATACAGACTGCAGTGTACCTGTCATTAAGTAGAGTATTAGGGATACAAACTGCAGTGCAAGCACCCGTCAGTACGCACGGTAATCGCGATACAGACTGCAGTATAAACATCCGTCAATATGCACTGTAATAGGGATACAGACGGCAGTGTAAACACCAGTCAGTACGCACTGTAACAGGGATACAGACTGCAGTGTAAACACCCTTCAGTACGCACTGTAATAGGGATACAGACTGCAGTGTAAACACCTGTCAGTACACACTGTCATAGCGATACAGACTGCAGTGGACCTGTCATTACGCATAGTATTAGGGATACAAACTGCAGTGTAAACACCCGTCAGTACGCACTGTAATAGGGATGCAGACTACAGTGTAAACACACGTCAGTACGCACGGCAATAGGGATACAGACTGCACTATAAACATCCGTCAATATGCACTTTAATAGGCATACAGACTGCAGTGTAAACACCCGTCAGTATGCACTGTAATAGGGATACAGACTGCAGTGTAAACACCCATCAGTACGCACTGTAAAAGGGTTACAGACTGCAGTGTAAACACCCGTCTGTACGCACTGTAATAGGGATGCAGACTGCAGTACGCACTGTAATAGCGATACAGACTGCAGTGTACCTGTCATTACGCAGAGTATTAGGGATACAAAATGCAGTGTAAGCACCTGTAAGTACGCACGGTAATAGGGATACAGACTGCAGTGTAAACACCCGTCAGTACACACTGTAATAGGGATACAGACTGCAGCGTGAACACCCGTCACTATGCACTGTAATAGGGATGCAGACTGCAGTACGCACTGTAATAGCGATACAGACTGCAGTGTACCTGTCATTACGTAGAGTATTAGGGATACAAACTGCAGTGTAAGCACCTGTAAGTACGCACGGTAATAGGGATACAGACTGCAGTGTAAACACCCGTCAGTACACACTGTAATAGGGATACAGACTGCAGTGTGAACACCCGTTAGTATGCAATGTAATAGGGATACAGACAGCAGTGTAAACACCCGTCGGTCCACACTGTAATAGGGATACAGTCAGCAGTCTAAACACCCGGCAGTACACATTGTAATAAGGATACAGACTGTAGCGTAAACACCCGTCAGTACACACTGTAATATGGATATAGACTGCAGTGTAAACACCCATCGGTACACACTGTAATAGGGATACAGACAGCAGTGTAAACACCCGTCAGTATGCACTGTAATAGGGATACAGACTGTAGTTTAAACACCATTCAGTATGCACTGTAATAAGGATACAGACAGTCGCGTAAACACCCCTCAGTACGCACAGTAATGGGGATAGAGACTGCAGTGTAAAAACCCCTCAGTACGCACTGTAATAGGTATAGAGACTACAGTGTAAACACCCGTCAGTACGCACTGTAACAGGGATACAGACCGCAGTGTAAACACCCTTCAGTACGCACTGTAATAGGGATACAGACTGCAGTGTAAACACCCGTCAGTATGGACTGTAATAGGGATACAGACTGCAGGGTAAACATCCGTCACTACACCCTGTAATAGGGATACAGACTGCAGTGTAAACACCTGTCAGTACGGACTGTAATAAGGATACAGACTGCAGCGTAAACACCCATCAGTATGCACTGTAATAGTGATACAGACTGCAGTGTAAACACCCGTCAGTAGGCACTGTAATAGGGATACAGACTGCAGTGTAAACACCCGTCAGTAGGCACTGTAATAGGGATACAGACTGCAGTGTACACACCCATCAGTACGCACTGTAATAGGGATACAGACTGCAGTGTAAACATCCGTCCGTACGCACTGTAATAGGGATGCAGACTGCAGTACGCACTGTAATAGCGATACACATTGCAGTGTACCTGTCATTACGCAGAGTATTAGGGATACAAACTGCAGGGCAGGCACCCGTCAGTACGCACGGTAATAGGGATACAGACTGCAGTATAAACATCCGTCAATATGCACTGTAATAGGGATACAGACTGCAGTGTAAACACCCGTCAGTACGCACTTTAATAGGGATACAGGCTGCAGTGTAAACACCCGTCAGTATGCACTGTAATAGGGATTCAGACTGCCGTTTAAACAGCCGTCAGTACACACTGTAATAGCGATACACACTGCAGTGTAAACACCCGTCGGTCCACACTGTAATAGGGATACAGACAGCAGTATAAACTCCCGTCAGTACACATTGTAATAAGGATACAGACTGCAGTGTAAACACCCGTCAGTACGCACTGTAATAGGGATACAGACTGCAGTGTAAATACCCGTCAGTATGCACTGTAATAGGGATACAGACAGCAGTGTAAACACCCGTCAGTACGCATTGTAATAAGGATACAGACTGTAGTGTAAACACCCGTTAGTACGCACTGTAATAGGGATACAGACTGCAGTGTAACCACCCGTCTGTATGCATTGTAATAGGGATACAGACAGCAGTGTAAACACCCGTCAGTACGCACTGTAATAGGGATACAGACAGCGGTTTAAACACCTGTCAGGAGGCACTGTAATAAGGATACAGACTGTAGTGTAAACACCCATCAGTACGCAGTGTAATAGCGATGCAGACTACAGTGTAAACACTCGTCAGTACACACTGTAATAGGGATGCAGACTGCAGTGTAAACACCCGTCAGTATGCACTGTAATAGGGATATAGACTGCAGTGTAAACACCCGTCAGTACACACTGTAATAGGGATACAGACTGCAGTGTAAACATCCGTCAATATGCACTGTAATAGCGATACAGACTGCAGTGTACCTGTCATTACGCAGAGTATTAGGGATACAAACTGCAGTGTAAGCACCTGTCAGTACGTACGGTAATAGGGATACAGACTGCAGTGTAAACACCCGTCAGTACGCACTGTAATAGGGATACAGACTGCAGTGTAAACACCCGTCAGTACGCACTGTAATAGGGATACAGACTGCAGTGTAAACATCCGTCAATATGCACTGTAATAGGGATACAGACTGCAGTGTAAACACCCATCAGTACGTACTGTAATAGGGATACAGACTGCAGTATAAACATCCGTCAATATGCACAGTAATAGTGATACAGACTGCAGTGTAAACTCCCGTCAGTACGCACTGTAATAGGGATACAGACTGCAGCGTAAACACCCGTCAGTACGCACTGTAATCGGGATACAGGCTGCAGTGTAAACACCCGTCAGTATGCACTGTAATAGGGATTCAGACTGCAGTGTAAATTCCCGTCAGTACACACTATAATAGGGATACAGACTGCAGTGTAAACACCCGTCAGTACGCATTGTAATATGGTTGCAGACTGCAGTGTAAACACCCGTCAGTACGCACTGTAATAAGGATACAGACTGTAGTATAAACACCTCTCAGTACGCACTGTAATATGGATATTGACTGCAGTGTAAACACCTGTCGGTACGCACTGTAATACGGTTGCAGACTGCAGTGTAAACACCCGTCAGTAGGCACTGTAATAGGGATACAGACTGCAGTGTAAACACCCATCAGTACGCACTGTAATAGGGATACAGACTGCAGTATAAACATCCGTCAATATGCACTGTAATAGGGATACAGACTGCAGTGTAAACACCCGTCAGTACGCACTTTAATAGGGATACAGACTGCAGCGTAAACACCCGTCAGTACGCACTGTAATCGGGATACAGGCTGCAGTGTAATCACCCGTCAGTACGCATTGTAATAAGGATACAGACTGTAGTGTAAACACCCGTCAGTATACACTGTAATAGGGATAAGACTGCCGTGCAAACACCCGTCAGTATGCACTGTAATAGGGATACAGACTGCAGTGTAAACACCTGTCATTACGCATAGTATTAGGGATACAAACTGCAGTGTAAACACACGTCAGTACGCACTGTAATAGGGATACAGACTGCAGTGTAAACACACGTCAGTACGCACGGCAATAGGGATACAGACTGCACTATAAACATCCGTCAATATGCACTTTAATAGTCATACAGACTGCAGTGTAAACACCCGTCAGTATGCACTGTAATAGGGATACAGACTGCAGTGTATACACCCATCAGTATGCACTGTAATAGGGATACAGACTGCAGTGTGAACACCCGTTAGTATGCAATGTAATAGGGATACAGACAGCAGTGTAAACACCCGTCAGTACGGACTGTATAAATGGATACAGACTGCAGCGTAAACACCCGTCAGTTTGCACTGTATTCGGGATACAGACTGCAGTGTGAACACCCGTCTGTACGCACTGTAATAGGGATGCAGACTGCAGTACGCACTGTAACAGCGATACAGACTGCAGTGTACCTGTCATTAAGTAGAGTATTAGGGATACAAACTGCAGTGCAAGCACCCGTCAGTACGCACTGTAATAGGGATACAGACTGCAGTATAAACATCCGTCAATATGCACTGTAATAGGGATACAGACGGAAGTGTAAACACCCGTCAGTACGCACTGTAACAGGGATACAGACTGCAGTGTAAACACCCTTCAGTACGCACCGTAATAGGGATACAGACTGCAGTGCAAACACCCATCACTGTGTTCTGTGATAGGAATACGGACTGCAGTGTAAACACCCGTCAGTACGCACTGTAATAGGGATACAGACTGCAGTGTAAACACCTGTCAGTACACACTGTCATAGGGATACAGACTGCAGTGTACCTGTCATTACGCATAGTATTAGGGATACAAACTGCAGTGTAAACACCCGTCAGTACGCACTGTAATTGGGATATAGACTGCAGTGTAGCACCTGTTAATACGCAGTGTAATAGGGATATGGACTGCAGTGTAAACACCCGTCAGTACGCACTGTAGTAGGGATATAGACTGCAGTGGAAACACCCCTCAGTAAGCACTGTAATACGGATACCGACTGCAGTGTAAACACCCATCAGTCCGCACTGTAATAGCGATACAGACTGCAGAGTAAACAACCGTCAGTAGGCACTGTAACAGGGATATAGACTGCCGTGTTAACACCCATCAGTACGCACTGAAAGAGGGATACAGACTGAAGTGTAAATACCCATCAGTATGTACTGTAATAGGGATACAGACTGCAGTGTAAACTCCCGTCAGTACGCACTGTAATAGGGATACAGACTGCAGCGTAAACACCCGTCAGTACGCACTGTAATAGGGATACAGACTGCAGTGTAAACACCTGTCAGTATGCACTGTAATAGGGATACAGACTGCAGTGTAAACACCCGTCAGTATGGACTGTAATAGGGATACAGACTGCAGGGTAAACATCCGTCACTACACCCTGTAATAGGGATACAGACTGCAGTGTGAACACCCGTCAGTACGGACTGTAATAGGGATACAGACTGCAGGGTAAACACCCGTCACTACACACTGTTATAGGGATACAGACTGCAGTGCAAACACCCGTCAGTACGGACTGTAATAGGGATACCGACTGCAGCGTAAACACCCATCAGTATGCACTGTATTAGGGATACAGACTGCAGTGTGAACACCCGTCTGTACGCACTGTAATAGGGAAGCAGACTGTAGTACACACTGTAAAAGCGATACAGACTGCAGTGTACCTGTCATTACGCAGAGTATTAGGGATACAAACTGCAGTGCAAGCACCCGTCAGTACGCATGGTAATAGGGATACAGACTGCAGTATAAACATCCGTCAATATGCACTGTAATAGGGATACAGACGGCAGTGTAAACACCCGTCAGTACGCACTGTAATCGGGATACAGACTGCAGCGTAAACACCCGTCAGTACGCACTGTAATAGGGATACAGGCTGCAGTGTCAACACCCGTCAGTATGCACTGTAATAGGGATACAGACTGCAGTGTAAACATCCGTCGGTCCACACTGTAATAGGGATACAGACAGCAGTGTAAACACCCGTCAGTACGCATTGTAATAAGGATACAGACTGTAGTGTGAACACCCGTCAGTACGCACTGTAATTGGGATACAGACTGCAGTGTAACCACCCGTCGGTCCACACTGTAATAGAGATACAGACAGCAGTGTAAACACCCGTCAGTATGCATTGTAATAAGGATACAGACTGCAGTGTAAACACCCGTCAGTATGTACTGTAATAGGGATACAGACTGCAGTGTAAACACCCGTCAGTACCCACTGTAATATGGATACAGACTGCAGTGTAAACACCCGTCAGTATGCACTGTAATATGGATATAGACTGCAGTGTAAACACCCCTCAGTACACACTGTAATAGGGCTAAAGACTGCAGTCAAAACACATGTCAGTACACACTGTAATATTGATACAGACTGCAGAGTAAACACCTGTCAGTACGCACTGTAATAGGGATACAGACTGCAGTGTAAACACCCGTCAGTATGCACTGTAATGTGGATACAGACTGCAGTGTAAACACCCTTCAGTACGCACTGTAATAGGGATACAGACTGCAGTGTAAACACCCTTCAGTACGCACTGTAATAGTGATACAGACTGCGGTGTAAACAACCGTCAGTACGCACTGTAATAGAGATACAGACTGAACTGTAAACACCCATCAGTACGCACTGTAATAGGGATACAGACTGCAGTGTAAACACCCATCTTTACGCAATGTAATAGGGATGCAGATTGCCGTGTTAGCACCCGTCAGTACGCGCTGTAATAGGGATGCAGACTGCAGTGTAAACACCACTTAGTAGTCATGTAATAGGGATACAGACTGCAGTGTAAATACCCCTCAGTATGCACTGCAATAGGGATATAGTCTGCAGCGTCAACACTCATCAGTACACACTGTAATGCGGATATAGACTGCAGTGAAAACACCCGTCAGTACGCACTGTAATAGGGATACAGACTGCAGTGTAAACACCCGTCAGTACGCACTGTAATTGGGATATAGACTGCAGTGTAGCACCTGTTAATACGCAGTGTAATAGGGATATGGACTGCAGTGTAAACACCCGTCAGTACGCACTGTAGTAGGGATATAGACTGCAGTGGAAACACCCCTCAGTAAGCACTGTAATACGGATACCGACTGCAGTGTAAACACCCATCAGTCCGCACTGTAATAGCGATACAGACTGCAGAGTAAACAACCGTCAGTAGGCACTGTAATAGGGATATAGACTGCCGTGTAAACACCCATCAGTACGCACTGAAAGAGGGATACAGACTGAAGTGTAAATACCCATCAGTATGTACTGTAATAGGGATGCAGACTGCAGTGTAAACACCCACCAGTACGCACTGTAATAGGGATACAGACTGCAGTGTAAACACCCACCAGTACGCACTGTAATAGGGATACAGACTGTAGTGTAAACACCCACCAGTACGCACTGTAATAGGGATACAGAGTGCAGTGTAAACACCCGTCATTAAACATTGTAATCGGGATACAGACTGCAGTGCAAACATCCATCAGTACGCACTGTAATGGGGGTACAGTATTAACACCTGTCAGTACGCACTGTAATAGGAATAAAGACTGCAGTGTAAACAACCCGTCAGTACCCACTGTAATAGGGATCCAGAACGCAGTGTAAACACCCGTCAGTATGCTCTGTAATAGGGATACAGACCGAAGTGTAAACACCCGTCAATACGCACTTTAATAGGGATACAGACTACAGTGTCAACACCTGTCAGTGCACACTGTAATAGGGATATAGACTGCAGTGTAAACACCCCTCAGTAACCACTGTAATAGGGATACAGACTAGAGTGTAAACACTCATCAGTACGCACTGTAATAGGGATACAGACTACAGTATTAACACCCGTCAGTACGCACTGTAATGGCGATACAGACTGCAGTGTAAACACCCGTCAGTACACACTGTAATAAGGAGACAGACTGCAGTGTAAACACCCATCAGGACGCAGTGTAATAGGATCCAGATTGTACTTTAACACCCGTCAGTACGCACTGTAATAGGGATACAGACTGCAGTGTAAACACCCGTCAGTACGCAATGTATTAGGGATACAGACAGCAGTGTAAACACCTGTCAGTACGCAATGTATTAGGGATACAGACTGCAGTGTAAACACCCGTCAGTACGCAATGTATTAGGGATACAGAGTGCATTGTAAACACCCGTCATTAAACATTGTAATAGTGATACAGACTGCAGTGTAAACACGCGTCATTACGCACTTTAACAGGGATACCGACTGCAGTGCAAACATCCATCAGTACGCACTGTAATAGGGATACAGACAGCTGTGTAAAAACCCGTAACTACGCTCTGTAATAGGGATACAGACCGAAGTGTAAACACCTGTCAATACACACTGTACTAGCGATACCGACTGCAGTGTAAACACCCATCAGTACACACTGTAATGGGTTTACAGACTGCAGTGTAAACACCCGTCAGTACGCACTGCAATAGGGATACAGACTGCAGTGTAAACACCCGTCAGTACGCACTGTACTAGCGATACCGACTGCAGTGTAAACACCCATCAGTACACACTGTAATGGGTTTACAGACTGCAGTGTAAACACCCGTCAGTATGCACCGTAATAGGAATACAGACTGCAGTGTAAACACCTGTCAGTACGCACTGTTATAGGGATACAGACTGCAGTGTACACACCTGTCAGTACACACTGTAATAGGGATACAGACTGCAGTTTAAACAACTGTCAGTACGCACTGTAAGAGGGATACAGACTGCAGTGTAAACACCCGTCACAACGCACTGTAATAGGCATACAGACTGCAGTGTAAACACCCATCAGTATGCACTGTAATAGTGATACAGACAGCAGTATAAACACCCGTCAGTACGCAATGTATTAGGGATACAGACTGCAGTGTAAACACCCGTCAGTACGCAATGTATTAGGGATACAGAGTGCATTGTAAACACCCGTCATTAAACATTGTAATAGTGATACAGACTGCAGTGTAAACACGCGTCATTACGCACTTTAACAGGGATACCGACTGCAGTGCAAACATCCATCAGTACGCACTGTAATAGGGATACAGACAGCTGTGTAAAAACCCGTAACTACGCTCTGTAATAGGGATACAGACCGAAGTGTAAACACCCGTCAATACACACTGTACTAGCGATACCGACTGCAGTGTAAACACCCATCAGTACACACTGTAATGGGTTTACAGACTGCAGTGTAAACACCCGTCAGTACGCACTGCAATAGGGATACAGACTGCAGTGTAAACACTCGTCAGTATGCACCGTAATAGGAATACAGACTGCAGTGTAAACACCTATCAGTACGCACTGTAATAGGGATACAGACTGCAGTGTAAACACCCGTCAGTACACACTGTAATAGGGATACAGACTGCAGTGTAAACACCCGTCAGTACGCACTGTTATAGGGATACAGACTGCAGTGTACACACCTGTCAGTACACACTGTAATAGGGATACAGACTGCAGTTTAAACAACTGTCAGTACGCACTGTAAGAGGGATACAGACTGCAGTGTAAACACCCGTCACAACGCACTGTAATAGGCATACAGACTGCAGTGTAAACACCCATCAGTATGCACTGTAATAGTGATACAGACAGCAGTATAAACACCCGTCAGTACGCAATGTATTAGGGATACAGACTGCAGTGTAAACACCCGTCAGTACGCAATGTATTAGGGATACAGAGTGCATTGTAAACACCCGTCATTAAACATTGTAATAGTGATACAGACTGCAGTGTAAACACGCGTCATTACGCACTTTAACAGGGATACCGACTGCAGTGCAAACATCCATCAGTACGCACTGTAATAGGGATACAGACAGCTGTGTAAAAACCCGTAACTACGCTCTGTAATAGGGATACAGACCGAAGTGTAAACACCCGTCAATACACACTGTACTAGCGATACCGACTGCAGTGTAAACACCCATCAGTACACACTGTAATGGGTTTACAGACTGCAGTGTAAACACCCGTCAGTACGCACTGCAATAGGGATACAGACTGCAGTGTAAACACCCGTCAGTATGCACCGTAATAGGAATACAGACTGCAGTGTAAACACCTATCAGTACGCACTGTAATAGGGATACAGACTGCAGTGTAAACACCCGTCAGTACACACTGTAATAGGGATACAGACTGCAGTGTAAACACCCGTCAGTACGCACTGTAATAGGGATACAGACTGCAGTATACACACCTGTCAGTACACACTGTAATAGGGATACAGACTGCAGTTTAAACAACTGTCAGTACGCACTGTAATAGGGATACAGACTGCAGTGTAAACACCCGTCACGACGCACTGTAATAGGCATACAGACTGCAGTGTAAACACCCATCAGTATGCACTGTAATAGTGATACAGACTGCAGTATAAACACCCTTCAGTATGCACTGTAATAGGAATACAGACCGCAGTGCAAATACCCATCAGTACGCACTGTAATAGGCATATAGCCTGCAGTGTAAACAGCCTTCAGTTTACTCTATAATAGATATACAGACTGCAGTGCAAACACCCGTCAGTACGCACTATAATAGGTATACAGACTGCAGTGTAAATGCCCGTCCGTACACACTGTAATAGGGATATAGACTGCAGTATAGATGCCCATTGGTACACACAGTAATAAGTGTACAAACTGCTGTGTAAACACCTGTCAGTACGCACTGAAAGAGGGATACAGACTGCAGTGTAATCACCCGTACGTACGCACTGAAAGGGGGATACAGTCTGCAGTGTAAACACCCGTCTGTATGCACTGTAATAGGGATACAGACTGCAGTGTAAACACCCATCAGTACGCACTGTAATAGGGATACAGACAGCAGTGCAGACACCCATCAGTACACACTGTATTAGGGATACAGACTGCAGTGTAAACACCCTTCAGGACGCACTGTAATAGGGATACAGACTACAGTGTAAACATCCGTCAGTACGCACCGTAATAGGGATACAGACTGCAGTGTAAACACTCGTCAGTACGCCCTGTAATAGGAATCCAGATTGCAGTGTAAACACCCGTCAGTACGCATTGTAATAGGAATACAGACTGCAGTGTAAACACCCCTCAGTACACACTGTAATAGTGATACAGACTGCAGTGTAAACACCCATCAGAATGCGTTGTAATAGGGATACAGACTGCAGTGTAAACACCCGTCAATACACACTGTAATAAGGATACAGACTGCAGTGTAAACGCCCGTCAATACACACTGTAATAAGGATACAGAGTGCAGTGTAAACACCTGTCGGTCCGCACTGAAAGAGGGATAAAATCTGCAGTGTAAACACCCATCATTACGCACAATAATAGGGTTACAGACTTCAGTGTAAACACCCGTCAGTACGCACTGTAATAGGGATATAGACTGCAGTGTAAACACCCATCATTACGCACAATAATAGGGTTACAGACTTCAGTGTAAACACCCGTCAGTACGCACTGTAATAGGGATATAGACTGCAGTGTAAACACCCCTCAGGACAGATTGTAATTGGGATACAGACTACAGTGTAAACACCCCTCAGTACACACTGTAATAGGGATACAGACTGCAGTGTAAACACCCCTCAGTACACAATGTAATAGGGATACAGACTGCAGTGTAAACACCCCTCAGTACAGATTGTAATAGGGATATAGACTGCAGTGTAAACACCCCTCAGTACACACTGTAATAGGGATACAGACTGCAGTGTAAACACCCATCCGTACAGATTGTAATTGGGATACAGACTGCAGTTCAAACACCCATCAGTACGCAGTGAAACAAGGATATAAAATGCAGTGTAAACACCCGTCGGTACACACTGTAATATGGATATAGACTGCAGTGCAGTCACCCGTCAGTACGCACTGTAATAGAGATACAGACTGCAGTGTAAACCCATCATTCCACACTGTAATAGGGATACAGACTGCAGTGTAAACACCCGTCAGTAGGCACTCTAATAGGGATTCAGACTGCAATGTAAACACCCGTCGGTACGCAATGTATTAGGGATACAGACAGCAGTGTAAACACCCGTCAGTACGCAATGTATTAGGGATACAGACTGCAGTGTAAACACCCATCAGTACACAATGTATTAGGGATACAGAGTGCATTGTAAACACCCGTCATTAAACATTGTAATAGTGATACAGACTGCAGTGTAAACACGCGTCATTACGCACTTTAACAGGGATACCGACTGCAGTGCAAACATCCATCAGTACGCACTGTAATAGGGATACAGACAGCTGTGTAAAAACCCGTAACTACGCTCTGTAATAGGGATACAGACCGAAGTGTAAACACCCGTCAATACACACTGTACTAGCGATACCGACTGCAGTGTAAACACCCATCAGTACACACTGTAATGGGTTTACAGACTGCAGTGTAAACACCCGTCAGTACGCACTGCAATAGGGATACAGACTGCAGTGTAAACACCCGTCAGTACGCACTGTACTAGCGATACCGACTGCAGTATAAACACCCATCAGTACACACTGTAATGGGTTTACAGACTGCAGTGTAAACACCCGTCAGTATGCACCGTAATAGGAATACAGACTGCAGTGTAAACACCTATCAGTACGCACTGTAATAGGGATATAGACTGCAGTGTAAACACCCGTCAGTACGCACTGTAATAGGGATACAGACTGCAGTGTACACACCTGTCAGTACACACTGTAATAGGGATACAGACTGCAGTTTAAACAACTGTCAGTACGCACTGTAATAGGGATACAGACTGCAGTGTAAACACCCGTCACGACGCACTGTAATAGGCATACAGACTGCAGTGTAAACACCCGTCAGTATGCACTGTAGTAGGGATACAGACTGCAGTGTAAACACCGTCGGTCCACACTGTAATAGGGATACAGACTGCAGTGTAAACACCCTTCTGTACGCTCTGTAATAGGGATACAGACTGCAGTGTAAACACCCGTCTGTACGCTCTGTAATAGGGATACAGACTGCAGTGTAAACACCCCTCTGCACGCCCTGTAATAGGGATATAGACTGCAGTGTAAACACCCATCAGTACGCACTGTAATAGGGATACAGACTACAGTATTAACACCCGTCAGTACGCACTGTAATGGCAATACAGACTGCAGTGTAAACACCCGTCAGTATGCACTGTAAAAGGGATACAGACTGCAGTGTAAACACCCGTCATTAAACATTGTAATAGTGATACAGACTGCAGTGTAAACACGCGTCATTACGCACTGTAACAGGGATACAGACTGCAGTGCAAACATCCATCAGTACGCACTGTAATAGGGATACAGACAGCTGTGTAAAAACCCGTAAGTATGCTCTGTAATAGGGATACAGACCGAAGTGTAAACACCCGTCAATACACACTGTACTAGCGATACCGACTGCAGTGTAAACACCCCCCACTATGCACAGAAATAGCAATAAATACTGCAGTGTAAACACCCGTCAGTACGCACTGTAATAGGGATACAGACTGCAGTGTAATCAGCCGTTGGTACACATTGTAAAAGGGATACAGACTGCAGTGTAAACACCTGTCAATACACACTGTACTAGCGATACAGACTGTAGTGTAAACACCCACCAGTACGCACTGTAATAGGGATACAGACTGCAGTGTAAACACCCACCAGTACGCACTGTAATAGGGATACAGACTGTAGTGTAAACACCCACCAGTACGCACTGTAATAGGGATACAGACAGCAGTGTAAACACCCGTCATTAAACATTGTAATCGGGATATAGACTGCAGTGCAAACATCCATCAGTACGCACTGTAATGGGGGTACAGTATTAACACCTGTCAGTACGCACTGTAATAGGGATACAGACTGCAGTGTAAACACCCGTCAGTACACACTGTAATAGGGATACAGACTGCAGTGTAAACGCCCATCTGTTAACATTGCAACAGGGATACAGTCTGCAGTGCAAACACCCGTCAGTATGCACTGTAAGAGGGATACAGACTGCAGTGTAAACACCTGTCGGTCCACATTGAAAGAGGGATACAATCTGCAGTGTAAACTCCCGTCAGTACGCACAGTAATAGGGTTACAGTCTACAGTGTCAACACCTGTCAGTGCACACTGTAATAGGGATATCGACTGCAGTGTAAACACCCCTCAGTAACTACTGTAATGGGGTTACAGACTAGAGTGTAAACACTCGTCAGTACGCCCTGTAATTGAGATACAGACTGCAGTGTAAACACCCGCCAGTACACACTGTAATAGGAATAAAGACTGCAGTGTAAACAACCCGTCAGTACCCACTGTAATAGGGATCCAGAACGCAGTGTAAACACCCGTCAGTACGCTCTGTAATAGGGATACAGACCGAAGTGTAAACACCCATCAATACGCACTGTAATAGGGATACAGACTACAGTGTCAACACCTGTCAGTGCACACTGTAATAGGGATATAGACTGCAGTGTAAACACCCCTCAGTAACCACTGTAATAGGGATACAGACTAGAGTGTAAACACCCGTCAGTACGCACTGTAATAAGGAGACAGACTGCAGTGTAAACACCCATCAGTAAACACTTAAATAGGGATACAGACTGCAGTGTAAACACCCCTCAGGACGCAGTGTAATAGGATCCAGATTGCACTTTAACACCCGTCAGTACGCACTGTAATAGGGATACAGACTGCAGTGTAAACACCCGTCAGTACGCAATGTATTAGGGATACAGACAGCAGTGTAAACACCCGTCAGTACGCAATGTATTAGGGATACAGACTGCAGTGTAAACACCCATCAGTACACAATGTATTAGGGATACAGAGTGCATTGTAAACACCCGTCATTAAACATTGTAATAGTGATACAGACTGCAGTGTAAACACGCGTCATTACGCACTTTAACAGGGATACCGACTGCAGTGCAAACATCCATCAGTACGCACTGTAATAGGGATACAGACAGCTGTGTAAAAACCCGTAACTACGCTCTGTAATAGGGATACAGACCGAAGTGTAAACACCCGTCAATACACACTGTACTAGCGATACCGACTGCAGTGTAAACACCCATCAGTACACACTGTAATGGGTTTACAGACTGCAGTGTAAACACCCGTCAGTACGCACTGCAATAGGGATACAGACTGCAGTGTAAACACCCGTCAGTACGCACTGTACTAGCGATACCGACTGCAGTATAAACACCCATCAGTACACACTGTAATGGGTTTACAGACTGCAGTGTAAACACCCGTCAGTATGCACCGTAATAGGAATACAGACTGCAGTGTAAACACCTATCAGTACGCACTGTAATAGGGATATAGACTGCAGTGTAAACACCCGTCAGTACGCACTGTAATAGGGATACAGACTGCAGTGTACACACCTGTCAGTACACACTGTAATAGGGATACAGACTGCAGTTTAAACAACTGTCAGTACGCACTGTAATAGGGATACAGACTGCAGTGTAAACACCCGTCACGACGCACTGTAATAGGCATACAGACTGCAGTGTAAACACCCATCAGTATGCACTGTAATAGTGATACAGACAGCAGTATAAACACCCGTCAGTACGCAATGTATTAGGGATACAGACTGCAGTGTAAACACCCGTCAGTACGCAATGTATTAGGGATACAGAGTGCATTGTAAACACCCGTCATTAAACATTGTAATAGTGATACAGACTGCAGTGTAAACACGCGTCATTACGCACTTTAACAGGGATACCGACTGCAGTGCAAACATCCATCAGTACGCACTGTAATAGGGATACAGACAGCTGTGTAAAAACCCGTAACTACGCTCTGTAATAGGGATACAGACCGAAGTGTAAACACCCGTCAATACACACTGTACTAGCGATACCGACTGCAGTGTAAACACCCATCAGTACACACTGTAATGGGTTTACAGACTGCAGTGTAAACACCCGTCAGTACGCACTGCAATAGGGATACAGACTGCAGTGTAAACACCCGTCAGTATGCACCGTAATAGGAATACAGACTGCAGTGTAAACACCTATCAGTATGCACTGTAATAGGGATACAGACTGCAGTGTAAACACCCGTCAGTACACACTGTAATAGGGATACAGACTGCAGTGTAAACACCCGTCAGTACACACTGTAATAGGGATACAGACTGCAGTGTACACACCTGTCAGTACACACTGTAATAGGGATACAGACTGCAGTTTAAACAACTGTCAGTACGCACTGTAATAGGGATACAGACTGCAGTGTAAACACCCGTCACGACGCACTGTAATAGGCATACAGACTGCAGTGTAAACACTCATCAGTATGCACTGTAATAGTGATACAGACTGCAGTATAAACACCCTTCAGTATGCACTGTAATAGGAATACAGACCGCAGTGCAAACACCCATCAGTACGCACTGTAATAGGCATATAGCCTGCAGTGTAAACAGCCTTCAGTTTACTCTATAATAGATATACAGACTGCAGTGCAAACACCCGTCAGTACGCACTATAATAGGTATACAGACTGCAGTGTAAATGCCCGTCCGTACACACTGTAATAGGGATATAGACTGCAGTATAGATGCCCGTTGGTACACACAGTAATAAGTGTACAAACTGCTGTGTAAACACCTGTCAGTACGCACTGAAAGAGGGATACAGACTGCAGTGTAATCACCCGTACGTACGCACTGAAAGGGGGATACAGTCTGCAGTGTAAACACCCGTCTGTATGCACTGTAATAGGGATACAGACTGCAGTGTAAACACCCATCAGTACGCACTGTAATAGGGATACAGACAGCAGTGCAGACACCCATCAGTACACACTGTATTAGGGATACAGACTGCAGTGTAAACACCCTTCAGGACGCACTGTAATAGGGATACAGACTACAGTGTAAACACCCGTCAGTACGCACCGTAATAGGGATACAGACTGCAGTGTAAACACCCGTCAGTACCCACTGTCATAGGGTTACAGACTACATTGTAAACACTCGTCAGTGTGCCCTGCAATAGGAATCCAGATTGCAGTGTAAACACCCGTCAGTACGCATTGTAATAGGGATACAGACTGCAGTGTGAACACCCCTCAGTACACACTGTAATAGTGATACAGACTGCAGTGTAAACACCCATCAGAATGCGTTGTAATAGGGATACAGACTGCAGTGTAAACACCCGTCAATACACACTGTAATAAGGATACAGACTGCAGTGTAAACGCCCGTCAATACACACTGTAATAAGGATACAGAGTGCAGTGTAAACACCTGTCGGTCCGCACTGAAAGAGGGATAAAATCTGCAGTGTAAACACCCATCATTACGCACAATAATAGGGTTACAGACTTCAGTGTAAACACCCGTCAGTACGCACTGTAATAGGGATATAGACTGCAGTGTAAACACCCATCATTACGCACAATAATAGGGTTACAGACTTCAGTGTAAACACCCATCAGTACGCACTGTAATAGGGATATAGACTGCAGTGTAAACACCCGTCAGTACGCACTGTAATAGGGATACAGACTGCAGTGTACACACCTGTCAGTACACACTGTAATAGGGATACAGACTGCAGTTTAAACAACTGTCAGTACGCACTGTAATAGGGATACAGACTGCAGTGTAAACACCCGTCACGACGCACTGTAATAGGCATACAGACTGCAGTGTAAACACCCATCAGTATGCACTGTAATAGTGATACAGACAGCAGTATAAACACCCGTCAGTACGCAATGTATTAGGGATACAGACTGCAGTGTAAACACCCGTCAGTACGCAATGTATTAGGGATACAGAGTGCATTGTAAACACCCGTCATTAAACATTGTAATAGTGATACAGACTGCAGTGTAAACACGCGTCATTACGCACTTTAACAGGGATACCGACTGCAGTGCAAACATCCATCAGTACGCACTGTAATAGGGATACAGACAGCTGTGTAAAAACCCGTAACTACGCTCTGTAATAGGGATACAGACCGAAGTGTAAACACCCGTCAATACACACTGTACTAGCGATACCGACTGCAGTGTAAACACCCATCAGTACACACTGTAATGGGTTTACAGACTGCAGTGTAAACACCCGTCAGTACGCACTGCAATAGGGATACAGACTGCAGTGTAAACACCCGTCAGTATGCACCGTAATAGGAATACAGACTGCAGTGTAAACACCTATCAGTATGCACTGTAATAGGGATACAGACTGCAGTGTAAACACCCGTCAGTACACACTGTAATAGGGATACAGACTGCAGTGTAAACACCCGTCAGTACACACTGTAATAGGGATACAGACTGCAGTGTACACACCTGTCAGTACACACTGTAATAGGGATACAGACTGCAGTTTAAACAACTGTCAGTACGCACTGTAATAGGGATACAGACTGCAGTGTAAACACCCGTCACGACGCACTGTAATAGGCATACAGACTGCAGTGTAAACACTCATCAGTATGCACTGTAATAGTGATACAGACTGCAGTATAAACACCCTTCAGTATGCACTGTAATAGGAATACAGACCGCAGTGCAAACACCCATCAGTACGCACTGTAATAGGCATATAGCCTGCAGTGTAAACAGCCTTCAGTTTACTCTATAATAGATATACAGACTGCAGTGCAAACACCCGTCAGTACGCACTATAATAGGTATACAGACTGCAGTGTAAATGCCCGTCCGTACACACTGTAATAGGGATATAGACTGCAGTATAGATGCCCGTTGGTACACACAGTAATAAGTGTACAAACTGCTGTGTAAACACCTGTCAGTACGCACTGAAAGAGGGATACAGACTGCAGTGTAATCACCCGTACGTACGCACTGAAAGGGGGATACAGTCTGCAGTGTAAACACCCGTCTGTATGCACTGTAATAGGGATACAGACTGCAGTGTAAACACCCATCAGTACGCACTGTAATAGGGATACAGACAGCAGTGCAGACACCCATCAGTACACACTGTATTAGGGATACAGACTGCAGTGTAAACACCCTTCAGGACGCACTGTAATAGGGATACAGACTACAGTGTAAACACCCGTCAGTACGCACCGTAATAGGGATACAGACTGCAGTGTAAACACCCGTCAGTACCCACTGTCATAGGGTTACAGACTACATTGTAAACACTCGTCAGTATGCCCTGCAATAGGAATCCAGATTGCAGTGTAAACACCCGTCAGTACGCATTGTAATAGGGATACAGACTGCAGTGTGAACACCCCTCAGTACACACTGTAATAGTGATACAGACTGCAGTGTAAACACCCATCAGAATGCGTTGTAATAGGGATACAGACTGCAGTGTAAACACCCGTCAATACACACTGTAATAAGGATACAGACTGCAGTGTAAACGCCCGTCAATACACACTGTAATAAGGATACAGAGTGCAGTGTAAACACCTGTCGGTCCGCACTGAAAGAGGGATAAAATCTGCAGTGTAAACACCCATCATTACGCACAATAATAGGGTTACAGACTTCAGTGTAAACACCCGTCAGTACGCACTGTAATAGGGATATAGACTGCAGTGTAAACACCCATCATTACGCACAATAATAGGGTTACAGACTTCAGTGTAAACACCCATCAGTACGCACTGTAATAGGGATATAGACTGCAGTGTAAACACCCCTCAGGACAGATTGTAATTGGGATACAGACTACAGTGTAAACACCCCTCAGTACACACTGTAATAGGGATACAGACTGCAGTGTAAACACCCCTCAGTACACACTGTAATAGGGATACAGACTGCAGTGTAAACACCCCTCAGTACAGATTGTAATAGGGATATAGACTGCAGTGTAAACACCCCTCAGGACAGATTGTAATTGGGATACAGACTACAGTGTAAACACCCATCAGTACACAGTGTAATAGGGAGATAGTCTGCAGTGTAAACACACGTCAGTAAACATTGTAATAGGATTACAGACTGCAATGTAAACACCAGTCTTTACGCACTTCAGTAGGGATACAGACTGCAGTGTAAACACCGCTCAATACACACTGTAATAGGGAAGCAGACCGCAGTGCAAACACCCATCAGTATGCACTGTAATAGGCATATAGCCTGCAGTGTAAACAGCCTTCAGTTTACTCTATAATAGATATACAGACTGCAGTGCAAACACCCATCGGTAAACATTTGAACCGGGATACAGACTGCAGTGTAAACACCCGTCAGTACGCACTATAATAGGTATACAGACTGCAGTGTAAATGCCCGTCAGTACACACTGTAACAGGGATATAGACTGCAGTATAGATGCCCGTTGGTACACACAGTAATAAGTGTACAAACTGCTGTGTAAACACCTGTCAGTACGCACTGAAAGAGGGATACAGACTGCAGTGTAATCACCCGTACGTACGCACTGAAAGGGGGATACAGTCTGCAGTGTAAAGACCCGTCTGTATGCACTGTAATAGGGATACAAACTGCAGTGTAAACACCCTTCAGTACGCACTGTAATAGGGATACAGACAGCTGTGTAAACACCCATCAGTACGCACTGTAATAGGGATACAGACAGCAGTGTAAACACCTGTTATTTTGGACTGTAATAGGGATGCAGACTGCAGTGTAAACACCCATCAGTATGCGCTGTAATAGGGATACAGACTGCAGTGTCCACATGTGTCAGTACGCCCTGTAATAGGGATACAAACTGCTGAGTCAACACTCGTCTGTACGCACAGTACTAGGGATACAGACTGCAGTGTAAACACCCATCAGTACACACAGTAATTGCACAGCCTGCAGTGCATACACCCGTCAGTATGCACTGAAATAGGGATACAGACTGCAGTGCACACATCCGTCAGTTTGCACTGTATCAGGGATACAGACTGGTGTATACAACTGTCAGTACGCACTGTAATAGAGATACAGTCTGCAGTGTAAACACCCGTCAGTACGCACTGTAACAGGGATACAGACTGCAGTGTAAACACCCGTCTGTACGCACTGTAATAGGGATACAGACTACAGTGTAAACACTCGTCAGTACACACTGTAATAGGGATACAGACTGCAGTGTAAACACCATTCAGTATGCCCTGTAATAGGGATAGAGACTGCAGTGTAAACACCGCTCAGTACGCACTATAATAGGGATACAGACGACAGTGTATACACCCGTCAGTGCACACTGTAATAGGGATACAGACTGCAGTGCAAACACCCGTCATTAAGCATTGTAATAGGGATACAGACTGCAGTGTAATCACCCGTCATTACACACTGTAATCGGGATAAAGACAACAGCATAAATACCCCTCAGTACGCCGTGTAATAGGGATACAGACTGCAGTTTAAACACCCATCAGTACGCAATGTACTAGGGATAGAGAGTGCAGTGTTAACACCCATCATTAAACATTTTAATAGGGATACAGACTACAGTGTAAACACCAGTCAGCACACACTGTAATAGGGATACAGACTACAGTGCAAACACCCGTCAGTACGCACTGTAATAGGGATATAGACTGCAGTGTAAACACCCGTCAGTACGCACTGTAAAAGGGATATAGACTGCAGTGTAAACACCACTCAGTACGCACTGTAATAGGGATACAGACTGCAGTGTAAACACCCGTCAGTACGCACTGCAATAGGGATACAGACTGCAGTGTAAACACCCGTCACTATGCACTGCAATAGGGATACAGACTACAGTGTGAACGCCCATCAGTACGCAGTGTAATAGGGATATAGACTGCAGTATAAACACCCGTCAGTACACACTGTAATAGGGATACAGACTGCAGTATAAACACCCGTCAGTACACACTGTGATAGGGATACTGACTGCAGTGCATACACCCGTCAGTATGCACTTAAACACTGATACAGTCTGCTTTCTAAACACCCATCAGTATGCACTGTAATAGGGAAACAAACTGCAGAGTAAACACCTGTCAGTACGCACTGTAATAGGGATACAGACAGCAGTGCAGACAGCCTCAGTACGCACTGTAATAAGAATACAGACTGCAGTGTAAACACCCGTCAGTACACACTGTAATAGGGATACAGACTGCAGTTTAAACACCCGCCAGTACACACTGTAATAGGGATACAGACTGCAGTGTAAACACCCGCCACTAAACATTTTAACAGGGATACCTACTGCAGTGTAAACACCCCTCTGTCCGCACGGTAAGAGGGATACAGACTGCAGTGTAAACACCCGTCAGTACACTGTAATAGGGATACAGACTGCAGTGTAAACACCCGTCAGTATGCAATGTAATAGGGATACAGACTGCAGTGTAAACACCCGTCATTACACACTGTAATAGGGATACAGGCTGCAGTGTAAACACCCGTCAGTACGCACTGTAATAGGGATATAGACTGCAGTGGAAAGATCCATCAGTACGCACTGTAATAGGGATGTAGACTGCAGTTTAATCACCCGCTGTAATAGGGATATAGACTGCAGTGCAAACACCCGTCAATACGCACAGTAATAGGGATACAGACTGCAGTGTAAACACCCATCATTACACACTGTAATAGGGATACAGACTGAAGTGGAAACACCCGTCAGTACGTACTGAAATGGGGATGCAGATTGCAGTGTAAACACCCGTCTGTACGTAATGTAATAGGGATGCAGACTGCAGTGTAAACACACGTCAGTACGCGCTGTAATAGCGATACAGACTGCAGTGTAAACACCACTCAGTAGTCACTGTAAGGGATACAGAAGGTAGTGTTTATACCTGTCAGTACGCACTGTAATAGGGATACAGACAGCAGTGCAGACAGCCTCAGTACGCACTGTAATAGGGATACAGACTGCAGTGTAAATACCCGTCAGTACGCACTGTAATAAGGATACAGACTGCAGTGTAAACACCCGTCAGTACGCACTGTAATAGGGATACAGACTGCAGTTTAAACACCCGCCAGTACACACTGTAATAGGGATACAGACTGCAATGTAAACACCCGCCACTAAACATTTTAACAGGGATACCGACTGCAGTGTAAACACCCTCTGTCCGCACGGTAAGAGGGATACAGACTGCAGTGTAAACACCCATCAGCAGGCACTGTAATGGGGATACAGACTGCATTGTACACACCCGTCAGTACGCACTGTGTTAGGAATCCAGATTGCAGTGTAAACACCCGTCAGTACGCTTTGTAATAGGAATACAGACTGCAGTGTAAACACCCGTCAGTACGCACTGTAATAGGGATACAGACTGCAGTGTAAACACCCGTCAGTACACACTGTAATAGGGATACAGGCTGCAGTGTAAACACTGGTCAGTACACACTGTAATAGGGATACAGACAGCAGTGTAAACACCCGTCAGTTCGCACTGTCATAGGGATACAGACTGCAGTGTAAACACCCATCAGTACGCACTGTAATAGGGATACAGACTGTAGTGTAAACACACATCATTATGAACTGTAACAGGGATACAGAGTGCAGTGTAAACACCCACCAGTACGCAGTGTACTATGGATACAGACTGCAGTGCAAAAACCCGTCAGCAGGCACTGTAATGGGGATACAGACTGCAGTGTATACAACCATCTGTACGCACCGTAATAGGGATACAGACTGCAGTGTAAACACCCATCAGTACACACTGTAATAGGGATACAGACTGCAGTGTAAACACCCGTCAGTACGCGCTGTAATAGGGATACAGACTGCAGTGTAAACACCCGTCAGTACGCACTGTTATAGGGATACAGACTGCAGTGTAAACACCCATCAGTACACACTGTGTTAGGAATCCAGATTGCAGTGTAAACACCCGTCAGTACGCTTTGTAATAGGAATACAGACTGCAGTGTAAACACCCGTCAGTACGCACTGTTGTGTGGATATAGACTGCAGTGTAAACACCCGTCAGTACGCACTGTTATAGGGATACAGACTGCAGTGTAAACACCCATCAGTACGCACTGTAATAGGGATACAGACTGCAGTGTAAACACCCGTCAGTACGCATTGTAATAGGGATACAGACTGTAGTGTACACACCCGTCCGTACGCACTGTATTAGGGTTGCAGATTGCAGTGTATACAACCGTCGATATGCAGTGTAATAGGGATATAGACAGCAGTGCAGACACCCGTCATTGCGCACTGTAATATGGATACAGATTGCAGTGCAAACACCCATCACTGTTTACTGTAATAGGGATACAGACTGCAGTGCATACACCCGTCAGTATGCACTTAAACAGGGATACAGTCTGCTGTGTAAACACCCATCAGTATGCACTGTAATAGGGATACAGACTGCAGTGTAAAGACCCGTCAGTACACACTGTAATAGGAATACAGACTGCAGTGTAAACATCCGTCAGTACACACTGCAATAGGAATACAGACTGCGATGTAAACACACGTCATCAAACATTGTAATAGGGATACAGACTGCAGTGCAAACACCACTCAGTAGTCACTGTAATAGGGATGCAGACTGCAGTGTAAACACCCCTGTTTATGCACTATAATAGGGATTTATACTGCAGTGTAAACACCCGTCAGTAAACATTGTAATAGCGATATAGACAGCTGTGTAAACACCCGTCAGTACGCACTGTAACAAGGATACAGACTGCAGTGTAAACACCCAGTACACACTGTCATAGCGATACAGACTGAAGTGTAAACAGCTATCAGTACGCACTGTAATCGGGTTACAGACAGCAGTGTAAACAACCATCAGTGAGCACTGTAATAGGGATATAGACTGCAGTGCAAACATCCATCAGTAAACATTGTTATAGGGATACATACTACAGTGTAAACTCCCATCAGTACGCACCGTAATATGGATACAGACTGCAGTGTAAACACCCATCAGTACACACTGTAATAGGGATACAGACTACAGTGTAAACACCCGTCAGTACGCACTGAAGGAGGGACACAGACTGCAGTGGATACACCCGACAGTACGCACTGTAATAGGGATACAGACTGCATTGTAAACACCCGTCAATACGGACTGTAATAGGTATACAGACTGCAGTGTAAACACCCGTCAGTACGCACTGTAATAGGGATAGAGGCTGCATTGTAAACACCTGTTAGTACGCACTGTAGTAAGGATGCAGACTGCAGTGTAAACAACGGTTAGAACGCATTGTAATAGGTCTACAGACTGCCATGTAAACACCCGTCAGTATGCAATGTAATAGGGATAGACACTGCAGTGTGTACACCCATCAGTAAGCACTGTAATAAGAATGTAGACTACAGTGTACACACACATCTCTACGCACTGTAATTGGGATACAGACTGCAGCGTGAACAGCCATCAGTACACACTGTAATGAGGATACAGACAGCAGTGTAAACACCCCTCAGTATGCACTGTAATAAGGATACAGACTGCAGTGTAAGCACCCGTTGGTACACACTGTAATATGGATACAGATTGCAATGCAAACACGCGTCATTAACACACTGCAATAGATATAGGACTGAGTGTAAACACCTGTCAGTACATACTGTAATAGGGATACAGACTACAGTGTAAACACCCGTCAGTACGCACTGTAATAGGGATACAGACTGCAGTGCTAACACCCAACTGTATGCACTGTAATAGGGATACGGACTGCAGTATAAACACCCGTCAGTACACACTGTAATAGGGATACAGTCTGCAGTGTAAACACCCGTCAGTACGCACTGTAATAGGGAATCAGACTGCAGTGTAATCACCCCTCAGTACACTCCCTCACTACTGATGCACACTCCTTGCGGCTCTCCCTCAGCACTGACCCTCCCACAGTGCAGCTCTCCCTCAGCACTTACCCTCCGACAGTGCGGCACTCCCTCAGTAATAAACCTCAGACAATGCGGCTCTCCCTCAGCACTGACCCTCCGACAGTGCGGCGCTCCCTCAGCACTGACCCTCCGACAGTGCGCCTCTCCCTCAGCACTGACCCTTCGACAGTGCGCCTCTCCCTCAGCACTGACCCTCCAACAGTGCGGCCCTCCCTCAGCACTGACCCTCTGACGGTGCGGCGCTCCCTCAGTACTGAACATCCGACAGTGCGGCTCTCCCTCAGCACTGACCCTCCGACAGTGCGGCTCTCCCTCAGCACTGACCCTCCATCAGAGCGGCTCTCCCTCAGCACTGACCCTCCGACGGTGCGGCCCTCCCTCAGCACTGACCCTCCGACGGTGCGGCGCTCCCTCAGCACTGACCCTCCGACGGTGCGGTGCTCCCTCAGCACTGACCCTCCGACAGTGCGGCTCTCCCTCAGCACTGACCCTCCGACAGTGCGGCTCTCCCTTAGCACCGACCCTCCGTCAGAGCGGCTCTCCCTCAGCACTGACCCTCCGACGGTGCGGCTCTCCCTCAGCACTGACCCTCCGACAGTGCGGCTCTCCCTCAGCACTGACCCTCCGACGGTGCGGCGCTCCCTCAGCACTGACCCTCCGACAGTGCGGCTCTCCCTCAGCACTGACCCTCCGACAGTGCGGCTCTCCCTCAGCACTGACTCTCCGACAGTGCGGCTCTCCCTCAGCACTGACCCTCCGACAGTGCGGCTCTCTCTCAGCACTGACCCTCCGACAGTGCGGCTCTCCCTCAGCACTGACCCTCCGACAGTGCGGCGCTCCCTCAGCACTGACCCTCCGACGGTGCGGCGCTCCCTCAGCACTGACCCTCCGACGGTGCGGCGCTCCCTCAGTACTGACCCTCCGACAGTGCGGCGCTCCCTCAGTACTGACCCGCCCACTCTGTACGGAAGGAGAACTCAGAGAAACATGGGGTGGAGGGTTTGTCAGGGAGGCTGTGAAATTTTGAATGTCTGCTAACATGTGTCTTTTTGTTCCACAGGTGTGAACAGTGAGACTGGCAAAGCAGGTCCTATCGACAGTAAGGACGATGACAATGTAGAGGTAAAAGCATTATGTCCTGTGGGGTCTGAGAGGGACAGGCAGCAGGTGCATGTAGAATTGAGTTTTTAATGCGCATCCCTAATTGCCCCCTTGAGAAGGTGGTGGGCGAGCTGCCTTCTTGAACCGCTGCAGTCCCCCTGTGGTGTAGGTACACCCACGGCGCTGTTAGGGAGGGAGTTCCAGGATTTTGTCTCTGTGGTGTAAGTACACCCACAGCGCTGTTAGGGAGGGAGTTCCAGGATTTTGTCCCCTGTGGTGTAGGTACACCCACGGCGCTGTTAGGGAGGGAGTTCCAGGATTTTGTCCCCTGTGTGGTGTAGGTACACCCACGGCGCTGTTAGGGAGGGAGTTCCAGGATTTTGTCCCTGTGGTGTAGGTACACCCACAGTGCTGTTAGGGAGGGAGTTCCAGGATTTTGTCCCGTGTGGTGTAGGTACAGCCACAGTGCTGTTAGGGAGGGAGTTCCAGGATTTTGTCCCTGTGGTGTAGGTACACCCACAGCGCTGTTAGGGAGGGAGTTCCAGGATTTTGTCCCTGTGGTGTAGGTACACCCACGGCGCTGTTAGGGAGGGAGTTCCAGGATTTTGTCCCCTGTGGTGTAGGTACACCCACAGCGCTGTTAGGGAGGGAGTTCCAGGATTTTGTTCCTGTGGTGTAGGTACATCCACAGCGCTGTTAGGGAGGGAGTTCCAGGATTTTGTCCCCTGTGGTGTAGGTACACCCACAGTGCTGTTAGGGAGGGAGTTCCAGGATTTTGTCCCTGTGGTGTAGGTACACCCACAGCGCTGTTAGGGAGGGAGTTCCAGGATTTTGTCCCCTATGTGGTGTAGGTACACCCACAGTGCTGTTAGGGAGGGAGTTCCAGGATTTTGTTCCCTGTGGTGTAGGTACACCCACAGTGCTGTTAGGGAGGGAGTTCCAGGATTTTGTCCCTGTGGTGTAGGTACACCCACAGCGCTGTTTGGGAGGGAGTTCCAGGATTTTGTCCCTGTGGTGTAGGTACACCCATAGCGCTGTTAGGGAGGGAGTTCCAGGATTTTGTCCCCTGTGTGGTGTCGGTACACCCACAGCGCTGTTAGGGAGGGAGTTCCAGGATTTTGTCCCCTGTGGTGTAGGTACACCCACAGCGCTGTTAGGGAGGGAGTTCCAGGATTTTGTCCCCTGTGGTGTAGGAACACCCACAGTGCTGTTAGGGAGGGAGTTCCAGGATTTTGTCCCTGTGGTGTAGGTACACCCACAGCGCTGTTAGGGAGGGAGTTCCAGGATTTTGTCCCCTGTGGTGTAGGTACACCCACATCGCTGTTAGGGAGGGAGTTCCAGAATTTTGTCCCTGTGGTGTAGGTACACCCACAGTGCTGTTAGGGAGGGTGTTCCGGGATTGTGAGCCCTGTGGTGTAGGTACACCCACTGCGCTGTTAGGGAGCGAGTTCCAGGATTTTGTCCCTGTGGTGTAGGTACACCCACAGCGCTGTTAGGGAGGGAGTTCCAGGATTTTGTCCCTGTGGTGTAGGTACACCCACGGCGCTGTTAGGGAGGGAGTTCCAGGATTTTGTCCCCTGTGTGGTGTAGGTACACCCACAGTGCTGTTAGGGAGGGAGTTCCAGGATTGTGAGCCCTGTGGTGTAGGTACACCCACCGCGCTGTTAGGGAGCGAGTTCCAGGATTTTGTCCTTGTGGTGTAGGTACACCCACAGTGCTGTTAGGGAGGGAGTTCCAGGATTTTGTCCCCTGTGGTGTAGGTACACCCACGGCGCTGTTAGGGAGGGAGTTCCAGGATTTTGTCCCTGTGGTGTAGGTACACCCACAGCGCTGTTAGGGAGGGAGTTCCAGGATTTTGTCCCCTGTGGTGTAGGTACACCCACGGCGCTGTTAGGGAGGGAGTTCCAGGATTTTGTCCCTGTGGTGTAGGTACACCCACGGCGCTGTTAGGGAGGGAGTTCCAGGATTTTGACCCCTGTGTGGTGTAGGTACACCCACGGCGCTGTTAGGGAGGGAGTTCCAGGATTTTGTCCGTGTGGTGTAGGTACACCCACAGCGCTGTTAGGGAGGAAGTTCCAGGATTTTGTCCCCTGTGGTGTAGGTACACCCACAGCGCTTTTAGGGAGGGAGTTCCAAGATTTTGTCCCCTGTGGTGTAGGTACACCCACAGCGCCGTTAGGGAGGGAGTTCCAGGATTTTGTCCCTGTGGTGTAGGTACATCCACAGCGCTGTTAGGGAGGGAGTTCCAGGATTTTGTCCGTGTGGTGTAGGTACACCCATGGCGCTGTTAGGGAGGGAGTTCCAGGATTTTGTCCCCTGTGGTGTAGGTACACCCACAGTGCTGTTAGGGAGGGAGTTCCAGGATTTTGTCCTTGTGGTGTAGGTACACCCACAGCGCTGTTAGGGAGGGAGTTCCAGGATTTTGTCCCTGTGGTGTAGGTACACCCACAGTGCTGTTAGGGAGGGAGTTCCAGGATTTTGTCCCCTGTGGTGTAGGTACACCCACAGTGCTGTTAGGGAGGGAGTTCCAGGATTTTGTCCCTGTGGTGTAGGTACACCCACGGCGCTGTTAGGGAGGGAGTTCCATGATTTTGTCTCTGTGGTGTAGGTACACCCACAGTGCTGTTAGGGAGGGAGTTCCAGGATTTTGACCCAGCGACAGTGAAGGAACGGCCGATATATTTCCAAGTCGGGATGGTGAGGGGCTCGGAGGGGAACTTCCAGGTGGTGGGTGTTCCCCATGTGTCTGCTGCCCTTGTCCTTCTAGATGGTAGCGGCCGTGGGTTTGGGCGGCGCTGTCGAAGGGGCCTTGGCGAGTTGCTGCAGTGCATCTTGTAGATGGTACACACGCTGCTGCTACTGTGTGTCGGTGGGTGGAGGGAGTGAATGTTTGTGGATGGGGGGCCGATCGAGCGGGGGGGGGGGGGCTGCTTTGTCCTGGATGGTGTCGAGCTTCTCAAGTGTTGTGGGAGCTGCAACTCATCCAGGCAAGTGGGGAGTGTCCCATCCACACTCCTGACTTGTGCCTTGTAGATGGTGGACAGGCTTTGGTGGGGAGACAGGAGGTGAGTTACTCTCCGCAGGATTCCCAGTCTCTGACCTGCTCTTGTAGCCACAGTATTTATATGGCTGGGTCCCCAGTTCAGTTTCTGGTCAATGGTAACCCCCAGGATGTTGATAGTGGGGGATTCAGTGAGGGTAATGCCCATTGAACATCAAGGGGGTGATGGTTGGATTCTCTCTTGTTGGAGATGGTCATTGCCTGACACTTGTATGGGTGTGAATGTTACTGGCCACTGGTCAGCTCCCGAGCCTGGATATTGTCCAGGTCTTGCTGCATTTGGACATGGACTGCTTCAGTATCTGAGGAGGTGCGAATGGAGCTGAACATTGTGCAACCATCAGCGAACATCCCCACTCCTGACCTTATGACGGAAGGAAGGTCATTGATGAAGCAGCTGAAGGTGGTTGGGCTGAGGACACTAACCCTGAGGAACTCCTGCAGTTATGTCCTGGAGCTGAGATGACTGACCTCCAACAACCACAACCATCTCCCCTTGTGCTGGGGATTGTGACTCCAACCAGCGGAGAGTTTTCCCCTGATTCCCATTGGCTCCAGTTTCGCTCGGGCTCCTTGATGCCACACTCGGTCAAATGCTGCCTCGATGTCAAGGGCAGTCACTCTCCCCTCACCTCGGGAGGTCAGCCCTGTTGTCCATGTTTGACCCAAGACTGTGATGGGGTCAGGAGCTGAGTGACCTTGGCGGAACCCAAACTGGGCATCAGTGAGCAGGTTATTGCTAAGCAAGTGCCGCTTGATAGCACTGTTGTTGACCCCTCCCATTACTTTACTGATGATTGAGAGTAGACTGATAAGAACATAAGAACTAGGAGCAGGAGAAGGCCATTCAGCCCCTCGAGACTGCCCCACCATTCAACACAATCATGGCTGATCTCATTTTGGCCTCAACTCCAATTTCCCGCCCTTTCCCCAGAACCTTTCAACCCGGAACTAATTAAAAATCTGTCTATCTCCTCCTTAAATTTATTCAGTGGCCCGCATCCACTGCACTCTGAGGTAGTGAATTCCACAGATTCACCGCCCTTTGAGAAAAGTAATTCCTCCTCATCTCTGATTTAAATCTACTGCCCCTTAGCCTAAAACTATGGCCTCTTGTTCTAGAATGCCCCACAAGGCGAAACATCTGCTCCACCTCTACTTTGTGTCTATCCCCTTTAGCATCTTATATACCTCAATTAGATCTCCTCTCATCCTTGTAAATTTTACCGAGTATAGGCCTAAACTGCTCAATCTCTCCTCATAAGATAAGCCCCGCATCTCTGGAATCAATCTAGTGAACCTCCTCTGAACCGTCTCCAATGCAACTACATCCTTCCTCAAGCAAGGGGACCAAAACTGTGCACAGTGCTCCAGGTGCAGTCTCACCAATGCTTTACACAGTTGCAACAACACTTCTCTATTTTTATACTCCATTCCTTTAGCAATAAATGCCACAACTCCATCTGCCTTCCTTATTACCTGCTGTACCTGCATACTAGCTTTCGGCAATTCATGCACCAGGACACCCAGATCCCTCTGCACTGAATCATTCTGAAGTTTCTCTCCTCTTAAATAATAAGTCGCCTTTTTATTCTACCAACCAAAATGGATAACCTCGCACTTGTCAGCGTTAAACTCCATCTGCCAAATTTTGGCCCATTCACCTAAACAGCTAATATCCATTTGCAAGTTTCTTATCTCTCCCTTGCAACTTACTTTCCCACCTACTTTGGTGTCATCTCCAAATTTAGCTATAGTACCTTCTATCCCTGAATCTAAGTCATTAATATAGATTGTAAATAGTTGAGGCCCAAGGACCGAACCCTGCGGCACCCCACTAGTTACAGCTTGCCATCCAGAAAAAGACCCATTAATCCCGACTCTCTGCTTTCTACTGGTTAGCCAGTCTTCTATCCAAGCTAATATATTACCCCTAACTCCTGTTTGATCTTACCTTGCATGTTAATTTTTTGTGCGGCACCTTATCAAAGGCCTTCTGGAAGTCCAGATACTCTACATCTACAGGATCCCCATTATCCACTTTGCTTGTCACATCTTCAAAGAACTCTAACAAATTAGTCAAACACGATTTACTCTTCATAAATCCATGCTGACTCTGATGGATTGCATTTTGACTTTCCAAATGCCCCATTACTACTTCCTTAACGATGGATTCCAACAATTTCCCAACGGCAGACGTTAAACTAACTGGTCTAGAGTTCTGTCGAAGGGTCATGAGCACGCGAAACGTCAGCTCTCTTCATCTCCGCCGAGGCTGCCAGACCTGCTGGGTTTTTCCAGGTAATTCTGTTTTCGGTCGAGAGTTTCATTACTTTCTGCCTCCCCCTCCCTTTTCGAGTAAGGGCGTGATATTAGCGTTGTCCCAACCCGCTGGGACCTTTCCAGAATCCAGGGAATTTTGGAATATTATTACCAATGCATCCGCTGTAGCCGCTGCCACTTCCTTTAAGACCCTGGGATGTCGGCCACCAGGTCCTGGGGACTTCTTAACCTTTAATCCCAACAGTTTGCTCAGTACTTTCTCTCTAGTGATGGTGATTGTTCTCAGTACCTCCTTCTCGATACCCCCTGCACTACCTGTAACTACTGGGGTGGTACCAGTGTCCTCCGGGTTGGATTGGTCCTGCTTCTGGTGGGCAGGACATACCTGGGCGATTTTCTACACAGCCGGTGTTGTAGCTGGTACTGGAACAGCTTGGCCAGGGACAGGAGCACGAGTAGTATTGCCGGACTATTGCAGGGGGCCCGTGTCCTCTTCAGTGTCCCGCTCCCTGTAGCTGTCTGCGAGCGAGCGTGCGAGCGAGGCAGAGGTGTAAAGGACCTGTGTGAACGTGTGCGAACCTGCCAGTCATCTCTATCTCTCTCTCTCTCTCTCTCTCTCTCTCCGTACCCGGGCACAGAGCCACCAAAACCACACAGCAGGGCAGGAGACTAAGCTACCGCGGCTGCGATGCCCCCTGTGCCAAGATGAGCTGAGCGGGCAGGGACGGCTGCGTTTCCACCTGACGCACCTGCACAGCGTGGTGTCCGACTGCGTGGAGCGCCTCGTTGCTGTGGTGAGTCTCCGGGGCGAGAGAGAGGGGGGGGGGTGGGGGTCTTACCCTGTTCGTTCCGGCGCTGGGCAGCTAGGAAAGGACCCCCCCCCAACCCACCCCCCCACCCCCCCCATGCTTTTCTTTTAGTTTTTTAACATGACACGCTTGTTAAGGGTGCAGCAGCCGGTGTGAGAGCGCACAGGAGGATCCCACGCAAGCCAATCTCGTTGCGCACCTATTTCATCCCACACAGCGAAGTTGGGCTAAGGGATCAATGTGAGGACGCGGGGGAGTTGGGAAGTAAACGTACACAAACCCCCTCTTACGCTTAACGCGCCAGCGGAGAGTGGCGCCATTTGACTGAAGGTATCACCTGCAGCGCGTGACTGCTCCCTCCGACAGTGCGGCTCTCCCTCAGCACTGACCCTCCGACGGTGCGGCTCTCCCTCAGCGCTGACCCTCCGACAGTGCGGCTCTCCCTCATTACTGACCCTCCGACTGTGCAGCTCTCCCTCAGCACTGACGCTCCGACAGTGCGGCTCTCCCTCAGCACTGACCCTCCGACAGTGCGGCTCTCCCTCAGCACTGACCCTCCGACAGTGCGGCTCTCCCTCAGTACTGACCCTCCGACAGTGCGGCAAACCCTCAGCACTGACCCTCCGACAGTGCAGCTCTCCCTCAGCGCTGACCCTCGGATAATGGAAGCTGGTTGAGACAAGCTGTGAGTGATTCCAAATGCTTGCATTTGCGTGAGTTGGGGAGAGGGGGGATTTATTTGCGGACAGTGGAGGAGGAGGGGGAGCTGCTGGGTTGCGGGGGCGGGGGGGTTGCTGGGTGCCGCTGCATTGTCACCCTTCAGCCACTAGGAGGGGCTTTCACTGGCGCCTCTGATAGGCTGCCGGCTTTGACTGGTGATCTCCACCCCCCAGCGCCACAGTCAATACGGGGAGGGAACGGCGAACGTTAAGCAATACTCACAACCGATGCTTTTATACACAGGCCAGCGTGCAGGAGGTCCCCCTCAGAGACAACCCCAGCTCACACCTCGTTCCCACGGTGATGCCGCACCTACCTCCGCTTCCCGCTCCCCGCCCGGTCATCTCCTCTGAGAATCAACAAAGCACAGGTAAGCGGTAAGATACAGAGTAAAGCACCCCCTACACCGTCCCCATCAAACACTCCCAGGACAGGTACAGCACGGGGTTAGATACAGAGTAAAGCACCCCCTACACCGTCCCCATCAAACAGTCCCAGGACAGGTACAGCACGGGGTTAGATACAGAGTAAAGCTCCCTCTACACTGTCCCCATCAAACACTCCCAGGACAGGTACAGCACGGGGTTAGATACAGAGTAAAGCTCCCTCTACACTGTCCACATCAAACACTCCCAGGACAGGTACAGCGCGGGGTGAGATACAGAGTAAAGCTCCCTCTACACTGTCCACATCAAACACTCCCAGGACAGGTACAGCGCGGGGTGAGATACAGAGCAAATCTCCCTCTACACTGTCCCCATCAAACACTCCCAGGACAGGTACAGCACGGGGTTAGATACAGAGTAAAGCTCACTCTACACTGTCCCCAGCAAACACTCCCAGGACAGGTACAGCACGGGGTTAGATACAGAGTAAAGCTCCCTCTACACTGTCCCCATCAAACACTCCCAGGACAGCTACAGCACGGGGTCAGATACAGAGTAAAGCTCCCTCTACACTGTCCCCATCAAACACTCCCAGGACAGGTACAGCATGGGGTTAGATACAGAGTAAAGCTCCCTCTACACTGTCCCCATCAAACACTCCCAGGACAGGTACAGCACGGGGTTAGATACAGAGTAAAGCTCCCTCTACACTGTCCCCATCAAACACTCCCAGGACAGGTACAGCACGGGGTTAGATACAGAGTAAAGCTCCCTCTACACTGTCCCCATCAAACACTCCCAGGACAGGTACAGCACGGGGTTAGATACAGAGTAAAGCTCCCTCTACACTGTCCCCATCAAACACTCCCAGGACAGGTACAGCACGGGGTTAGATACAGAGTAAAGCTCCCTCTACACTGTCCACATCAAACACTCCCAGGACAGGTACAGCGCGGGGTGAGATACAGAGTAAAGCTCCCTCTACACTGTCCACATCAAACACTCCCAGGACAGGTACAGCGCGGGGTGAGATACAGAGCAAATCTCCCTCTACACTGTCCCCATCAAACACTCCCAGGACAGGTACAGCACGGGGTTAGATACAGAGTAAAGCTCACTCTACACTGTCCCCAGCAAACACTCCCAGGACAGGTACAGCACGGGGTTAGATACAGAGTAAAGCTCCCTCTACACTGTCCCCATCAAACACTCCCAGGACAGCTACAGCACGGGGTCAGATACAGAGTAAAGCTCCCTCTACACTGTCCCCATCAAACACTCCCAGGACAGGTACAGCATGGGGTTAGATACAGAGTAAAGCTCCCTCTACACTGTCCCCATCAAACACTCCCAGGACAGGTACAGCACGGGGTTAGATACAGAGTAAAGCTCCCTGTACACTGTCCCCATCAAACACTCCCAGGACAGGTACAGCACGGGGTTAGATACAGAGTAAAGCTCCCTCTACACTGTCCCCATCAAACACTCCCAGGACAGGTACAGCACGGGGTTAGATACAGAGTAAAGCTCCCTCTACACTGTCCCCATCAAACACTCCCAGGACAGGTACAGCACGGTGTTAGATACAGAGTAAAGCTCCCTCTACACTGTCCCCATCAAACACTCCCAGGACAGGTACAGCACGGGGTTAGATACAGAGTAAAGCTCCCTCTACACTGTCCCCATCAAACACTCCCAGGACAGGTACAGCACGGTGTTAGATACAGAGTAAAGCTCCCTCTACACTGTCTCCATCAAACACTCCCAGGACAGGTACAGCACGGTGTTAGATAAAGAGTAAATCTCCCTCTACACTGTCCCCATCAAACACTCCCAGGACAGGTACAGCACGGTGTTAGATACAGAGTAAAGCTCCCTCTACACTGTCTCCATCAAACACTCCCAGGACAGGTACAGCACGGTGTTAGATACTGAGTAAAGCTCCCTCTACACCGTCCACATCAAACACTCCCAGGACAGGTACAGCACGGGGTTAGATAAAGAGTAAATCTCACTCTACACTGTCCCCATCAAACACTCCCAGGACAGGTACAGCACGGGGTTAGATACAGAGTAAAGGTCCCTCTACACTGTCCCCATCAAACACTCCCAGGACAGGTACAGCACGGGGTTAGATACTGAGTAAAGCTCCCTCTACACCGTCCACATCAAACACTCCCAGGACAGGTACAGCACGGGGTTAGATAAACAGTAAATCTCACTCTACACTGTCCCCATCAAACACTCCCAGGACAGGTACAGCACGGGGTTAGATACAGAGTAAAGGTCCCTCTACACTGTCCCCATCAAACACTCCCAGGACAGGTACAGCACGGGGTAAGATACAGAGTAAAGCTCCCTCTACACTGTCCCAATCAAACACTCCCAGGACAGGTACAGCACGGGGTTAGGTACTGAGTAAAGCTCCCTCTACACCGTCCACATCAAACACTCCCAGGAAAGGTACAGCACGGGGTTAGATACAGAGTAAAGCTCCCTCTACACTGTCCCCATCAAACATTCCCAGGACAGGTACAGCACAGGGTTAGATACAGAGTAAATCTCCCTCTACACTGTCCCCATCAAACACTCCCAGGACAGGTACAGCACGGGGTTAGATACAGAGTAATGCTCCCTCTACACTGTCCCCATCAAACACTCCCAGGACAGGTACAGCACGGGGTTAGATACAGACTGAATCTCCCGGGCGGTGCCACTCAGACTCTCTCTCTCTTCTTTCCTGCCGTAGGTCCGGTGCCTGGAGCTCCGATGAAGACGGCCAAGCTTCCTGACCCCTCTCCCCCGGAGACCGCCGGCCTCCCCGCTCGGGGTCTGTCCGCCCGCGAGGAGCTCTTGACCCCGGTGCCGACGCCACCGGCCGCAGCCCCCAACCCAGAGCCCTGGCTCCGGCCCCTTGTCTACCCCCTCCCAGCCGACCCTGACCCCCCGACCCCGTCCGGCGGGCTCCAGGGGGAGGAGGAGGAGGAGGAGGGGCGGCCGGGCTGCGCCGGCTGGGGTTTGGGGCGTGTCCGTCAGGGTGGGGCCCTCTTGGAGCCGGGAGCCCCACCCCGCAAGGGCCCCGACTTCCTCCTCGACAAGTTCCTGGACCCCTCGCGGCCCTTCAAGTGCGGGGTGTGCAAGGAATCCTTCACCCAGAAGAACATCCTCCTGGTCCACTACAACTCCGTCTCCCACCTGCGCAAGGCGTGCAAGGTGGCGCCGGACTCCGGCCCGCTCGCCGCCCCGGGGGAGGCCCTGGCCCCCTCCGGCAACGCCGGGGCCGGCAAGCCCTTCAAGTGCTCCACCTGCCGGGTCTCCTACAACCAGAGCTCCACCCTGGAGATCCACCTGCGCTCGGTCCTCCATCAGAGCCGCTCGCGAGCTGCCGGCCTGGGAGGTGGCATCCAAAGGTCAGGCGCCGGCGCCTTGCGGATGAACGGCGGTCCAGACGACCGGGGGGTTGGCTCCGGCCGGCCGGAGGCCCCCTTCCTGGCCTTCCCCCCTCCCCCGGCCGCCACCCACCCTCCCCTGCCCTGCCAGGGCCCAGCCCTTCCCGCTCTGCCCAGCTCCCGCCCCCTTCCTCGAGGTCCCGCTTTTCGGCTCCACCCTCCTGCGACCCTTGCCCCTGCTGCCCGACTCCCTGGTGCAGCTCCGCCGCCAGCGCCGGCAGCTCCCGCTGCCCTTCTGCGCCCCTGCCGAGCCCCCTCCCCCTCCCCAGTCCCGGCCCCCGGCCGCCGCCCCCCGGCGACGCCACCCGCAGCCTCCTGGAGAGCATCGGCTTTGAGCTGATCGTCCAGTACAACGAGAGCCGGCGGCGCGTCCAGACCAGGGCCTCCCAGCCGGGCCCGGACGACCGGCTGCGGTGCCCGGGCTGCTCCAAGCTCTTCTCCGACACCCTGATCCTCAAGAGCCACGAGGAACAGGTCCACGGGCGCCTCCTGCCCTCCGAGGAGCTCGACCGCTACGCCCGGCGCTACCGGGAGAGCTACGACAGCCTGTACCCCTCCCCCGCTGACCCTCCCCCTCCCCCGCCCCCCCAAGCCCCCGAACCCGCCCCCGGCGGCCCAGGACCCCGGCCCGAGGGGTGCAGTTCCGCCCCGGAAGCTCCCCGCCCTCAGCCGCCGTCCTGGGAGCCGAAGGAGGAAGAGGAGGAGGAGGAGGAGGAGGGGGAGGAGCAGACGGGGGGAGCGGGGCCTCGTCCGGAGCCGGAAACCCCTCCCCGGCGCCAGGCCGACCAGCCCCCGAGCCCTGACCCCCGCCGGCCCCGCCCGGCCCGCGCCGTGGTCGCCTCGCCTGCCCGTGACGCAGCTCTCCCCGACCCCGACTGCCGCCAGCGGGGGCCTGAAGAGGAAGCTGGGGGCGGAGGAGCCCCCGGGGGGGGCCGGCGGCCACCGCCGCCCCCAAGAGGGGGCCCCCCCGCCTCTCCCTCCCCCCCTCCCCCTCCCCCCCGGGCCGGGGGACGAGCGGCAGCCCCGCGACAAGAGGCTGCGCACCACCATCCTGCCCGAGCAGCTGGACGTGCTCCGCCGCCGCTACCGGCGCGACTCCAACCCCGGCCGCCGGGCCCTGGAGCAGATCTCCAGCCTGGTGGGGCTGCGGAAGCGGGTGGTGCAGGTCTGGTTCCAGAACGCCCGGGCCCGCGAGCGCAGGGGTCAGCTGAGGCCCGGCGCCGGCGGCGGGGCCCCGGCTCTGGCCTGGCTCAGCCCTGCCGGCGGCGGCGCCCTGGATCCCGGGGTGCGGCGGGGCCTCCCCCCACCCTCGCCCTCGCCCTCGCCGCCAGCCGCCAGCGAGCGCCGGGACTGGTCGGAGGGCGAGAGCTCCGGCGCCGCCGACCCCGGCTCCCCCGAGGACTGGCCCAGCCGGGGCTCGGCCCCCCCGGCGCTGCCCGCACTCGGATGTCCAGCCTCCAGCTGCGGGCGATGAGGGCCTGCTACCCGCGCCTGCCGCACCCCCCACCGCGCCCGAGTGCCAGCTGCTGGGCCGCCAGATCGGCCTGGCCAAGCGGGTGGTCCAGGTCTGGTTCCAGAACGCCCGGGCCAAGGAGAAGAGGTCCAAGCCTTCCGGCGGATCCGGCGGTGGTGCCGGGGGAGGCTGCGGCCTCTACCTCGCTGCCCGGAGCCACGTCTTCTCGCTGGGCCACCTCGCCAGGACGAAGGAGCTGGTGCGCCGGCAGCTGCGCCGTGAGAAGCACCGCCACCGCGACCGGAAGGGTCCCGGGCCGCCGGCGGGTGTTGGGGGTTGCCAGAGGGGGCAGCGGGAGGAGGAGGAGGAGGAGGAGGGGGAGGGGCCGCCAGGGAAGGCGCTAACCGGACCCGGACCCGGACCGCCCCCCTACGCTGGCCTGGCCTTCCCCAGCCTCCCGCCCGCCCTGCTTCCCGGATCGGGGGCCACCCGGTCCGGCTTCCCGGTTCTGACCGCCGGTAAGTGGCTCTCCGTCCGCACCGGTGAGGTGGGGTGGAGGGGTCAAAGGTCAAGGCTTTGGGCCTGGGCAGGCCGGGGTGGGGGGGGGGGGGGGAGGGGCCTATCGGCCTCTCTGGGAGGAGAGGGGGGATGGAGGGGGGTGAAGGTCGAGGCTTTGGGCCTGGGGAGGCCGGGGGCCTGTTGACCTTCGGGGAGGTTGGAGGGGGGGCAGGTCGGGGTCAGGGGTGAAAGGGGGCGGGGCGAAGGTCGAGGCTTTGGGCCTGGAGAGGCCGGGGGCCTGTTAGCCTCTCGGGGATTTTGGTCCAGGTTTTTGGGGGGGTGTGGGGATGCAGCTTTGAGTTTGCCCAGGATTTGGGGTTTTGACCTAGTTTTGGGGGTTTATGACCTCGTTTTGGGGGTTATGACCTCGTTTTGGGGGTTTATGACCTAGTTTTGGGGTTTATGACCTAGTTTTGGGGGTTTATGACCTAGTTTTGGGGTTTATGACCTAGTTTTGGGGGTTTATGACCTAGTTTTGGGAGTTTATGACCTAGTTTTGGGGTTTATGACCTAGTTTTGGGAGTTTATGACCTAGTTTTGGGGTTTATGACCTAGTTTTGGGGGTTTATGACCTAGTTTTGGGGTTTATGACCTAGTTTTGGGGTTTATGACCTAGTTTTGGAGTTTTGACCTAGTTTTGGGGGTTATGACCTAGTTTTGGGGGTTTATGACCTAGTTTTGGGGTTTATGACCTAGTTTTGGGAGTTTATGACCTAGTTTTGGGGGTTATGACCTAGTTTTGGAGGGTTTATGACCTAGTTTTGGGGGTTTATGACCTAGTTTTGGTATTTATGACCTAGTTTTGGGGTTTATGACCTAGTTTTGGGGGTTATGACCTAGTTTTGGGGGGTTATGACCTAGTTTTGGGGTTTATGACCTAGTTTTGGGGTTTTTGACCTAGTTTTGGGGGTTATGACCTAGTTTTGGGGGTTTATGACCTAGTTTTGGGGTTTATGACCTAGTTTTGGGGTTTGACCTAGTTTTGGGGGTTTATGACCTAGTTTTGGAGTTTTGACCTAGTTTTGGAGTTTTGACCTAGTTTTGGGGTTTATGACCTAGTTTTGGAGTTTTGGCCTAGTTTTGGGGTTTATGACCTAGTTTTGGAGTTTTGACCTAGTTTTGGGGTTTATGACCTAGTTTTGGAGTTTTGGCCTAGTTTTGGAGGGTTTATGACCTCGGTTTGGGGGGGTTTGACCTCGGTTTGGGGGGGTTTGACCTCGGTTTGGGGGGGGTTTGACCTCGGTTTGGGGTTTTATGACCTAGTTTTGGAGGGTAATGGACCTAGTTTTGGAGGGTAATGGACCTAGTTTTGGAGGGTTATGGACCTAGTTTTGGAGGGTTATGGACCTAGTTTTGGAGGGTAATGGACCTAGTTTTGGAGGGTAATGGACCTAGTTTTGGAGGGTTATGGACCTAGTTTTGGAGGGTAATGGACCTAGTTTTGGAGGGTAATGGACCTAGTTTTGGAGGGTAATGGACCTAGTTTTGGAGGGTTATGGACCTAGTTTTGGAGGGTTATGGACCTAGTTTTGGAGGGTAATGGACCTAGTTTTGGAGGGTAATGGACCTAGTTTTGGAGGGTAGTGGACCTAGTTTTGAAGGGTAATGGACCTAGTTTTGGAGGGTAATGGACCTAGTTTTGGAGGGTTATGGACCTAGTTTTGGAGGGTTATGGACCTAGTTTTGGAGGGTTATGGACCTAGTTTTTGGAGGGTTATGGACCTAGTTTTGGAGGGTTATGGACCTAGTTTTGGAGGGTTATGGACCTAGTTTTGGAGGGTAATGGACCTAGTTTTGGAGGGTAATGGACCTAGTTTTGGAGGGTTATTGACCTAGTTTTGGAGGGTAATGGACCTAGTTTTGGAGGGTAATGGA
>JANJGN010000528.1:0-97500 GCA_026770705.1 Isurus oxyrinchus | reverse complement strand
ACACACACACAGACACACACACAGACACACACACAGACACATACACACCCACACACACCCACAGTCACACACACACACACACAGTCACACACACACACACACAGTCACACACACACACACAGACACACACACACAGACACACACACACACTGACACATACACACACAGACACACACACACACAGACACACACACACACACACACAGACACACACACACACAGACTCATACACACAGACACACACAGACACATACACACCCACCCACCCACCGGGCAGCAGCAGCGGCTGGACTTTCACTTGGGGTAACCCCCATTCCCCCCCCAACCCATCCTCCCCCCCCCCCATCTCCCCCCAGCGTCCCCTCCATGGCAGCTGCGTCGGTGCGGAATGTCTTCAACAGGGGGCGGGCCTACGAGCGTGGAGAGCACACACACACGTAAACACACACACACACACACACACACACACACACACCCACCCACACACACAGACACACACACACACAGACACACACAGACACACACGCAGGCACACACACACACACTGACACATACACACAGACACTGACACATACACACAGACACACACACACACACAGTCACACACACACACACAGACACACAGATACACACACAGACACACACACAGACACACACACACAGACACACACAGACACACACGCAGGCACACACACACACAGACACACACACACACAAACACGCACACACACAGACACACACAAAGACACATACACACAGTCAAACACAGACAGACAGACACACACACAGACACACACACACACAAACACGCACACACACAGACACACACAAAGACACATACACACAGTCAAACACAGACAGACACACACACAGACCCCCCCACACACACAGACACACACACACATACACACAGACACAGAGACACTAACACACAGACAGACACACACAGACAGACACACACACAGACACACACTCACAGACACACACTCACAGACACACACTCACAGACACACACACACACACAGACACACACACAGAGACACACACACACAGACACAGACACACACAGACACACACACACAGACACATAGACACACAGAAAGACACACACACAGAGACAAAGAAACACACACACACACACACACACAGACACACACAGACACACACAGCGACACGCACACACACAGGGACACACACATACACAGAAACAAAGAAACACACACACAACAAACAAACGCAGACAGACACACACACAATAAATCACAACCTAGCTCCACAGAACAAGCAACGAGTCAGTGATCACAGACACCAGAAGAATGATAGAGCAAGTGCCAGGAAACGGAAACAGAACAGGGTCCATCAGTGACAGAATCTGAAATACCACTCTCACTGTTACACTGACCCTCAGTATAAGACTCTCAGTTATAACACTCTCTCTGTTACACTGTCCCTCAGTATAAGACTCTCAGTTATAACACTCTCTCTGTTACACTGACCCTCAGTATAAGACTCTCAGTTATAACACTCTCTCTGTTACACTGACCCTCAGTATAAGACTCTCAGTTATAACACTCTCTCTGTTACACAGACCCTCAGAAAAAGACCCTCAGTTATAACACTCTCTCTGTTACACTGATTCTCAGTATAAGACTCTCAGTTATAACACTCTCTGTTACACTGTCCCTCAGTATAAGACTCCCAGTTATAACATTCTCTCTGTTACACTGTCCCTCAGTATAAGACTCTCAGTTATAACACTCTCTCTGTTACACTGACCCTCAGTATAAGACTCTCAGTTATAACAATCTCTCTGTTACACTGTCCCTCAGTATAAGACTCTCAGTTATAACACTCTCTCTGTTACACTGTCCCTCAGTATAAGACTCTCAGTTATAACACTCTCTCTGTTACACTGTCCCTCAGTATAAGACTCTCAGTTATAACACCCTCTCTGTTACATTGACACTCAGTATAAGACTCTCAGTTATAACACTCTCTGTTACACTGTCCCTCAGTATAAGACTCTCAGTTATAACACTCTCTCTGTTACACTGTCCCTCAGTATAAGACTCTCAGTTATAACACTCTCTCTGTTACACTGACCTCAGTATAAGACTCTCAGTTATAACACGCTCTCTGTTACACTGTCCCTCAGTATAAGACTCTCAGTTATAACACTCTCTCTGTCACACTGACCCTCAGTATAAGGACTCTCAGTTATAACACTCTCTGTTACACTGACCCTCAGTATAAGACTCTGTTATAACACTCTCTCTGTTACACTGTCCCTCAGTTTCAGACTCCCAGTTATAACACTCTCTCCTGTTACACTGTCCCTTAGTATAAGACTCTCAGTTATAACACTCTCTCTGTTACACTGACCCTCAGTATAAGACTCTCAGTTATAACACTCTCTGTTACACTGACCTTCAGTATAAGACTCTCAGTTATAACAATCTCTCTGTTACACTGTCCCTCAGTATAAGACTCTCAGTTATAACACTCTCTCTGTTACACTGTCCCTCAGTATAAGACTCTCAGTTATAACACTCTCTCTGTTACACTGTCCCTCAGTATAAGACTCTCAGTTATAACACTCTCTCTGTTACACTGTCCCTCAGTATAAGACTCTCAGTTATAACACTCTCTCTGTTACATTGACCCTCAGTATAAGACTCTCAGTTATAACACTCTCTGTTACACTGACCCTCAGTATAAGACTCTCAGTTATAACAATCTCTCTGTTACACTGTCCCTCAGTATAAGACTCTCAGTTATAACACTCTGTTACACTGACCCTCAGTATAAGGACACTCAGTTATAACACTCTCTCTGTTACACTGACCCTCAGTATAAGACTCTCAGTTATAACACTCTCTCTGTTACACTGACCCTCAGTATAAGACACACACAGACACACACGCAGGCAGACACACACACACTGACACATACACACACACTGACACATACACACACACTGACACATACACACACACACACACAGTCACACACACACACACAGACAGACACCCACACACACACAGACACACACACATACTGACACATACACACACAGACACACAGATACACACACACACACAGACACAAACACACACACACAGACACACACGCAGGCACACACACACAGACACACACAGACTCATACACACAGACACACACACACACACACACACACAGACACACACACACAGACACACACACACACACACACAGACAAACATAAACACACACACAGACACACACACACACAGACACAGACACACACACACACAGACACACACACACACGCACACACAGGCACACACACACACACAGACACACACACATAAACACACACACACACACACACAGACACACACACACTGGCACATGTACACACACACACACACACAGACACACCCACACACACACACACACTGACACATACACACAGACACTGACACATACACACAAACACACACACACACAGTCACACACACACACACACACACACACACAGACAGACAGACACACACACAGACACACACACAGACACATACACACCCACACACACCCACACACACACACAGTCACACACACACACACACAGTCACACACACACACACAGACACACACACACAGACACACACACAGACACATACACACCCACACAGACACACACACACACTGACACACACACACACAGACACACACACACACTGACACATACACACACAGACACACACACACACACACAGACACACACACACACAGACTCATACACACAGACACACACAGACACATACACACCCACCCACCCACCGGGCAGCAGCAGCGGCTGGACTTTCACTTGGGGTAACCCCCATTCCCCCCCCAACCCATCCTCCCCCCCCCCATCTCCCCCCAGCGTCCCCTCCATGGCAGCTGCGTCGGTGCGGAATGTCTTCAACAGGGGGCGGGCCTACGAGCGTGGAGAGCACACACACACGTAAACACACACACACACCCACCCACACACACAGACACACACACACACAGACACACACAGACACACACGCAGGCACACACACACACACTGACACATACACACAGACTGACACATACACACAGACACTGACACATACACACAGACACACACACACACACACACACAGTCACGCACACACACAGACTCATACACACAGACACCCACACACACACGCACACAGACACACACACACAGACACACAGATACACACACAGACACACACACAGACACACACACACAGACACACACACACAGACACACACAGACACACACGCAGGCACACACACACACAGACACACACACAGACACACACACACACAAACACGCACACACACAGACACACACAAAGACACATACACACAGACAAACACAGACAGACACACACACAGACCCCCCCACACACACAGACACACAGACACAGAGACACTAACACACAGACAGACACACACAGACACACACACACACAGACACACACTCACAGACACACACTCACAGACACACACTCACAGACACACACTCACAGACACAGACACACACACAGAGACACACACACACAGACACACACAGACACACACACACAGACACATAGACACACAGAAAGACACACACACAGAGACAAAGAAACACACACACACACACAGACACACACAGACACACACAGCGACACGCACACACACAGGGACACACACATACACAGAGACAAAGAAACACACACACGACAAACAAACGCAGACAGACACACACACAATAAATCACAACCTAGCTCCACAGAACAAGCAACGAGTCAGTGATCACAGACACCAGAAGAATGATAGAGCAAGTGCCAGGAAACGGAAACAGAACAGGGTCCATCAGTGACAGAATCTGAAATAACATTCTCTCTGTTACACTGACCCTCAGTATAAGATTCTCAGTTATAACACTCTCTCTGTTACACTGACCCTCAGTATAAGACTCTCAGTTATAACACTCTCTCTGTTACACTGTCCCTCAGTATAAGACTCTCAGTTATAACACTCTCTCTGTTACACTGACCCTCAGTATAAGACTCTCAGTTATAACACTCTCTCTGTTACACTGTCCCTCAGTATAAGACTCTCAGTTATAACACTCTCTCTGTTACACTGACCCTCAGTATAAGACTCTCAGTTATAACAATCTCTCTGTAACACTGACCCTCAGTATAAGACTCTCAGTTATAACACTCTGTTACACTGACCCTCAGTATAAGACTCTCAGTTATAACACTCTCTCTGTTACACTGTCCCTCAGTATAAGACTCTCAGTTATAACACTCTCTCTGTTACACTGTCCCTCAGTATAAGACTCTCAGTTATAACACTCTGTTACACTGACCCTCAGTATAAGACACTCAGTTATAACACTCTCTCTGTTACACTGTCCCTCAGTATAAGACTCTCAGTTATAACACTCTCTCTGTTACACTGTCCCTCAGTATAAGACTCTCAGTTATGACACTCTCTCTGTTACACTGACCCTCAGTATAAGACTCTCAGTTATAACAATCTCTCTGTTACACTGTCCCTCAGTATAAGACTCTCAGTTATAACACTCTCTCTGTTACATTGACCCTCAGTATAAGACTCTCAGTTATAACACTCTCTCTGTTACACTGACCCTCAGTATCAGACTCTCAGTTATAACACTCTCTGTTACACTGTCCCTCAGTATAAGACTCTCAGTTATAACACTCTCTCTGTTACACTGACCCTCAGTATAAGACTCTCAGTTATAAAACTCTCTCTGTTACACTGACCCTCAGTATAAGACTCTCAGTTATAACACTCTCTCTGTTACACTGACCCTCAGTATAAGACTCTCAGTTATAACACTCTGTTACACTGACCCTCAGTATAAGACTCTCAGTTATAACACTCTCTCTGTTACACTGTCCCTCAGTATAAGACTCTCAGTTATAACACTCTCTCTGTTACACTGACCCTCAGTATAAGACTCTCAGTTATAACACTCTCTCTGTTACACTGTCCCTCAGTATAAGACTCTCAGTTATAACACTCTCTCTGTTACACTGTCCCTCAGTATAAGACTCTCAGTTATAACACTCTCTCTGTTACATTGACCCTCAGTATAAGACTCTCAGTTATAACACTCTCTGTTACACTGTCCCTCAGTATAAGACTCTCAGTTATAACACTCTCTCTGTTACACTGACCCTCAGTATAAGACTCTCAGTTATAACAATCTCTCTGCTACACTGTCCCTCAGTATAAGACTCTCAGTTATAACACTCTCTCTGTTACACTGTCCCTCAGTATAAGACTCTCAGTTATAACACTCTCTCTGTTACACTGACCCTCAGTATAAGACTCTCAGTTATAACACTCTGTTACACTGACCCTCAGTATAAGACTCTCAGTTATAACACTCTCTCTGTTACACTGTCCCTCAGTATAAGACTCTCAGTTATAACACTCTCTCTGTTACACTGTCCCTCAGTATAAGACTCTCAGTTATAACACTCTGTTACACTGACCCTCAGTATAAGACACTCAGTTATAACACTCTCTCTGTTACACTGTCCCTCAGTATAAGACTCTCAGTTATAACACTCTCTCTGTTACACTGTCCCTCAGTATAAGACTCTCAGTTATGACACTCTCTCTGTTACACTGACCCTCAGTATAAGACTCTCAGTTATAACAATCTCTCTGTTACACTGTCCCTCAGTATAAGACTCTCAGTTATAACACTCTCTCTGTTACATTGACCCTCAGTATAAGACTCTCAGTTATAACACTCTCTCTGTTACACTGACCCTCAGTATCAGACTCTCAGTTATAACACTCTCTGTTACACTGTCCCTCAGTATAAGACTCTCAGTTATAACACTCTCTCTGTTACACTGACCCTCAGTATAAGACTCTCAGTTATAAAACTCTCTCTGTTACACTGACCCTCAGTATAAGACTCTCAGTTATAACACTCTCTCTGTTACACTGACCCTCAGTATAAGACTCTCAGTTATAACACTCTGTTACACTGACCCTCAGTATAAGACTCTCAGTTATAACACTCTCTCTGTTACACTGTCCCTCAGTATAAGACTCTCAGTTATAACACTCTCTCTGTTACACTGACCCTCAGTATAAGACTCTCAGTTATAACACTCTCTCTGTTACACTGTCCCTCAGTATAAGACTCTCAGTTATAACACTCTCTCTGTTACACTGTCCCTCAGTATAAGACTCTCAGTTATAACACTCTCTCTGTTACATTGACCCTCAGTATAAGACTCTCAGTTATAACACTCTCTGTTACACTGTCCCTCAGTATAAGACTCTCAGTTATAACACTCTCTCTGTTACACTGACCCTCAGTATAAGACTCTCAGTTATAACAATCTCTCTGTTACACTGTCCCTCAGTATAAGACTCTCAGTTATAACACTCTCTCTGTTACACTGACCCTCAGTATAAGACTCTCAGTTATAACACTCTCTGTTACACTGAGCCTCAGTATAAGACTCTCAGTTATAACAATCTATCTGTTACACTGTCCCTCAGTATAGGACTCTCAGTTATAACACTCTCTCTGTTACACTGTCCCTCAGTTTCAGACTCCCAGTTATAACACTCTCTCTGTTACACTGTCCCTCAGTATAAGACTCTCAGTTATAACACTCTCTCTGTTACACTGACCCTCAGTATAAGACTCTCAGTTATAACATTCTCTGTTACACTGACACTCAGTATAAGACTCTGTTATAACAATCTCTCTGTTACACTGTCCCTCAGTATAAGACTCTCAGTTATAACACACTCTCTGTTACACTGTCCCTCAGTATAAGACTCTCAGTTATAACACTCTCTCTGTTACACTGTCCCTCAGTATAAGACTCTCAGTTATAACACTCTCTCTGTTACATTGACCCTCAGTATAAGACTCTCAGTTATAACACTCTCTGTTACACTGTCCCTCAGTATAAGACTCTCAGTTATAACACTCTCTCTGTTACACTGACCCTCAGTATAAGACTCTCAGTTATAACAATCTCTCTGTTACACTGTCCCTCAGTATAAGACTGTCAGTTATAACACTCTCTCTGTTACACTGTCCCTCAGTATAAGGCTCTCAGTTATAACACTCTCTCTGTTACATTGACCCTCAGTATAGGACTCTCAGTTATAACACTCTCTCTGTTACACTGGCCCTCAGTATAAGAGTCTCAGTTATAAAACTCTCTCTGTTACACTGTCCCTCAGTATAAGACTCTCAGTTATAACACTCTGTTACCATGTCACTCAGTATAAGACACTCAGTTATAACACTCTCTCTGTTATACTGTCCCTCAGTGTAAGACTCTCAGTTATAACACTCCCTCTATTACACTGTCCCTCAGTATAAGACACTCAGTTATAACACTCTCTCTGTTACACTGACCCTCAGTATAAGACTCTTAGTTATAACATTCTCTCGGTTACACTGTCCCTCAGTATAACTCTCTCAGTTATAACACTCTCTCAGTTACAATGACCCTCAGTATAAGACACTCAGTGAAAACACTCTCTCTGTTATACTGTCCCTCAGTGTAAGACACTCAGTTATAACATTTCCTCTGTTAAACTTACTGTCAGTATAAGACTCTCAGTTATAACATTCTCTCAGTTACACTGTCCCTCAGTATAAGGCACTCAGTTATAACATTCTCTCGGTAACACTGTCCCTCAGTATAAGGCACTCAGTGAAAACACTCTCTCTGTTATACTGTCCCTCAGTGTAAGACTCTCAGTTATAACACTCTGTCTGTTACACTGTCCCTCAGTATAAGACTCTCAGTTATAACACTCTCTCAGTTACACTGACCCTCAGTATAAGACTCTCAGTTATAACATTCTCTCTGTTACACTGTCCCTCAGTATAGGACTCTCAGTTATAACACTCTCTCTGTTACACTGACCCCCAGTATAAGACACACACAGACACACACGCAGGCACACACACACACACTGACACATACACACATACTGACACATACACACAGACACTGACACATACACACACACACACACAGTCACACACACACACAGACTCATACACACAGACAGACACCCACACACACACGCACACAGACACACACACACAGACACACACACATACTGACACATACACACACAGACACACAGATACAAACACACACACACACACACACACACAGACACACACACACAGACACACACGCAGGCACACACACACAGACACACACAGACTCATACACACAGACACACACACACACACAAACACGCACACACACACAGACACACACAAAGACACATACACACAGACACACACAGACAGACACACACACAGACCCCCCAACACACACACATACACACAGACACAGAGACAGTAACACACAGACAGACACACACAGACACACACACACACAAAGAGACACACACAGACACACACACCTCACACCCACCCACACACACACACATACAGACACACACCCACACACAGACACACACACACACAGACACACACAGCGACACGCACACACACAGGGACACACACATACACAGAAACAAAGAAACACACACACGACAAACAAACGCAGACAGACACACACACAATAAATCACAACCTAGCTCCACAGAACAAGCAACGAATGAGTGATCACAGACACCAGAAGAATGATAGAGCAAGTGCCAGGATACGGAAACATAACAGGGTCCATCAGTAACAGAATCTGAAAAACCACTCTCTCTGTTACACTGTCCCTCAGTATAAGACTCTCAGTTATAACACTCTCTGTTACACTGACACTCAGTATAAGACTCTCAGTTATAACACTCTCTCTGTTACACTGACCCTCAGTATAAGACTCTCAGTTATAACACTCTCTGTCACACTGACCCTCAATATTGGACTGTCAGTTATAACACTCTCTCTGTTACAGTGTCCCTCAAAATAAGACTATCAGTTATAACATTCTCTCTGTTACACTGCCCCTGAGTATAAGACTCTCAGTTATAACACTCTCTCTGTTACAGTGTCCCTCAGTATAAGACTATCAGTTATAACACTCTCTCTGTTACACTGACCCGCAGTATAAGACTCATTTATAACACTCTCCCTGTTACTCTGTCCCTCAGTATAAGACTCTCAGTTATAACACTCTCTCTGTTACTCTGTCCCTCAGTATAAGACTATCAGTTATAACACTCTCTCTGTTACATTGCCCCTGAGTATAAAACTCTCAGTTATAAAACTCTATCTAACACACTGTCCCTCAGTATAAGACTCACTGTTATAACACTCATGTTACACTGACCCTCAGTGTAAGACTCTGTTATAACTCTCTCTATTACATTGACCCACAGTATTAGACTCACAGTTATAACACTCTCTCTATTACATTGACCCACAGTATTAGACTCACAGTTATAACACTCTCTCTGTTACACTGTCCCTCACTAAAAGACTCTCATGTATAACACTCTCACTGTTACACTGGCCCTCAGTATAACACTCTCAGTTATAACACTCTCTCTGTTACACTGACCCTCAGTATAAGACTCTCAGTTATAACAATCCCTCTGTTACACAGTCCCTCAGTATAAGACACTCAATTATAACACTCTCTCTGTTATACTGTTCCTCAGTGTAAGACTCTCAGTTATAACACTCTCTCTGTTACTCTGTCCCTCAGTATAAGATTCTCGGTTATAACACTCTCTCAGTTGCACTGACCCTCAGTATAAGACTCTCAGTTATAACACTCCCTCTGTTACACTGTCCTTCAGTATAAGACACTCAGTTATAACACTCCCTCTGTTATACTGTCCCTCAGTGTAAGACTCTCAGTTATAACACTCTGTCTGTTACACTGTCCCTCAGTATAAGACACTCAGTTATAACATTCTCTCTGTTAAACTCACTGTCAGTATAAGACTCTCAGTTATAACACTCTCTCTGTTACACTGACCCTCAGTATAAGACTCTCAGTTATAACACTCTCTCTGTTACACTGACCCTCAGTATAGGACTCTCAGTTATAACACTCTCTCTGTTACACTGTCCCTCAGTATAAGAGTCTCAGTTACAACACTCTGTTACACTGACCCTCAGTATAAGACTCTCAGTTATAACACTCTCTCTGTTACACTGACCCTCAGTATAGGACTCTCAGTTATAACACTCTCTCTGTTACACTGACCCTCAGTATAAGACTCTCAGTTATAACACTCTCTGTTACACTGTCCCTCAGTATAAGACTCTCAGTTATAACACTCTCTCTGTTACACTGACCCTCAGTATAAGACTCTCAGTTATAACACTCTCTCTGTTACACTGTCCCTCAGTATAAGACTCTCAGTTATAACACTCTCTCTGTTACACTGACCCTCAGTATAAGACTCTCAGTTATAACACTCTCTCTGTTACACTGACCCTCAGTATAAGACTCTCAGTTATAACACTCTCTCTGTTACACTGACCCTCAGTATAGGACTCTCAGTTATAACACTCTCTGTTACACTGTCCCTCAGTATAAGACTCTCAGTTATAACACTCTCTCTGTTACACTGACCCTCAGTTTCAGACTCTCAGTTATAACACTCTCTCTGTTACACTGACCCTCAGTATAAGACTCTCAGTTATAACATTCTCTCTGTTAAACTCACTCTCAGTATAAGACTCTCAGTTATTACACTCTGTTACACTGACCCTCAGTATAAGACTCTCAGTTATAACACTCTCTCTGTTACAGTGTCCCTCAGTATAAGACTCTCAGTTATAACATTCTCTCGGTTACACTGACCCTGAGTATAAGTCTCTCAGTTATAACAGTCTCTCTGTTACACTGACACACGGTATAAGACTCTCTGTTATAACATACTCTCTGTTACACTGACCCGCAGTGTCAGACTCTCAGTTATAATACTCTCTGTTAATCTGTCCCTCAGTAAATGACTCTCTGTTATAACACTCTCCCTGTTACACTGTCCCTCAGTATAAGACTCTCAGTTATAACAATCTCTCTGTTACACTGAACCACAGTATATGACTCACAGTTATTACACTCTCCCTGTTACACTGACCCTCAGTATAAGACTCTCCGTTATAACACTCTCTCTGTTGCAATGACCCTCAATATCGGACTCTCAGTTATAACAGTCTCTCTGTTACAGGGTCCCTCAGTATAAGACTATCAGTAATAACACTCTCTCTGTTACACTGTCCCTCGGTATGAGAGTCTCAGTTATAACACACTGTCTGTTACTCTGTCCCTCAGTATAAGACTTTCAGTTATAAAACTCTCTCTGTTACACTGACCCTCAGTAGAAGACTCTCAGTTATAAGACTCTCTCTGTTACACTGCCCCTGAGTATAAGACTCTCAGTTATAAAACTCTCTCTAACACACTGTCCCTCAGTATAAGACTCACTGTTATAACACTCATGTTACACTGACCCTCAGTGTAAGACTCTGTTATAACTCTCTCTATTAAACTGACCCACAGTATTAGACTCACAGTTATAACATTCTCTCTGTTACCATGTCACTCTATAAGACACTCAGTTATAACACTCTCTCTGTTATACTGTCCCTCAGTATAAGACTCTCAGTTATAACACTCCCTCTGTTACACTGTCCCTCAGTATAAAACGCTCAGTTATGACACTCACTCCGTTACACTGACCCTCAGTATAAGACTCTCAGTTATAACACTCTCTCTGTTGCACTGATCCTCAGTATAAGACTCTCAGTTATAACATTCTCTCTGTTAAACTCACTCTCAGTATAAGACGCTCAGTTATAACACTCTGTTACACTGACCCTCAGTATAAGACTCTTAGTTATAACATTCTCTCGGTTACACTGTCCCTCAGTATAACTCTCTCAGTTATAACACTCTCTCAGTTACACTGACCCTCAGTATAAGACACTCAGTTATAACACTCTCTCAGTTACATTGTCCCTCAGTATAAGACACTCAGTGAAAACACTCTCTCTGTTATACTGTCCCTCAGTGTAAGACTCTCAGTTATAACACTCTGTCTGTTACACTGTCCCTCAGTATAAGACTCTCAGTCATAACACTGTCTCAGTTACACTGACCCTCAGTATAAGACTCTCAGTTATAACAGTCTCTCTGTTACACTGTCCCTCTGTATAGGACTCTCAGTTATAACACTCTCTCTGTTACACTGACCCTCAGTATAAGACACACACAGACACACACGCAGGCACACACACACACACTGACACATACACACAGACACTGACACACACACACACACACACAGTCACACACACACACAGACTCATACACACAGACAGACACCCACACACACACGCACACAGACACACACACACAGACACACACACATACTGACACATACACACACAGACACACAGATACACACACACACGCAGACACAAACACACACACACAGACACACACGCAGGCACACACACACAGACACACACAGACTCATACACACAGACACACACACACACAAACACGCACACACACACACACACACACACACAAAGACACATACACACAGACACACACAGACAGACACACACACAGACCCCCCCCACACACACACATACACACAGACACAGAGACAGTAACACACAGACAGACACACACAGACAGACACACACAGACACACACAAAGAGACACACACAGACACACACACCTCACACCCACCCACACACACACACATACAGACACACACCCACACAGACACACACAGACACACACAGGGACACACACATACACAGAAACAAAGAAACACACACACGACAAACAAACGCAGACAGACACACACACAATAAATCACAACCTAGCTCCACAGAACAAGCAACGAATGAGTGATCACAGACACCAGAAGAATGATAGAGCAAGTGCCAGGATACGGAAACATAACAGGGTCCATCAGTAACAGAATCTGAAATACCACTCTCTCTGTTACACTGACACTCAGTATAAGACTCTCAGTTATAACACTCTCTCTGTTACACTGTCCCTCACTAAAAGACTCTCATGTATAACACTCTCACTGTTACACTGGCCCTCAGTATAACACTCTCAGTTATAACACTCTCTCTGTTACACTGACCCTCAGTATAAGACTCTCAGTTATAACACTCCCTCTGTTACACTGTCCCTCAGTATAAGACACTCAGTTATAACACTCTCTCTGTTACACTGACCCTCAGTATAAAACGCTCAGTTATGACACTCACTCCGTTACACTGACCCTCAGTATAAGACTATCAGTTATAACACTCTGTTACACTGACCCTCAGTATAAGACTCTTAGTTATAACATTCTCTCGGTTACACTGTCCCTCAGTATAACTCTCTCAGTTATAACACTCTCTCAGTTACACTGACCCTCAGTATAAGACACTCAGTGAAAACACTCTCTCTGTTATACTGTCCCTCAGTGTAAGACACTCAGTTATAACATTCTCTCTGTTAAACTCACTGTCAGTATAAGACTCTCAGTTATAACATTCTCTCGGTTACACTGTCCCTCAGTATAAGACTCTCGGTTATAACATTCTCTCTGTTAAACTCACTGTCAGTATAAGACTCTCAGTTATAACATTCTCTCGGTAACACTGTCCCTCAGTATAAGACTCTCAGTTATAACACTCCCTCTGTTACACTGTCCCTCAGTATAAGACACTCAGTGAAAACACTCTCTCTGTTATACTGTCCCTCAGTGTAAGACTCTCAGTTATAACACTCTGTCTGTAACACTGACCCTCAGTATAAGACTCTCAGTTATAACACTCTCTCTGTTACACTGACCCTCAGTATAAGACTCTCAGTTATAACACTCTCTCAGTTACACTGACCCTCAGTATAAGACTCTCAGTTATAACAGTCTCTCTGTTACACTGTCCCTCAGTATAGGACACTCAGTTATAACACTCCCTCTGTTATACTGTCCCTCAGTGTAAGACTCTCAGTTATAACACTATGTCTGTTACACTGTCCCTCAGTTTAAGACTCTCAGTTATAACACTCCCTCTGTTACACTGTCCCTCAGTATAAGACACTCAGTTATAACACTCTCTCTGTTACACTGTCCCTCAGTATAAGACACTCCGTTATAACATTCTCTCTGTTAAACTCACTGTCAGTATAACACTTTCAGTTATGACTCTCTCTCTGCTACACTGACCCTCAATATCGGACTCTCAGTAATAACACTCTCTCTGTTACAGTGTCCCTCAGTACAAGACTATCAGTTATAACACTCTCTCTGTTACACTGACCCTCAGTATAAGACTCTCAGTTATAACACTCCCTCTGTTACTCGGTCCCTCAGTATAAGATTCTCAGTTATAACACTCTGTTACACTGACCCTCAGGATAAGACTCTCAGTTATAACACTCCCTCTGTTACACAATCCCTCAGTATAAGACACTCAGTTATAACACTCTCTCTGTTATACTGTCCCTCAGTGTAAGACTCTCAGTTATAACACTCTCTCTGTTACTCTGTCCCTCAGTATAAGATTCTCGGTCATAACACTCCCTCTGTTAGACTGTCCCTCATTATAAGACACTCAGTTATACCACACTCTCTGTTATATTGTCCCTCAGTGTAAGACTCTCAGTTATAACACTCTCTCAGTTACACTGACCCTCAGTCTAAGACTCTCAGTTATAACACTCCCTCTGTTACACTGACCCTCAGTATAAGACTCTCAGTTATAACATTCTCTCTGGTAAACTCACTCTCAGTATAAGACTCTCAGTTATAACACTCTGTTACACTGACCCTCAGTATAAGACTCTCAGTTATAAAACTCTCTCTGTTACACTGACCCTCAGTATAACTCTCTCAGTTATAACACTCTCTCAGTTACACTGACCCTCAGTATAAGACACTCAGTGAAAACACTCTCTCTGTTATACTGTCCCTCAGTGTAAGACTCTCAGTTATAACACTCTGTCTGTTACACAGTCCCTCAGTATAAGACTCTCAGTTATAACACTCTCTCAGTTACACTGACCCTCAGTATAAGACACTCAGTTATAACACTCTCTCTGTTACACTGTCCCTCAGTATAAGACACTCAGTTATAACATTCTCTCTGTTAAACTCACTGTCAGTATAAGACTCTCAGTTATAACACTCTCTCTGTTACACTGACCCTCAGTATAAGACTATCAGTTATAACACTCTGTCTGTTACACTGTCCCTCAGTATAAGACTCTCAGTCATAACACTGTCTCTGTTATACTGTCCCTCAGTGTAAGACTCTCAGTTATAACACTCTGTCTGTTACACTGTCCCTCAGTATAAGACTCTCAGTCATAACACTGTCTCAGTTACACTGACCCTCAGTATAAGACTCTCAGTTATAACAGTCTCTCTGTTACACTGTCCCTCTGTATAGGACTCTCAGTTATAACACTCTCTCTGTTACACTGACCCTCAGTATAAGACACACACAGACACACACGCAGGCACACACACACACACTGACACATACACACAGACACTGACACATACACACACACACACACACAGTCACACACACACACAGACTCATACACACAGACAGACACCCACACACACACGCACACAGACACACACACACAGACACACACACATACTGACACATACACACACAGACACACAGATACACACACACACACACACAGACACAAACACACACACACAGACACACACACACAGACACACACAGACTCATACACACACAGACACACACACACACAAACACGCACACACACACACACACACACACACACAAAGACACATACACACAGACACACACAGACAGACACACACACAGACCCCCCCCCACACACACACATACACACAGACACAGAGACAGTAACACACAGACAGACACACACAGACAGACACACACAGACACACACAAAGAGACACACACAGACACACACACCTCACACCCACCCACACACACACACATACAGACACACACCCACACAGACACACACAGACACACACAGGGACACACACATACACAGAAACAAAGAAACACACACACGACAAACAAACGCAGACAGACACACACACAATAAATCACAACCTAGCTCCACAGAACAAGCAACGAATGAGTGATCACAGACACCAGAAGAATGATAGAGCAAGTGCCAGGATACGGAAACATAACAGGGTCCATCGGTAACAGAATCTGAAATACCACTCTCACTGTTACACTGGCCCTCAGTATAAGACTCTCAGTTATAACATTCTCTCTGTTACACTGACCCTCAGTATAAGACTCTCAGTTATAACACTCCCTCTGTTACACTGTCCCTCAGTATAAGACACTCAGTTATAACACTCTCTCTGTTACACTGACCCTCAGTATAAAACGCTCAGTTATGACACTCACTCCGTTACACTGACCCTCAGTATAAGACTATCAGTTATAACACTCTCTCTGTTACACTGACACTCAGTATAAGACTCTCAGTTATAACACTCTGTTACACTGACCCTCAGTATAAGACTCTTAGTTATAACATTCTCTCGGTTACACTGTCCCTCAGTATAACTCTCTCAGTTATAACACTCTCTCAGTTACACTGACCCTCAGTATAAGACACTCAGTGAAAACACTCTCTCTGTTATACTGTCCCTCAGTGTAAGACACTCAGTTATAACATTCTCTCTGTTAAACTCACTGTCAGTATAAGACTCTCAGTTATAACATTCTCTCGGTAACACTGTCCCTCAGTATAACTTTCTCAGTTATAACACTCTCTCAGTTACACTGACCCTCAGTATAAGACTCTCAGTTATAACACTCCCTCTGTTACACTGTCCCTCAGTATAAGACACTCAGTGAAAACACTCTCTCTGTTATACTGTCCCTCAGTGTAAGACTCTCAGTTATAACACTCTGTCTGTAACACTGTACCTCAGTATAAGACTCTCAGTTATAACACTCTCTCAGTTACACTGACCCTCAGTATAAGACTCTCAGTTATAACAGTCTCTCTGTTACACTGTCCCTCAGTATAGGACACTCAGTTATAACACTCCCTCTGTTATACTGTCCCTCAGTGTAAGACTCTCAGTTATAACACTATGTCTGTTACACTGTCCCTCAGTTTAAGACTCTCAGTTATAACACTCCCTCTGTTACACTGTCCCTCAGTATAAGACACTCAGTTATAACACTCTCTCTGTTACACTGTCCCTCAGTATAAGACACTCCGTTATAACATTCTCTCTGTTAAACTCACTGTCAGTATAACACTTTCAGTTATGACTCTCTCTCTGCTACACTGACCCTCAATATCGGACTCTCAGTAATAACACTCTCTCTGTTACAGTGTCCCTCAGTATAAGACTATCAGTTATAACACTCTCTCTGTTACACTGACCCTCAGTATAAGACTCTCAGTTATAACACTCCCTCTGTTACTCGGTCCCTCAGTATAAGATTCTCAGTTATAACACTCTGTTACACTGACCCTCAGGATAAGACTCTCAGTTATAACACTCCCTCTGTTACACAATCCCTCAGTATAAGACACTCAGTTATAACACTCTCTCTGTTATACTGTCCCTCAGTGTAAGACTCTCAGTTATAACACTCTCTCTGTTACTCTGTCCCTCAGTATAAGATTCTCGGTCATAACACTCCCTCTGTTAGACTGTCCCTCATTATAAGACACTCAGTTATACCACACTCTCTGTTATATTGTCCCTCAGTGTAAGACTCTCAGTTATAACACTCTCTCAGTTACACTGACCCTCAGTCTAAGACTCTCAGTTATAACACTCCCTCTGTTACACTGACCCTCAGTATAAGACTCTCAGTTATAACATTCTCTCTGGTAAACTCACTCTCAGTATAAGACTCTCAGTTATAACACTCTGTTACACTGACCCTCAGTATAAGACTCTCAGTTATAAAACTCTCTCTGTTACACTGACCCTCAGTATAACTCTCTCAGTTATAACACTCTCTCAGTTACACTGACCCTCAGTATAAGACACTCAGTGAAAACACTCTCTCTGTTATACTGTCCCTCAGTGTAAGACTCTCAGTTATAACACTCTGTCTGTTACACAGTCCCTCAGTATAAGACTCTCAGTTATAACACTCTCTCAGTTACACTGACCCTCAGTATAAGACACTCAGTTATAACACTCTCTCTGTTACACTGTCCCTCAGTATAAGACACTCAGTTATAACATTCTCTCTGTTAAACTCACTGTCAGTATAAGACTCTCAGTTATAACACTCTCTCTGTTACACTGACCCTCAGTATAAGACTATCAGTTATAACATTCTCTCTGATAAACTGCCCCTGAGTATAAGACTCTCAGTTATAACACTCTCTCTGTTACAGTGTCCCTCAGTATAAGACTATCAGTTATAACACTCTCTCTGTTACAGTGTCCCTCAGTATAAGACTCATTTATAACACTCTCTCTGTTACACTGACCTGCAGTATAAGACTCATTTATAACACTCTCTCTGTTACTCTGTCCCTCAGTATAAGACTCTCAGTTATAACATTCTCTCTGTTACATTGCCCCTGAGTATAAAACTCTGTTATAAAACTCTCTCTAACACACTGTCCCTCAGTATAAGACTCACTGTTATAACACTCATGTTACACTGACCCTCAGTGTAAGACTCTGTTATAACTCTCTCTATTACATTGACCCTCAGTATTAGACTCACAGTTATAACAGTCTCTCTGTTACACTGTCCCTCAGTATAAGACTCTCAGTTATAACACTCCCTCTGTTACCATGCCACTCAGTATAAGACACTCAGTTATAACACTCCCTCTGTTATACTGTCCCTCAGTGTTAGACTCTCAGTTATAACACTCTCTCTGTTACAGTGTCCCTCAGTATAAGACTATCAGTTATAACACTCTCTCTGTTACACTGACCCTCAGTATAAGACTCATTTATAACACTCTCTCTGTTACACTGACCTGCAGTATAAGACTCATTTATAACACTCTCTCTGTTACTCTGTCCCTCAGTATAAGACTCTCAGTTATAACATTCTCTCTGTTACATTGCCCCTGAGTATAAAACTCTGTTATAAAACTCTCTCTAACACACTGTCCCTCAGTATAAGACTCACTGTTATAACACTCATGTTACACTGACCCTCAGTGTAAGACTCTGTTATAACTCTCTCTATTACATTGACCCTCAGTATTAGACTCACAGTTATAACAGTCTCTCTGTTACACTGTCCCTCAGTATAAGACTCTCAGTTATAACACTCCCTCTGTTACCATGCCACTCAGTATAAGACACTCAGTTATAACACTCCCTCTGTTATACTGTCCCTCAGTGTAAGACTCTCAGTTATAACACTATGTCTGTTACACTGTCCCTCAGTATAAGACTCTCAGTTATAACACTCCCTCTGTTACACTGTCCCTCAGTATAAGACACTCAGTTATAACACTCTCTCTGTTACACTGTCCCTCAGTATAAGACACTCAGTTATAACATTCTCTCTGTTAAACTCACTGTCAGTATTAGACTCTCAGTTATAACACTCTCTCTGTTGCACTCACCCTCAGTATAAGACTCTCTGTTATAACACTGCCTCTGTTACACAGTCCCTCAGTATAAGACACTCAATTATAACACTCTCTCTGTTATACTGTCCCTCAGTATAAGACACTCAGTTATAACATTCTCTCTGTTAAACTCACTGTCAGTATAAGACTCTCAGTTATAACATTCTCTCTGTTACACTGTCCCTCACTAAAAGACTCTCATGTATAACACTCCCTCTGTTACCATGTCACTCAGTATAAGACACTCAGTTATAACACTCCCTCTGTTATACTGTCCCTCAGTGTAAGACTCTCAGTTATAACACTATGTCTGTTACACTGTCCCTCAGTATAAGACTCTCAGTTATAACACTCCCTCTGTTACACTGTCCCTCAGTATAAGACACTCAGTTATAACACTCTCTGTTACACTGTCCCTCAGTATAAGACACTCAGTTATAACATTCTCTCTGTTAAACTCACTGTCAGTATAAGACTTTCAGTTATGACACTCTCTCTGCTACACTGACCCTCAATATCGGACTCGCAGTAATAACACCCTCTCTGTGACAGTGTCCCTCAGTATAAGACTATCAGTTATAACACTCTCTCTGTTACACTGACCCTCAGTATAAGACTCTCAGTTATAACACTCCCTCTGTTACACAATCCCTCAGTATAAGACACTCAGTTATAACACTCTCTCTGTTATACTGTCCCTCAGTGTAAGACTCTCAGTTATAACACTCCCTCTGTTACTCTGTCCCTCAGTATAAGATTCTCAGTTATAACACTCTGTTACACTGACCCTCAGGATAAGACTCTCAGTTATAACACTCCCTCTGTTACACAATCCCTCAGTATAAGACACTCAGTTATAACACTCTCTCTGTTATACTGTCCCTCAGTGTAAGACTCTCAGTTATAACACTCCCTCTGTTACTCTGTCCCTCAGTGTAAGACTCTCAGTTATAACACTCCCTCTGTTACTCTGTCCCTCAGTATAAGATTCTCGGTTATAACACTCCTTCTGTTAGACTGTCCCTCATTATAAGACACTCAGTTATACCACACTCTCTGTTATATTGTTCCTCAGTGTAAGACTCTCAGTTATAACACTCTCTCAGTTACACTGACCCTCAGTCTAAGACTCTCAGTTATAACACTCCCTCTGTTACACTGTCCCTCAGTATAAGACACTCAGTTATAACACTCCCTCTGTTATACTGTCCCTCAGTGTAAGACTCTCAGTTGTAACACTCTGTCTGTTACACTGACCCTCAATATGAGAGTCTCAGTTATATCACACTCTCTGATACTCTGTCCCTCAGTATAAGACTCTGTTATAACAATCTCTCTGTTACACTGATCCTCAGTATAAGACTCTCAGTTATAACACTCTCTCTGTTACAGTGTCCCTCAGTATAAGACTATCAGTTATAACACTATCTCTGTTACACTGACCCTCAGTATAAGACTCATTTATAACACTCCCTCTGTTACCATGTCCCTCAGTATTAGACACTCAGTTATAACACTCCCTCTGTTATGCTGTCCCTCAGTGTAAGACTCTCAGTTATAACACTCTGTCTGTTACATTGTCCCTCAGTATAAGACTCTCAGTTATAACACTCCCTCTGTTACACTGTCCCTCAGTATAAGACACTCAGTTATAACACTCTGTTACACTGTCCCTCAGTATAAGACACTCAGTTATAACATTCTCTCTGTTAAACTCACTGTCAGTATAAGACTCTCAGTTATAACACTCTCTCTGTTACACTGATCCTCAGTATAAGACTCTCAGTTATAACACTCTCCCTGTTACACTGACCCTCAGAATAAGACTCTCAGTTATAACACTCTCTCTGTTACATTGCCCCTGAGTATAAGACTCTCAGTTATAAAACTCTCTCTAACACACTGTCCCTCAGTATAAGACTCACTGTTATAACACTCATGTTACACTGACCCTCAGTGTAAGACTCTGTTATAACTCTCTCTATTACAGTGACCCACAGTATTAGACTCACAGTATAACACTCTCTCTGTTACACTGTCCCTCACTAAAAGACTCTCATGTATAACACTCTCACTGTTACACTGGCCCTCAGTATAACACTCTCAGTTATAACATTCTCTCTGTTACACTGTCCCTCAGTATAAGACACTCAGTTATAACACTCTCTCTGTTACACTGTCCCTCAGTATAAGACTCTCAGTTATAACTCTATGTTACACTGTCCCTCAGTATAAGACTCTCAGTAAAAAAAACTCTCTCTGTTACACTGACCCTCAGTATAAAACTCTCAGTTATGACACTCACTCCGTTACACTGACCCTCAGTATAAGACACTCAGTTATAACATTCTCTCTGTTAAACTCACTGTCAGTATTAGACTCTCAGTTATAACACTCTCTCTGTTACACTCACCCTCAGTATAAGACTCTCTGTTATAACACTGCCTCTGTTACACAGTCCCTCAGTATAAGACACTCAATTATAACACTCTCTCTGTTATACTGTCCCTCAGTATAAGACACTCAGTTATAACACTCTCTCTGTTAAACTCACTCTCAGTATAAGACTCTCAGTTATAACACTCTGTTACACTGACCCTCAGTATAAGACTCTCAGTTATAACACTCTCTCTGTTACAATGACCCTCAGTATAAGACTCTCAGTTATAACACTCTCTCTGTTACAGTGTCCCTCAGTATAAGAAAGTCAGTTATAACATTCTCTCGGTTACACTGTCCCTCAGTACACCTCTCTCAGTTATAACACTCTCTCTGTTACACTGTCCCTCAGTATAAGTCTCTCAGTTATAACACTCTCTCTGTTACACTGTCGCTCAGGATAAGACACTCAGTTATAACACTCACTCTGTTTCAGTGACCCTCAGTATAAGACTATCAGTTATAACACTCTCTCTGTTACACTGACCCTCAGTATAAGACTCATTTATAACACTCTCTCTGTTACTCTGTCCCTCAGGATAAGACTCTCAGTTATAATATTCTCTCTGTTACACTGCCCCTGAGTATAAAACTCTCAGTTATAAAACTCTCTCTAACTCACTGTCTCTCAGTTATAACACTCTGTCTGTTACACTGTCCCTCAGTATAAGACTCTCAGTTATAACACTCCCTCTGTTACACTGACCCTCAGTATAAGACACTCAGTTATAACATTCTCTCTGTTAAACTCACTGTCAGTATAAGACTCTCAGTTATAACACTCTCTCTGTTACACTGACCCTCAGTATAAGACTATCAGTTATAACATTCTCTCTGATAAACTGCCCCTGAGTATAAGACTCTCAGTTATAACACTCTCTCTGTTACAGTGTCCCTCAGTATAAGACTATCAGTTATAACACTCTCTCTGTTACAGTGTCCCTCAGTATAAGACTCATTTATAACACTCTCTCTGTTACACTGACCTGCAGTATAAGACTCATTTATAACACTCTCTCTGTTACTCTGTCCCTCAGTATAAGACTCTCAGTTATAACATTCTCTCTGTTACATTGCCCCTGAGTATAAAACTCTGTTATAAAACTCTCTCTAACACACTGTCCCTCAGTATAAGACTCACTGTTATAACACTCATGTTACACTGACCCTCAGTGTAAGACTCTGTTATAACTCTCTCTATTACATTGACCCTCAGTATTAGACTCACAGTTATAACAGTCTCTCTGTTACACTGTCCCTCAGTATAAGACTCTCAGTTATAACACTCCCTCTGTTACCATGCCACTCAGTATAATACACTCAGTTATAACACTCCCTCTGTTATACTGTCCCTCAGTGTAAGACTCTCAGTTATAACACTCTCTCTGTTACAGTGTCCCTCAGTATAAGACTATCAGTTATAACACTCTCTCTGTTACACTGACCCTCAGTATAAGACTCATTTATAACACTCTCTCTGTTACACTGACCTGCAGTATAAGACTCATTTATAACACTCTCTCTGTTACTCTGTCCCTCAGTATAAGACTCTCAGTTATAACATTCTCTCTGTTACATTGCCCCTGAGTATAAAACTCTGTTATAAAACTCTCTCTAACACACTGTCCCTCAGTATAAGACTCACTGTTATAACACTCATGTTACACTGACCCTCAGTATAAGACACTCAGTTATAACATTCTCTCTGTTAAACTCACTGTCAGTATAAGACTCTCAGTTATAACACTCTCTCTGTTACACTGACCCTCAGTATAAGACTATCAGTTATAACATTCTCTCTGATAAACTGCCCCTGAGTATAAGACTCTCAGTTATAACACTCTCTCTGTTACAGTGTCCCTCAGTATAAGACTATCAGTTATAACACTCTCTCTGTTACAGTGTCCCTCAGTATAAGACTCAGTTATAACACTCTCTCTGTTACACTGACCCTCAGTATAAGACTCATTTATAACACTCTCTCTGTTACTCTGTCCCTCAGTATAAGACTCTCAGTTATAATATTCTCTCTGTTACACTGCCCCTGAGTATAAAACTCTCAGTTATAAAACTCTCTCTAACTCACTGTCTCTCAGTTATAACACTCTGTCTGTTACACTGTCCCTCAGTATAAGACTCTCAGTTATAACACTCCCTCTGTTACACTGTCCCTCAGTATAAGACTCTCAGTTATAACACTCTCTCTGTTACACTGACCCTCAGTATAAGACTCTCAGTTATAACACTCCCTCTGTTACACTGTCCCTCAGTATAAGACTCTCAGTTATAACATTCTCTCTGTTACACTGACCCTCAGTATAAGACTCTCAGTTATAACATTCTCTCTGTTACACTGACCCTCAGTATAAGACTCTCAGTTATAACACTCTCTCTGTTGCACTGACCCTCAGTATGAGACTCTCAGTTATAACACTCTCTCTGTTAGAGTGTCCCTCAGTATAAGACCCTCAGTTATAACACTCTCTCTGTTACACTGACCCTCAGTATAAGACCCTCAGTTATAACAGTCTCTCTGTTACACTGACCCACAGTATAAGACTCTCAGTTATAACACTCTCTCTGTTACTCTGTCCCTCAGTAAATGACTCTCTGTTATAACACTCTCCCTGTTACACTGTCCCTCAGTATAAGACTCTCAGTTATAACAATCTCTCTGTTACACTGAACCACAGTATATGACTCACAGTTATTACACTCTCCCTGTTACACTGAGCCTCAGTATAAGACTCTCAGTCATAACACTCTCTCTGTTACAATGACCCTCAGTATAAGACTTTCAGTTATGACACTCTCTCTGCTACACTGACCCTCAATATCGGACTCTCAGTAATAACACTCTCTCTGTTACAGTGTCCCTCAGTATAAGACTCTCAGTTATAACACTCCCTCTGTTACTCGGTCCCTCAGTATAAGATTCTCAGTTATAACACTCTGTTACACTGACCCTCAGGATAAGACTCTCAGTTATAACACTCCCTCTGTTACACAGTCCCTCAGTATAAGACACTCAGTTATAACACTCTCTCTGTTATACTGTCCCTCAGTGTAAGACTCTCAGTTATAACACTCCCTCTGTTACTCTGTCCCTCAGTATAAGATTCTCGGTTATAACACTCCCTCTGTTAGACTGTCCCTCATTATAAGACACTCAGTTATACCACACTCTCTGTTATATTGTTCCTCAGTGTAAGACTCTCAGTTATAACACTCTCTCAGTTACACTGACCCTCAGTCTAAGACTCTCAGTTATAACACTCCCTCTGTTACACTGTCCCTCAGTATAAGACACTCAGTTATAACACTCCCTCTGTTATACTGTCCCTCAGTGTAAGACTCTCAGTTGTAACACTCTGTCTGTTACACTGACCCTCGATATGAGAGTCTCAGTTATATCACACTCTCTGATACTCTGTCCCTCAGTATAAGACTCTGTTATAACAATCTCTCTGTTACACTGATCCTCAGTATAAGACTCTCAGTTATAACATTCTCTCGGTTACACTGTCCCTCAGTATAAGACTCTCAGTTATAACACTCTCTCTGTTACACTGACCCTCAGTATAAGACTCTCAGTTATAACACTCCCTCTGTTACACTGTCCCTCAGTATAAGACTCTCAGTTATAACATTCTCTCTGTTACACTGACCCTCAGTATAAGACTCTCAGTTATAACATTCTCTCTGTTACACTGACCCTCAGTATAAGACTCTCAGTTATAACACTCTCTCTGTTGCACTGACCCTCAGTATGAGACTCTCAGTTATAACACTCTCTCTGTTAGAGTGTCCCTCAGTATAAGACCCTCAGTTATAACACTCTCTCTGTTACACTGACCCTCAGTATAAGACCCTCAGTTATAACAGTCTCTCTGTTACACTGACCCACAGTATAAGACTCTCAGTTATAACACTCTCTCTGTTACTCTGTCCCTCAGTAAATGACTCTCTGTTATAACACTCTCCCTGTTACACTGTCCCTCAGTATAAGACTCTCAGTTATAACAATCTCTCTGTTACACTGAACCACAGTATATGACTCACAGTTATTACACTCTCCCTGTTACACTGAGCCTCAGTATAAGACTCTCAGTCATAACACTCTCTCTGTTACAATGACCCTCAGTATAAGACTTTCAGTTATGACACTCTCTCTGCTACACTGACCCTCAATATCGGACTCTCAGTAATAACACTCTCTCTGTTACAGTGTCCCTCAGTATAAGACTCTCAGTTATAACACTCCCTCTGTTACTCGGTCCCTCAGTATAAGATTCTCAGTTATAACACTCTGTTACACTGACCCTCAGGATAAGACTCTCTGTTATAACACTCCCTCTGTTACACAGTCCCTCAGTATAAGACACTCAGTTATAACACTCTCTCTGTTATACTGTCCCTCAGTGTAAGACTCTCAGTTATAACACTCCCTCTGTTACTCTGTCCCTCAGTATAAGATTCTCGGTTATAACACTCCCTCTGTTAGACTGTCCCTCATTATAAGACACTCAGTTATACCACACTCTCTGTTATATTGTTCCTCAGTGTAAGACTCTCAGTTATAACACTCTCTCAGTTACACTGACCCTCAGTCTAAGACTCTCAGTTATAACACTCCCTCTGTTACACTGTCCCTCAGTATAAGACACTCAGTTATAACACTCCCTCTGTTATACTGTCCCTCAGTGTAAGACTCTCAGTTGTAACACTCTGTCTGTTACACTGACCCTCGATATGAGAGTCTCAGTTATATCACACTCTCTGATACTCTGTCCCTCAGTATAAGACTCTGTTATAACAATCTCTCTGTTACACTGATCCTCAGTATAAGACTCTCAGTTATAACATTCTCTCGGTTACACTGTCCCTCAGTATAAGACTCTCAGTTATAACACTCTCTCTGTTACAGTGTCCCTCAGTATAAGACTATCAGATATAACACTCTCTCTGTTACACTGACCCTCAGTATAAGACTCATTTATAACACTCCCTCTGTTACCATGTCCCTCAGTATTAGACACTCAGTTATAACACTCCCTCTGTTATGCTGTCCCTCAGTGTAAGACTCTCAGTTATAACACTCTGTCTGTTACAGTGTCCCTCAGTATAAGACTCTCAGTTATAACACTCCCACTGTTACACTGTCCCTCAGTATAAGACACTCAGTTATAACACTCTGTTACACTGTCCCTCAGTATAAGACACTCAGTTATAACATTCTCTCTGTTAAACTCACTGTCAGTATAAGACTCTCAGTTATAACACTCTCTCTGTTACACTGATCCTCAGTATAAGACTCTCAGTTATAACACTCTCCCTGTTACACTGACCCTCAGTATAAGACTCTCAGTTATAAAACTCTCTCTAACACACTGTCCCTCAGTATAAGACTCACTGTTATAACACTCATGTTACACTGACCCTCAGTGTAAGACTCTCTTATAACTCTCTCTATTACAGTGACCCACAGTATTAGACTCACAGTTATAACACTCTCTCTGTTACACTGTCCCTCACTAAAAGACTCTCATGTATAACACTCCCACTGTTACACTGGCCCTCAGTATAACATTCTCAGTTATAACATTCTCTCTGTTACACTGACCCTCAGTATAAGACTCTCAGTTATAACACTCCCTCTGTTACTCGGTCCCTCAGTATAAGATTCTCAGTTATAACACTCTGTTACACTGACCCTCAGGATAAGACTCTCAGTTATAACACTCCCTCTGTTACACAGTCCCTCAGTATAAGACACTCAGTTATAAAACTCTCTCTGTTATACTGTCCCTCAGTGTAAGACTCTCAGTTATAACACTCCCTCTGTTACTCTGTCCCTCAGTATAAGATTCTCGGTTATAACACTCCCTCTGTTACACTGTCCCTCAGTATAAGACACTCAGTTATACCACACTCTCTGTTATATTGTCCCTCAGTGTAAGACTCTCAGTTATAACACTCTCTCAGTTACACAGACCCACAGTCTAAGACTCTCAGTTATAACACTCCCTCTGTTACACTGTCACTCAGTATAAGACTCTCAGTTATAACACTCCCTCTGTTACACTGTCCCTCAGTATAAGACACTCAGTTATAACACTCTCTCTGTTACACTGTCCCTCAGTATAAGACACTCAGTTATAACACTCTGTTCCACTGACCCTCAGTATAAGACTCTCAGTTATAACATTCTCTCTGTTAAACTCACTGTCAGTATAAGGCTCTCAGTTATAACACTCTCTCAGTTACACTGACCCTCAGTATAACACTCTCAGTTATAACACTCCCTCTGTTACACTGTCCCTCAGAATAAGACACTCAGTGAAAACACTCTGTCTGTTATACTGTCCCTCAGTGTAAGACTCTCAGTTATAACACTCCCTCTGTTACCATGTCCCTCAGTATTAGACACTCCGTTATAACACTCTGTCTGTTACACTGTCCCTCAGTATAAGACTCTCAGTTATATCACTCCCTCTGTTACACTGTCCCTCAGTATAAGACACTCAGTTATAACACTCTCTCTGTTACACTGTCCCTCAGTATCAGACACTCAGTTATAACATTCTCTCTGTTAAGCTCACTGTCAGTATAAGACTCTCAGTTATTACACTCTCTCTGTTGCACTGATCCTCAGTATAAGACACTCAGTTATAACACTCTGTTCCACTGACCCTCAGTATAAGACTCTCAGTTATAACATTCTCTCTGTTAAACTCACTGTCAGGATAAGACTCTCAGTTATAACATTCTCTTTGTTAAACTCACTTTCAGTATAAGACTCTCAGTTATAACACTATGTTACACTGTCCCTCAGTATAAGACTCTCAGTAAAAACACTCTCTCTGTTACACTGACCCTCAGTATAAAACTCTCAGTTATGACACTCACTCCGTTACACTGACCCTCAGCATAAGATTCTCAGTTATAACACTCTCTCTGTCGCACTGATCCTCAGTATAAGACTCTCAGTTATAACATTCTCTCTGTTAAACTCACGCTCAGTATAAGACTCTCAGTTATAACACTCTGTCTGTTACAGTGTCCCTCAGTAGAAGACTCTCATTTATAACATTCTCTCGGTTACAGTGTCCCTCAGTATAACGCTCTCAGTTATAACACTCTCTCAGTTACACTGACCCTCAGTATAACACTCTCAGTTATAACACTCCCTCTGTTACACTGTCCCTCAGAATAAGACACTCAGTGAAAACACTGTGTCTGTTATATTGTCCCTCAGTATAAGACTCTCAGTTATAACATTCTCTCGGTTACACTGTCCCTCAGTACACCTCTCTCAGTTATAACACTCTCTCTGTTACACTGACCCTCAGTATAAGACTCTCAGTTATAACAGTCGCTCTGTTACACTGTCCCTCAGTATAAGACTCTCAGTTATAACACTCTCTCTGTTACACTGTCCCTCAGTATAAGACTCACAGTTATTACACTCTCCCTGTTACACTGACCCTCAGTATAGGACTCTCAGTTATAACACTCTCTCTGTTACAATGACCCTCAGTACAAGACTCTCAGTTATAACACTCTCTGTTACAGTGTCCCTCAGTATGAGACATTCAGTTATAACATTCTCTCTGTTAAACTCTCTCTCAGTATAAGACTCTCAGTTATAACACTCTCTCTGTTACACTGACCCTCAGTATAAGACTCTCAGTTATAACACTCTCTCTGTTACACTGCCCCTGAGTATAAGACTCTCAGTTATAAAACTCTCTCTAACACATTGTCCCTCAGTATAAGACTCACTGTTATAACACTCATGTTACACTGACCCTCAGTGTAAGACTCTCTTATAACTCTCTCTATTACACTGACCCACAGTATTAGACTCACAGTTATAACACTTTCTCTGTTACACTGTCCCTCACTAAAAGACTCTCATGTATAACACTCTCACTGTTACACTGGCCCTCAATATAACACTCTCTCTGTTACACTGACCCTCAGTATAAGACTCTCAGTTATAACAAACCCTCTGTTACTCGGTCCCTCAGTATAAGATTCTCAGTTATAACACGCTGTTACACTGACCCTCAGGATAAGACTCTCAGTTATAACACTCCCTCTGTTACACAGTCCCTCAGTATAAGACACTCAGTTATAACACTCTCTCTGTTATACTGTCTCTCAGTGTAAGACTCTCAGTTATAACACTCCCTCTGTTTCTCTGTCCCTCAGTATAAGATTCTCGGTTATAACACTCCCTCTGTTAGACTGGCCCTCATTATAAGACACTCAGTTATACCACACTCTCTGTTATATTGTCCCTCAGTGTAAGACTCTCAGTTGTCACACTCTATCTGTTACACTGACCCTCGATATGAGAGTCTCAGTAATATCACACTCTCTGATACTCTGTCCCTCAGTATAAGACTCTCAGTTATAACACTCTCTCTGTTACACTGACCCTCAGTATAAGACTCTCAGTTATAACACTCAATCTGTTACAGTGTCCCTCAGTATAAGACTCTCAGTTATAACATTCTCTCGGTTACACTGTCCCTCAGTATAACTCTCTCAGTTATAACACTCTCTCTGTTACACTGACCCTCAGTATAAGACTCTCAGTTATAACACTCCCTCTGTTACACTGTCCCTCAGAATAAGACACTCAGTGAAAACACTCTGTCTGTTATACTGTCCCTCAGTGTAAGACTCTCAGTTATAACACTCTCTCAGTTACACTGACCCTCAGTCTAAGACTCTCAGTTATAACACTCCCTCTGTTACACTGTCCCTCAGTGTAAGACTCTAAGTTATAACACTCTGTCTGTTACACTGTCCCTCAGTATAAGACTCTCAGTTATAACACTCCCTCTGTTACACTGTCCCTCAGTATAAGACACTCAGTTATAACATTCTCTGTTACACTGTCCCTAAGTATAAGACTCTCAGTTATAACACTCTCTCAGTTACACTGAACATCAGTATAAGACTCTCAGTTATAACAATTTCTCTGTTGCACTTATGCTCAGTATAAGACTCTCTGTTGTAACACTCTCTCTGTTACACTGTCCCTCAGTGTAAGACTCTCAGTTATAACACTCTCTCCGTTACACTGATCCTCTGTATCAGACTCTGTTATTACACTCTGTTACTCTGTCCCTCAGTATAAGACTCTCAGTTATAACCCTCTCTCTGTTACACTGACCCTCAGTATGAGACTCTCAGTTATAACACTCTCTTTGTTCCACTGACCCTCAGTATAAGAATCTCTGTTATAACACTCTCTCTGTTACGCTGTCCCTCAGTATAAGGCTCTCAGTTATAACACTCTCTCTTTTAAACTGTCCCTCAGTATAAGACTCTCAGTTATAACACTCTCTCTCTTACACTGGACCTCAGTGTAAGACTCTCAGTTATAACACTCTCTCTGTTTCACTGACCCTCAGTATAAGGCTCACAGTTATAACACTCTCTCTTTTACACTGTCCCTCTGTATAAGACTCTCAGTTATAACACTCTCTCTGCTACACTGACCCTTAGTATAGGACTCTCAGTTATAACAATCTCTCTGTTACACTGAACCTCAGTATGAGACTGTCAGTTATAACACTTTTTCAGTTACACTGACCCTCAGTATAAGACTCTCAGTTATAACAATCTCTCTGTTACACTGATCCTCAGTAAAAGACTCTCAGTTATACCACTCTGTTACACTGACCCTCAGTAAAAGACTCACAGTTATAACACTCTCTCTGTTACACTCACCCTCAGTATAACACTCTCAGTTGTAACCCTCTCTCTGTTACACTGTCCCTCAGTATAAGGCTCTCAGTTAGAACCCTCTCTCTGTTACACTGTCCCTCAGTATAAGACTCTCAGTTATAACAATCTCTCTGTGACACTGATCCTCAGTATAAAACACTCAGTTATAACACTCTGTTACATTGCCCCTCAGTATAAGACCCACAGCTTTAACAATCTCTGTGTTACATTGACCCTCAGTTTAAGACTCTCAGTTATAACACTCTCTCTGTTACACTGGCCATCAGTATAAGACTCTCAGTTTTCACAGTCTCTCTGCTACTCTGACCCTCAGTATAAAACTCTCAGTTATAACAATCTCTCTGTTACACTGATCCTCAGTAAAAGACTCTCAGTTCTACCACTCTGTTACACTGACTCTCAGCAAAAGACTCACAGTTATAAAACTCTCTCTGTTACACTGACCCTCAGTATAACACTCTCAGTTATAACACTCTCTCTGTTACACTGATCCTCTTTATAAGACTCTCAGTTATAACAATCTCTCTGTTGCACTGATCCTCTGTATAAGACTCTCAGTTATAACACTCTGTTACACTGACACTCAGTATAAGATTCTCAGCTCTCACAGTCTCTCTGTTACACTGTCCCGCAGTATAAGACTCTCAGTTATAACACTCTCTCTGTTACAGTGGCCCTCAGTATAAGACTCTCAGTTATAACACTCTCTTTGTTACACTGACCCTCAGTTTAAGGCTCACAGTTATAACACTCTCTGTTACAGTGACCCTCAGTATACGTCTCTCAGTTATAAAACTCTGTGACGGTGACCCTCATTATAAGACTCTCTGTTATAACAATCTCTCTGTTACACTGACCCTCAGTATAAGACTCTCAGTTATAACACTCTCTCAGTTACACTGAACATCAGGATAAGACTCTCAGTTATAACACTCTCTCTGTTACATTGACCCTCAGTATAAGACTCTCAGTTATGACATTCTCTCTGTTAGTCTGATCCTCTGTATGAGACTCTCAGTTATAACACTCTCTCTGGTACACTGACCCTCAGTATAAGACTCACAGTTATAACACTCTCTCTGTTACACTGACCCTCAGTATATGACTCTCAGATATAACTCTCTCTCTGTTAAACTGACCCTCAGTATAAGACGCTCAGTTAAACCAATCTGTTACACTGACCCTCAGTATAAGACTCACTGCTATAAAAATCTCTCTGTTACACTGACCCTCAGTTTAAGACTCTCAGTTACAACACTCTCTCTGTTACACTGTCCCTCAGTCTAAGACTCTCAGTTATAACAGTCTCTCTGTTACACTGGCCCTCAGTGCAAGACTCTCAGTTATAACACTCTCTCTGTTACACTGATCCTCAGTATAAGGCTCACAGTTATAACACTCTCCCTGTTACACTGACCCTCAGTATAAGGCTCACAGTTATAACACTCTCTCTGTTACACTGGCCTCAGTATAAGACTCTCAGTTATAACACTCTCTCTTTTACACTGACCCTCAGTATACGACTCTCAGTTATAACACTCTCTCTGTTAAATTGACCCTCAGTATAAGACGCTCGGTTATAACAATCTCTCTGTTACACTGATCCTCTGTATTATACTCTCAGTTATAACACTCTCTCTGTTACACTAACCCTCAGTATAAGACTCTCAGTTATAACACTCTCTCTGTTACACTGATCCTCAGTATAAGACTCTCAGGTATAACACTCTCTCTGTAACACTAACCCTCAGTATAAGACTCTCAGTTATAACACTCTCTCTGTGACACTGATCCTCAGTATAAGACTCTCAGTTATACCAATCTGTTACACTGACCCTCAGTATAAGACTCACAGCTATAAAAATCTGTGATACTGACCCATAGTATAAGCATCTCAGTTATAACAATCTCTCTGTGACAGTGATCCTCAGTATAAGACTCTCAGTTATAACACTCTCTCTGTTACACTGACCCTCAGTATAAGGCTCACAGTTATAACACTCTCTCTGCTACACTAACCCTTAGTATAGGACTCTCAGTTATGACAATCTCTCTGTTACACTGTCCCTCAGTATAAGACTCTCATTTATAACACTCTCTCTGTTACACTTTCCCTCAGTATTAGACTCTCAGTTATAACACTCTCTCTGTTACACTGACACTCAGTATAAGCCTCTCCGTTATAACACTCTCTCTGTTACACTGATCATCAATATAAGACTCTCAGTTATAACACTCTCTCTGTGACACTGATCCTCTGTATAATACTCTGTTATTACACTCTGTTACTCTGTCCCTCAGTATTAGACTCGCAGTTATCACACTCTCTCTGTTACTCTGACCCTCAGTATAAGATTCTCAGTAATAACACTCTCTCTGTTACACTGACCCTCAGTATACGACACTCAGTTATAACACTCTCTCTCTTACACTGGCCCTCAGTATAAGACTCTCAGTTATAACACTCTCTCTGTTACACTGACACTCAGTATAAGACACTCAGTTATAACACTCTCTCTGTTACACTGACCCTCAGTATAAGACTCTCAGTTATAACACTCTCTCTGTTACACTGTCCTTCAGTATAAGACTCTCAGTTATAACACTCCCTCTGTTACACTGTCCCTCAGTATAAGACACTCAGTGAAAACACTCTGTCTGTTATACTGTCCCTCAGTGTAAGACTCTCAGTTATAACCATCTCTCTGTTACTCTGTCCCTCAGTTTCAGACTCTCAGTGATAACAGTCGCCCTGTTACACTCATCCTCAGTATAAGACTTGCAGTTATAACACTCTGTTACACTGACCCTCAGTATAAGACTCTCAGTTATAATACTCTCTCTGTTACACTGACCCTCAATATAAGACTCTCAGTTATAACACTCTGTTACTGTGACCCTCAGTATAAGACTCACATTTATAACAATCACTCTGTTACACTGACCCTCATTATAAGATTCTCAGTTATAACACTCTATCTGTTCAATTGACCCTTTTGATAAGACTCTCAGTTATAACAATCTCTCTGTAACACTGACCCTCAGTATAAGACTCTCAGTTATAACACTCTCTTTGTTACACTGACCCTCAGTATCAGGCTCACAGTTAGAACAATATCTCTGTTACACTTTCCCTCAGTATCAGACTCTCAGTTATATCACTCTCTCAGTTATACTGACCCTCAGTATCAGACTCTCAGTTATAACACTCTCTCTGTTACTCTGACCCTTAGTATAGGCTCTCTGTTATAACACTCTCTATGTTACACTGTACCTCAGTATAAGACTTTCGTTTATAACACTCTCTCAGTTACACTGAACATCAGGATAAGACTCTCAGTTATTACACACTCTGTTACACTGTCCCTCAGTATAAGCCTCTCAGTTATAACCATCTCTCTGTTACAGTGACCCTCAGTATACGTCTCTTAGTTATAAAACTCTGTGACACTGACCCTCAGTATAAGACTCTCAGTTATAACAATCTATCTGTAAAACTGACCCTCAGTATAAGACTCTCAGTTATAAAACTCTGTGATACTGACCCACAGTATAAGCATCTCAGTTGTAACATATTCTCTGCGACACTGATCCTCAGTACAAGACTCTCAGTTATACCACTCTGTTACACTGACCCTCAGTATAAGATTCTCAGTTGTAACAGTCTCTCTGTTACACTGGCCCTCAGTGTAAGATTCTCAGTTATAACACTCCCTCTGTTACACTGACCCTCAGTTTAAGGCTCACAGTTATAACACTCTCTCTTCTACACTGACCCTCAGTATAAGACTCAGTTATAGCACTCTCTCTGCTACACTGAACCTCAGTATAGGACGCTCAGTTACAACAATCTCTCTGTAAAACTGATCCGCAGTATAAGACTCTCAGTTATAACACTCTGTTACACTGACACTCAGCATAAGATACTCAGTTATAACACTCTCTCTGTTACACTGGCCCTCAGTGTAAGACTCAGTTATAACACTCTCTCTGTTACACTGACCCTCAGTATAAGACACTCAGTTACAACACTCTGTTACACTGACCCTCAGTATAAGGCTCACAGTTATAACACTCTCTCTTTTACACTGTCCCTCAGTATAAGACTATCTGTTATAACACTATCTGTGCTACACTGACCCTTGGTATAGGACTCTCAGTTATGACAATCTCTCTGTTACACTGTCCCTCAGTATATGACTAACAGTTATAACACTCTCTCTGTTACACTGACCCTCAGTATAAGACTCTCAGTTATAACACTCTGTTACAATGTCCCTCAGTATAAGACGCTCAGTTATAACACACACTCTGTTACACTGAACCTCAGTATAAGACTCTCAGTTACAACACTCTCTCTGTTACACTGACCCTCAATATATGACTCTCAGTTATATCAATCTCTCTGTTACACTGTCCCTCAGTATAAGACTCTCAGTTATAACAATCTCTCTGTTGCACTGATCCTCAGTAAAAGACTCTCAGTTATAACAATCTCTCTGTTGCACTGATCCTCAGTAAAAGACTCTCAGTTATAACAATCTGTTACACTGTCCCTCAGTATAAGACTCTCAGTTATAACAATCTCTCTGTTACACTGACACTCAGTATAAGACTCTCAGTTATAACACTCTCTCTGTTACACTGTCCCTCAGTATAAGACTCTCAGTTATAACACTCTCTGTTACACTGACCCTCAGTATAAGACTCTCAGTTATAACACTCTCTCTGTTACACTGATCCTCTGTATAAGACTCTGTTATTACACTCTGTTACTCTGTCCCTCAGTATAAGACTCTCAGTTATAACAGTCTCACTGTTACACTCATCCTCAGTATAGGACTCGCAGTTATAAAAATCTGTTACACTGACCCTCAGTAAAAGACTCACAGTTATAACAATCTCTCTGTTACACTGACCCTCAGTATAAGACTCTCAGTTATAACACTCTCACTGTTACACTGTCCCTAAGTATAAGGCTCTCAGTTATAACAATCTCTCTGTTGCACTGATCCTCTGTATAAGACTCTTATTACACTCTGTTACTCTGTCCCTCAGTATAAGTCTCTTAGTTATAACAGTCTCTCTGTTACACTGTCCCTCAGTATAAGACTCTCAGTTATAACAGTCTCTCTGTTACACTCATCCTCAGTATAAGACTCGCAGTTATAACAGTCTGTTACACTGACCCTCAGTATAAGACTCTCGCTTATCACACTCTCTCAGTTACACTTAACATCAGGATAAGAATCTCAGTTATAACCCTCTCTCTGTTACACTGACCCTCAGTATAAGGCTCACAATTATAACACTATCTCTGTTACACTGTCCCTCAGTATAAGACTCTCAGTTATAACACTGACTGTGTTACAGTGACCCTTAGTATCGGACTGTCAGTTATAACACTCTCGCTGTTACACTGTCCCTCAGTATAAGACTCTCAGTTTTAACACTCTCTCTGTTACACAGATCCTCTGTATGACAGTTATAACACTCTGTGACACTGATCCTCAGTATAAGACTCTCAGGTATAACACTCTGTCACACTGATCCTCAGTCTAAGACTCTCAGGTATAACATTCTCTCTGTTATATCACTCTCTCTGTCACACTGACACTCAGTATAAGTTTCTCAGTTATAACACTCTCTCTGTTACACTGTCCCGCAGTATAAGACTCTCAGTTATAACACTCTCTCTGTTACACTGGCCCTCAGTATACGACTCTCAGTTATAACAATCTCTCTGTTACACTGATCCTCAGTATAAAAATCTCAGGTATCACATTCTCGCTTTTACAATGTCCCTCAGTATAAGACGCTCAGTTATAACACTCTCTCTGCTACACTGACCCTTATTATAAGACTCTCAGTTATCACAATCTCTCTGTTACACTGACCCTCAGTATAAGACTCTCAGTTATAACAATCTCTCTGTAACACTGATCCTCAGTATAACACTCTCAGTTATAACACTGTGTTACCCTGACCCTCAGTATAAGACTCTCAGTTATAACAATCTCTCAGTTACACTGACCCTCAGTATAAGACCCGCAGTTATAACACTCTCTCTGTTACACTGACCCTCAGTATATGACTCTCAGTTATAACACTCTCTCTGTTACACTGACCCTCAGTATAAGACCCTCAGTTATAACCCTCTCTCTGTTACACTGTCCCTCAGTATAAGGCTCTCAGTTATAACAATCTCTCTGTTACACTGATCCTCTGTATAAGACTCTCAGTTATAACAAACTGTTACACTGACCCTCAGTATAAGACTCTCAGTTATAACACTCTCTCTGTTACACTGACCCTCAGTATAAGACTCTCAGTTATAACACTCACTCTGCTACACTGTCCCTCAGTATAGGACTCTCAGTTATAACAGTCTCTCTGTTACTCTGACCTTCAGTATAAGACTCTCAGTTATAACAATCTCTCTGTTACACTGACCCTCAGTATAAGACTCTCAGTTATAACACTCTCTCTGTTCCACTGACCCTCAGTATAAGGCTCACAGTAATAACATTCTCTCTGTTACACTGACCCTCAGTTTATGACTCTCAGTTATAATACTATCTTTGTTACACTGGCCCTCAGTATAAGACTCTCAGTTATAACACTCTCTTTGTTACACTGACCCTTAGTATAAGAATAAAAACAAAGAAAACTGCGGATGCTGGAAATCCAAAACAAAAACAGAATTACCTGGAAAAACTCAGCAGGTCTGGCAGCATCGGCGGAGAAGAAAAGAGTTGACGTTTCGAGTCCTCATGACCCTTCGACAGAACTTAGTATAAGAATCTCAGTTATAAAACTCTGTGAGACTGACCCTCAGTATAAGACTCTTTGTTATAACAATCTCTCTGTTACACTGATCCTCAGTATAAGACTCTCAGTTATAACAATCTCTCTGTTACACTGATCCTCAGTATAAGACTCTCAGTTATAACACTCTCTCTGTAAAATTGACCCTATGTATCAGACTCTCAGTGAGACCACTCTGTTACACTGACCCTCAGTATAATACTCACAGTTAAAACAATCTCTCTGTTACACTGTCCCTCACCAAAAAACTCTCATTTATAACACTCTCTTACACTGACCCTCAGTATAAGACTCTCAGTTATAACAATCTCTCTTTTACTCTGACCATCAGTATAAGACTCTCAGTTATAACAATCTCTCTGTTACACTGACCCTCATTATAATACTGTTATAACACTCCCTCTGTTAAATTGACTCTTTGTATAAGACTCTCAGTTATAACACTCTCTCTGTTACACTGACCCTCAGTATTAGTCTCTCAGTTATAACACTCTGTTAGACTGACCCTCAGTGTAAGATTCTCAGTTATAAAACTCTCTCTGTTACTTTGTCCCTCAGTAAATGACTCTCAGTTATAACACTCTATCTGCTATACAGTCCCTCAGTATAAGGCTATCAGTTATAACACTCTCTCAGTTACACTGAACATCAGGATAGGACTCTCAGTTATAACATTCTCTCTCTTACATTGACCCTCAGTATAAGCCTCTCAGTTATAACAGTCTCTGTTCCACTGTCCCTCAGTATAAGACTCTCAGTTATAAAACTCTGTGACACTGACCCTCAGTATAAGACTCTCAGTTATACAAATCTCTCTATTACAGTGATCCTCAGTATAAGAATCTCAGTTATACCACTCTGTTACACTGATCTTCAGCATAAGACTCTCAGTTATAACACTCTCTCAGTTACACTGAACATCAGGATAAGACTCTCAGTTATAACACTCTCTCTGTTACATTGTCCCTCAGTATAAGACTCTCAGCTATAACACTCTCTCTGTTACACTGATCCTCTGTATAAGTCTCTCAGTTATAATAAACTGTTACACTGACCCTCAGTATAAGACTCTCAGTTATAACACTCTGTCTGTTACACTGACCCTCAGTATAAGACACGCAGTTATAACACTCTCTCTGTTACACTGACCCACAATATATGACTCTCAGTTATAACACTCTCTTTGAAACTCTGACCCTCAGTATAAGGCTCACAGTTATAACACTCTCTCTGTTACACTGACCCTCAGTATAAGACTCGCACTTATAACACTCTATTACACTGACACTCAGTATAAGTTTCTCAGTTATAACACTCTCTCTGTTACACTGTCCCGCAGTATAAGACTCTCAGTTATAACACTCTCTCTATACACTGGCCCTCAGTATAAGACTCTCAGTTATAACACTCTCTTTGTTACACTGACCCTCAGTATAAGGCTCACAGTTATATCACTCTCTCTGTTACACTGTCCCGCAGTATAACACTCTCAGTTATAACACTCTCTCTGTTACACTGGCCCTCAGTATAAGACTCTCAGTTATAACACTCTCTCAGTTACACTGAACATCAGGATAAGACTCTCAGTTATAACACTCTCTCTGTTACATTGTCCCTCAGTATTAGACTCTCAGCTATAACACTCTCTCTGTTACACTGATCCTCTGTATAAGTCTCTCAGTTATAACAAACTGTTACACTGACCCTCAGTATAAGATTCTCAGTTATAACATTCTGTTACACTGACCCACAGGACAAGACTCTCAGTTATAACATTCTCTCTGTTAAACTCACTGTCAGTATAAGACTCTCAGTTATAACACTCTCTCTGTTACACTGCCCCTGAGTATAAGACTCTCAGTTATAAAACTCTCTCTAACACACTGTCCCTCTGTATAAGACTCTCAGTTATAAGACTCCCTCTGTTACACTGTCCCTCAGTATAAGACACTCAGTTATAACACTCTCTCTGTTACACTGTCCCTCAGTATAAGACTCTCAGTTATGACAATCTCTCTGTTACACTGTCCCTCAGTATAAGACTCACAGTTAAAACAATCTCTCTGTTACACTGACCCTCAGTATAAGTCTCTCAGTTATAACAATCTCTTTGTTAAATTGACCCGTTGTATAAGACTCTCAGTTATAACCCTCTCTCTGTTACACTGTCCCTCAGTATAAGGCTCTCTGTTATAACAATCTCTCTGTTACACTGATCCTCTGTATAAGACTCTCAGTTATAACAATCTCTCTAACACTGATCATCAGGATAAGACTCTCAGTTATAACACCCTCTCTGTTACACTGACCCTCAGTATAAGACTCTCAGTTATAACACTCTCTCTGCTACACTGTCCCTCAGTATAGGACTCTCAGTTATAATACTATCTTTGTTACACTGGCCCTCAGTATAAGACTCTCAGTTATAACACTCTCTTTGTTACACTGACCCTTAGTATAAGAATCTCAGTTATAAAACTTTGTGACACTGACCCTCAGTATAAGACTCTTTGTTATAACAATCTCTCTGTTACACTGATCCTCAGTATAAGACTCTCAGTTATACCACTCTGTTACACTGACCCTCAGTATAATGCTCACAGTTAAAACACTCTCTCTGTTACACAGACCCTCAGTAAAAGACTCTCAGTTATAACACTCTCTCTGTAAAATTGACCCTATGTATCAGACTCTCAGTTATACCACTCTGTTACACTGACCCTCAGTATAATACTCACACTTAAAACAATCTCTCTGTTACACTAACCCTCAGTATAAGACTCTCAGTTATAACACTCTCTTTGTTACACTGACCCTCAGTAAAAGACTCTCAGTTATCACACTCTCTCTGTTAAATTGACCCTCAGTATAAGACTGTCAGTAATAACAATCATTCTGTTACAGTGATCCTCAGTATAAGACTCTCAGTTATAACACTCTCTCTGTTACACTGTCCATCAGTATAAGACTCTCAGTTATAACACTCCCTCTTTAAAACTGGCCCTCAGTATTAGACAATCAGTTATATCACTCTCTATGTTTCACTGACCCTCAGTATAAGGCTCTCAGTTATAACAATCTCTCTGTTACACTGTCCTCAGTATAAGACTCTCAGTTATAACACTCTCCCTGTTATACTGACCCTCAGTATAAGACTCTCAGTTACAACAATCTATCTTTTACACTTGTCCTCAGTATAAACCACACAGTTATAACAATCATTCTGTGACACTGTCCCTCAGTATAAGACTCTCAGTTATAACAATCTCTCTGTTACACTGACCCTCATTATAATACTCTGTTATCACACTCTCTCTGTTAAATTGACTTTTGTATAAGACTCTCAGTTATAACACTCTCTCTGTTACACTGACCCTCAGTATTAGACTCTGAGTTAGAAAACTCTGTGACACTGACCCTCAGTATTAGACTCTCAGTTATAACACTCTGTTAGACTGATCCTCAGTGTAAGATTCTCAGTTATAAAACTCTCTCTGTTACTTTGTCACTCAGTCAATGAATCTCAGTTATAACACTCTATCTGCTATACTGTCCCTCAGTATAAGGCTATCAGTTATAACACTCTCTCAGTTACACTGAACATCAGGATAGCAGTCTCAGTTATAACATTCTCTCTCTTACATTGACCCTCAGTATAAGCCTCTCAGTTATAACAGTCTCTGTTCCACTGTCCCTCAGTATTAGACTCTCAGTTATAAAACTCTGTGACACTGACCCTCAGTATAAGACTCTCAGTTATACAAATCTCTCTATTACAGTGATCCTCAGTATAAGAATCTCAGTTATACCACTCTGTTACAGTGACCCTCAGTATAAGACTCTCAGTTTTAACACTCTCTCTGTTACACTGACCCTCAGTATAAGACTCTCAGTTTTAACACTCTCTCTGTTACACTGACCTTCAGTATAAGACTCTCAGTTATAACACTCTCTCAGTTACACTGAACATCAGGATAAGACTCTCAGTTATAACACTCTCTCTGTTACATTGTCCCTCAGTATAAGACTCTCAGCTATAACACTCTTTCTGTTACACTGATCCTCTGTATAAGTCTCTCAGTTATAATAAACTGTTACACTGACCCTCAGTATAAGACTCTCAGTTATAACAATCTCTCTTTTACACTGATCCTCAGTATAAGACACTCAGTTATAACAATCACTCTGTTACACTGTCCCTCACTATAAGACTATCAGTTATAACACACTGTTACACTGACGCTCAGTATAAGACTCTGAGTTATAACACTCTCTCTGCTCCACTGACCCTCAGTACATGACTCTCAGTTATAACACTCTCTCTGTTACACTGACCCTCAGTATAAGACTCTCAGTTATAAAATTCTGTGATACTGACCCTCAGTATAAGACTCTCAGTTATAATAATGTCTCTGTGACACTGATCCTCTGTATAAGACTCTGTTATTACACTCTGTTACACTGTCCCTCAGTATAAGACTCACAGTTAAAACAATCTCTCTGTTACACTGACCCTCAGTATAAGACTCTCAGTTATAACAATTTCTTTGTTAAATTGACCCGTTGTATAAGACTCTCAGTTATAACACTCTCTCTGTTACACTGACCCTCAGTATAAGACACTCAGTTATAACCCTCTCTCTGTTACACTGTCCCTCAGTATAAGGCTCTCAGTTATAACAATCTCTCTGTTACACTTATCCACTGTATAAGACTCTCAGTTATAACAATCTCTCTAACACTGATCATCAGGATAAGACTCTCAGTTATAACACTCTCTCTGCTACACTGTCCCTCAGTATAGGACTCTCAGTTATAACACTCTCTTTGTTACACTGACCCTTAGTATAAGAATCTCAGTTATAAAACTCTGTGACACTGACCCTCAGTATAATGCTCACAGTTAAAACACTCTCTCTGTTACACAGACCCTCAGTAAAAGACTCTCAGTTATAACACTCTCTCTGTAAAATTGACCCTATGTATCAGACTCTCAGTTATACCACTCTGTTACACTGACCCTCAGTATAATACTCACACTTAAAACAATCTCTCTGTTACACTAACCCTCAGTATAAGACTTTCACTTATAACACACTCTCTTTTACACTGTACCTCAGTATAAGACTCTCAGTTATAACACTCTCTTTGTTACACTGACCCTCAGTATAAGGCTCACCGTTATAACACTCTCTCTGTTACACTGTCCCTCACCAAAAAACTCTCATTTATAACACTCTCTTACACTGACCCTCAGTATAAGACTCTCAGTTATAACAATCTCTCTTTTACTCTGACCATCAGTATAAGACTCTCAGTTATCACACTCTCTCTGTTAAATTGACCCTCAGTATAAGACTGTCAGTAATAACAATCATTCTGTTACAGTGATCCTCAGTATAAGACTCTCAGTTATAACACTCTCTCTGTTACACTGTCCATCAGTATAAGACTCTCAGTTATAACACTCCCTCTTTAAAACTGGCCCTCAGTATTAGACAATCAGTTATATCACACTGTTACACTGACGCTCAGTATAAGACTCTGAGTTATAACACTCTCTCTGCTCCACTGACCCTCAGTACAGGACTCTCAGTTATAACACTCTCTCTGTTACACTGACCCTCAGTATAAGACTCTCAGTTATAAAATTCTGTGATACTGACCCTCAGTATAAGACTCTCAGTTATAATAATGTCTCTGTGACACTGATCCTCTGTATAAGACTCTGTTATTAAACTCTGTTACACTGTCCCTCAGTATAAGACTCACAGTTAAAACAATCTCTCTGTTACACTGACCCTCAGTATAAGACTCTCAGTTATAACAATCTCTTTGTTAAATTGACCCGTTGTATAAGACTCTCAGTTATAACACTCCGTTACACTGACACTCAGTATAAGATTCTCAGTTATAACACTCTCTCTGTTGCACTGTCCCTCAGTATAAGACTCTCAGTTATAACACTCTCCCTGTTACACTGACCCACAGTATAAGACTCTGTTATAACAATCTCTCCTTTACTCTGACCCTCAGTATTAGATTCTCAGTTATAACACTCTCTCTGTTATACTGTCCCTCAGTATAAGACTCTCAGTTATAACACTCTCTCTGTTATACTGACCCTCAGTATAAGACTCTCAGTTACAACAATCTATCTTTTACACTTATCCTCAGTATAAGACACACAGTTATAACAATCATTCTGTGACACTGTCCCTCAGTATGACTCTCAGTTTTTACACTCTCTCTGTTATCCTGTCCCTCAGTATAAGACTCTCAGTTATAACAATCTCTCTGTTCCACTGTCCCTCAGTATAAGACTCTCAGTTATAAAACTCTGTGACACTGACCCTCAGTATAAGACTCTCAGTTATAACACTCTGTCTGTTACACTGACCCTCAGTATAAGACTCTCAGTTATAACACTCTCTCTGCTACACTGACCCTCAGTATAAGACTCTCAGTTATAACACACTCTCTGTTACACTGACCCTCAGTATAAGACTCTCAGTTATAACAATCTCTCTTTTACACTGATCCTCAGTATAAGACACTCAGTTATAACAATCACTCTGTTACACTGTCCCTCACTATAAGACTCTCAGTTATATCACACTGTTACACTGACGCTCAGTATAAGACTCTGAGTTATAACACTCTCTCTGCTCCACTGACCCTCAGTACAGGACTCTCAGTTATAACACTCTCTCTGTTACACTGACCCTCAGTATAAGACTCTCAGTTATAAAATTCTGTGATACTGACCCTCAGTATAAGACTCTCAGTTATAATAATATCTCTGTGACACTGATCCTCTGTATAAGACTCTGTTATTAAACTCTGTTACACTGTCCCTCAGTTTAAGACTCACAGTTAAAACAATCTCTCTGTTACACTGACCTTCAGTATAAGACTCTCAGTTATAACAATCTCTTTGTTAAATTGACCCGTTGTATAAGACTCTCAGTTATAACACTCTGTTACACTGACACTCAGTATAAGATTCTCAGTTATAACACTCTCTCTGTTGCACTGTCCTGCAGTATAACACTCTCAGTTATAACACTCTCTCTGTTACACTGGCCCTCAGTATAAGACTCTCAGTTATAACACTCTCTCTGCTACACTGACCCTCAGTATAGGACTCTCAGTTATAACAGTCTCTCTGTTACTCTGACCTTCAGTATAAGACTCTCAGTTATAACACTCTCTCTGTTACACTGACCCTCAGTTTATGACTCTCAGTTATAATACTATCTTTGCTACACTGGCCCTCAGTATAAGACTCTCAGTTATAACACTCTCTTTGTTACACTGACCCTTAGTATAAGAATCTCAGTTATAAAACTCTGTGACACTGACCCTCAGTATAAGACTCTTTGTTATAACAATCTCGCTGTTACACAGACCCTCAGTATAAGACTCTCAGTTATAACACTCTCGCTGTAAAATTGACCCTCTGTATCAGACTCTCAGTTATATCACTCTGTTACACTGACCCTCAGTATAATACTCACAGTTAAAACAATCTCTCTGTTACACTAGCCCTCAGTATAAGACTCTCAGTTATAACACTCTGTTTGTTACACTGACCCTCAGTATAAGGCTCACAGTTATAACACTCTCTCTGTTACACTGTCCCTCACCAAAAAACTCTCATTTATAACACTCTCTTACACTGACCCTCAGTATAAGACTCTCAGTTATAACAATCTCTCTTTTACTCTGACCCTCAGTATAAGACTCTCAGTTATAACACTCTCTCTTTTGCACTGACCCTCAGTATAATACTCTCAGTTATCACACTCTGTTAAATTGACCCTCAGTATAAGACTGTCAGTAATAACAATCATTCTGTTACACTGATCCTCAGTATAAGACTCTCAGTTATAACACTCTCTCTGTTACACTGTCCATCAGTATAAGACTCTCAGTTATAACACTCCCTCTTTAAAACTGGCCCTCAGTATTAGACAATCAGTTATATCACTCTCTATGTTTCACTGACCCTCAGTATAGGACTCTCAGTTATAACAATCTCTCTGTTACACTGATCCTCAGTATAAGACTCTCAGTTATAACTCTCACTCTGTTACACTGTCCCTTAGTATAAGACTCTCAGTTATAACACTCTCTCTGTTACACTAACCCTCAGTATAAGACTTTCAATTATCACAATCTCTCTGTTACACTAGCCCTCAGTATAAGACTCTCAGTTATAACACTCTCCCTGTTACACTGACCCTCAGTATAAGACTCTGTTATAACAATCTCTCTTTTACTCTGACCCTCAGTATTAGATTCTCAGTTATAACACTCTCTCTGTTATACTGTCCCTCAGTATAAGACTCTCAATTATAACACTCTCTCTGTTATACTGACCCTCAGTATAAGACTCTCAGTTACAACAATCTATCTTTTACACTTATCCTCAGTATAAGACACACAGTTATAACAATCATTCTGTGACACTGTCCCTCAGTATAAGACTCTCAGTTTTTACACTCTCTCTGTTACTCTGTCCCTCAGTATAAGTTTCTCAGTTATAACAATCTCTCTGTTACACTGACCCTCATTATAATACTCTGTTATAACACTCTCTCTGTTAAATTGACTCTTTGTATAAGACTCTCCGTTATAACACTCTCTCTGTTACACTGACCCTCAGTATTAGACTCTCAGTTAGATAACTCTGTGACACTGACCCTCAGTATTAGACTCTCAGTTATAACACTCTGTTAGACTGACCCTTAGTGTAAGATTCTCAGTTATAAAACTCTCTCTTTTACTTTGTCCCTCAGTAAATTACTCTCAGTTATAACACTCTCTCTGCTACACTGACCCTTAGTGTGGGACTCTCAGTTATAACACTCTATCTGCTATACTGTCCCTCAGTATAAGGCTATCAGTTATAACACTCTCTCAGTTACACTGAACATCAGGATAGGACTCTCAGTAATAACATTCTCTCTCTTACATTGACCCTCAGTATAAGCCTCTCAGTTATAACAGTCTCTGTTCCACTGTCCCTCAGTATAAGACTCTCAGTTATAAAACTCTGTGACACTGACCCTCAGTATAAGACTCTCAGTTATACCACTCTGTTACAGTGACCCTCAGTATAAGACTCTCAGTTATAACACTCTCTCTATTACACTGACCCTAAGTATAAGGGTCACAGATATAACACTGACTCTGTTACACTTATCCATCAGGATAAGACTCTCAGTTATAACACTCTCTCTGTTACACTGTCCCTCAGTATAGGACTCTGAGTTGTAACACTCTTTCTTTTACACTGACCCTCAGTATAAGACTCTCAGTTATAACAATCTCTCTATTACACTGATCCTCAGTATAAGAGTCTCAGTTATAATACGCTCTCTTTTACACTGGCCATCAGTATATGACTCTGTTATAACACTCTCTTTGTTACACTGACCCTCAGTATAAGGCTCACAGTTATAACACTCTCTGTTACACTGTCCCTCAGTATAAGACTCTCAGTTATAACACTCTCTGTTATACTGACCCTCAGTACAAGACTCTCAGTTATAACAATCTCTCTTTAAAACAGGCCTTCAGTATTAGACAATCAGTTATATCACTCTCTCTGTTTCACTGACCCTCAGAATAGGACTCTCAGTTATAAGTCTCACTCTGTTACACTGTTCCTCATCTCTGACTCTCAGTTATAACAATCTCTCTGTTACACTAACCCTCAGTATGAGACTTTCAGTTATAACACTCTCTGTTAAATTGACCCTCAGTATAAGACTCTCAGTTATAACACTCTCTCTGTTACACTGACCCTCAGTATAAGACTCTCAGTTATAACACTCTCTGTTACACTGTCCATCAGTATAAGACTCTCAGTTATAAAACTCTCTCTGTTACTTTGTCCCTCAGTAAATGACTCTCAGGAATAACACTCTCTCTGTTACACTGACCCTCAGTATAAGACTCTCAGTTATAACACTCTCTATGTTACACTGTCCCTCAGTATAAGACTCTCAGTTATAACACTCTCTCAGTTACAATGAACATCGGGATAGGACTCTCAGTTATAACATTCTCTCTCTTACATTGACCCTCAGTATAAGCCTCTCAGTTATAACAGTCTCTGTTCCACTGTCCCTCAGTATAAGACTCTCAGTTATAAAACTCTGTGACACTGACCCTCAGTATAAGACTCTATGTTATACAAATCTCTCTGTTACAATGATCCTCAGTATAAGACTCTCAGTTATACCACTCTGTTACAGTGACCCTCAGTATATAAGACTCTCAGTTATAATACTCTCTCTGTTACACTGACCTTCAGTATAAGACTCACAGTTATAACACTCTATCTGTTACTCTGTCCCTCAGTATAATAATCTCAGTTATAACACTCTCTCTGTTACACTGACCCTCAGTATTAGACTCTCAGTTATAAAACTCTGTGACACTGACCCTCCGTATTAGACTCTCAGTTATAACACTCTGTTAGACAGAACCTCAGTGAAAGATTCTCAGTTATGAAACTCTCTCTGTTACTTGGTCCCTCAGTAAATGACTCTCAGTTATAACACTCTCTCTGCTACACTGACCCTTAGTGTAGGACTCTCAGTTATAACACTCTATCTGCTATACTGTCCCTCAGTATAAGGCTATCAGTTATAACAATCTCTCTTTCACTCTGACCCTCATTATAAGACTCTCAGTTATAACACTCTCTCTCTTACATTGACCCTCAGTATAAGCCTCTCAGTTATTAAACTCTGTTACACTGACACTCAGTGTAAGACTCTCAGTTATAACACTCACTCAGTTACACTGTCCCTCAGTATAAGACTCTCAGTTATAACACTCTCTCTGTTACGCTGACCCTTACTATAAGACTCTCAGTTATGACAATCTCTCTTTTGCACTGACCCTCAGTATAAGACTCTCAGTTATTAAACTCTGTGACACTGACCCTCAGTATAAGACTCTCAGTTATACAAATCTCTCTGTTACAGTGATCCTCAGTATAAGACTCTCAGTTATAACACTCTCTCTGTTACACTGACCCTTAGTATAATGGTCACAGTTATAACACTGACTCTGTTACACTTATCCATCAGGATAAGACTCTCACTTAAAACACTCTCTCTGTTACTCTGTCCCTCAGTATAAGACTCTGAGTTATAACACTCTCTCTTTTTAACTGACCCTCAGTATAAGACTCTCAGTTATAACACTCACTCTGTTACACTGTCCCTCATTATAAGACTCTCAGTTATAACAATCTCTCTATTACACTGGCCCTCAGTATAAGACTCTCAGTTATAACATGCTCTCTTTTGCACTGGCCATCAGTATATGACTCTCAGTTATTACACTCTCTTTGTTACACTGACCCTGAGTACAAGACTCTCAGTTATAACACTCTCTGTTACACTGACCCTCAGTATAAGACTCTCAGTTATAACATGCTCTCTTTTGCACTGGCCATCAGTATATGACTCTCAGTTATTACACTCTCTTTGTTACACTGACCCTCAGTACAAGACTCTCAGTTATAACAATCTCTCTTTAAAACAGGCCTTCAGTATTAGACAATCAGTTATATCACTCTCTCTGTTTCACTGACCCTCAGTATAGGACTCTCAGTTATAACTCTCACTCTGTTACACTCTCCCTCAGTCTCTGACTCACAGTTATAACAATCTCTCAGTTACACTAACCCTCAGTATAAGACTTTCAGTTATAACACTCTCTCTTTAACACTGGCCCTCAGTATAAGACTCTCAGTTATAACAGTCTCTTTGTTACTCTGACCCTCAGTATAAGACTCTCAGTTATAACACTCTCTCTGTTAAATTGACCCTCAGTATAAGACTCTCAGTTATAACACTCTCTCTGTTACACTGACCCTCAGTATAAGACTCTCAGTTATAACAATCTCTCTTTTGCACTGACCCTCAGTATAAGACTCTCAGTTATACAAATCTCTCTGTTACAGTGATCCTCAGTATAAGACTCTCAGTTATAACACTCTCTTTGTTACACTGACCCTAAGTATAAGGGTCACAGTTATAACACTGACTCTGTTACACTTATCCATAAGGATAAGACTCTCAGTTATAACACTCTCTCTGTTACACTGTCCCTCAGTATAAGACTCTCAGTTATAACTCTCCCTCTGTTACACTGTCCCTCAGTATAAGACTCTCAGTTATAACACTCTCTCTGTTACACTGACACTCAGTATAAGACTCTCAGTTATAACAATCTCTCTATTACACTGATCCTCAGTATAACACTCTCAGTTATAACATGCTCTCTTTTTCACTGGCCATCAGTATATGACTCTCAGTTATTACACTCTATTTGTAACACTGACCCTCAGTACAAGATTCTCAGTTATAACAATCTCTCTTTAAAACAGGCATTCAGTATTAGACAATCAGTTATATCACTCTCTCTGTTTCACTTACCCTCAGTATAGGACTCTCAGTTATAACTCTCACTCTGTTACACTGTGCCGCAGTCTCTGACTCACAGTTATAACAATCTCTCAGTTACACTAACCCTCAGTATAAGACTTTCAGTTATAACACTCTCTCTTTAACACTGGCCCTCAGTATAAGACTCTCAGTTATAACACTCTCTTTGTTACACTGACCCTCAGTAGAAGACTCTCAGTTATAACACTCTCTGTTACACTGACCCTCAGTATAGGACTCTCAGTTATAACAATCTCTCTGTTACACTAACCCTCAGTATAAGACTCTCAGTTATAACACTCTCTCTGTTACACTAACACTCAGTATAAGACTCTCAGTTATAACCCTCTCCCTGTTACGCTGACCCTCAGTATAAGACTCTCAGTTATAACGCTCTCTCTGCTACACTGACCCTCAGTATAAGACTCTCAGTTATAACACTCTCTCTGTTACACTGACCCTTAGTATACGACTCTCAGTTATAAAACTCTGTGACACTGACCCTCAGTATAAGACTCTTTGTTATAATAATCTCTCTGTTACACTGATCCTCAGTATAAGACTCTCAGTTATACCACTCTGTTACACTGACCCTCAGTATAATACTCACAGTTAAAACATTCTCTGTTACACAGACCCTCAGTATAAGACTCTCAGTTATAACAGTCTCTCTGTTAAATTGACCCTCAGTATCAGACTCTCAGTTGTAACAATCTCTCTGTTACACTAACCCTCAGTATAAGACTTTCAGTTATAACAATCTCTCTGTTACACTGTACCTCAGTATAAGACTCTCAGTTATAACACTATCTCTTTTACACTGGCCCTCAGTATAAGACTCTCAGTTATAAGACTCTCTCTTTTACACTGGCCCTCAGTATAAGGCTCACAGTTATAACACTCTCTCTGTTACACTGTACCTCAGTTTCAGGCTCTCAGTTATAACACTCTCTCTTTCACCCTGGCCCTCAGAATAAGACTCTCAGTTATAACACTTTCTTTGTTACACTGACCCTCAGTATAAGGCTCACAGTTATAACACTCTCTCTGTTACACTGTCCCTCACTATAAAACTCTCAGTTATAACAATATCTCTTTTGCACTGACCCTCAGTATAATACTGTCAGTTATCGCCCTCTCCCTGTTTCACTGACCCTCAGTATAAGACTCTCAGTTATAACACTCTCTCTGTTACAATAACCCTCAGTATAAGACTTTCAGTTATAACAATCTCTCTGTTACACTGTCCCTCAGTAAAAGACTCTCAGTTATAACACACTCTCTGGTACACTGTCCCTCAGTATAAGACTCTCAGTTATAACACTCTCTCTGTTACACTGTCCCTCAGTATAAGACTCTCAGTTATAACACACTCTCTGGTACACTGTCCCTCAGTATAAGACTCTCAGTTATAACACACTCTCTGGTACACTGTCCCTCAGTATAAGACTCTCAGTTATAACACTCTCTCTGTTACACTGTCCCTCAGTATAAGACTCTCAGTTATAACGCTCTCTCTGCTACACTGACCCTCAGTATAGGAATTTCAGTTATAACAATCTCTCTGTTACACTGTCCTCAGTATAAGACTCTCAGTTATAACACTCTCTCTTTTACACTGGCCCTCAGTCTCAGACTCTCAGTTATAACACTCTCTATGTTACACTGACCCTCAGTATAAGGCTCACAGTTATAACACTCTCCCTGTTACACTGTCCCTCAGTATAAGACTCTGTTATAACAATCTCTCTTTTACTCTGACCCTCAGTTTCAGTTTCTCAGTTATAACACTCTCTCTGTTACTTTGTCCCTCAGTAAATGACTCTCAGTTATAACACTATGTTAGACTGACCCTCAGTGTTAGATTCTCAGTTATAACACTCTCTCTGTTGCACTGACCCTCAGTATAAGACTCTCAGTTATAACACTCTCTCTGTTACTTTGTCCCTCAGTAAATGACTCTCAGTTATAACACACTCTCTGTTACACTGTCCCTCAGTATAAGACTCTCAGTTATAACACTCTCTCTGTTACACTGTCCCTCAGTATAAGACTCTCAGTTATAACACTCTCTCTTTTACACTGGCCCTCAGTCTCAGACTCTCAGTTATAACACTCTCTATGTTACACTGACCCTCAGTATAAGGCTCACAGTTATAACACTCTCCCTGTTACACTGTCCCTCAGTATAAGACTCTGTTATAACAATCTCTCTTTTACTCTGACCCTCAGTTTCATTTTCTCAGTTATAACACTCTCTCTGTTACACTGTCCCTCAGTATAAGACTCTCAGTTATAACACTATGTTAGACTGACCCTCAGTGTTAGATTCTCAGTTATAACACTCTCTCTGTTGCACTGACCCTCAGTATAAGACTCTCAGTTATAACACTCTCTCTGTTACTTTGTCCCTCAGTAAATGACTCTCAGTTATAACACACTCTCTGTTACACTGTCCCTCAGTATAAGACTCTCAGTTATAACACTCTCTCTGTTACACTGTCCCTCAGTATAAGACTCTCAGTTATAACACACTCTCTGGTACACTGTCCCTCAGTATAAGACTCTCAGTTATAACACTCTCTCTGTTACACTGTCCCTCAGTATAAGACTCTCAGTTATAACACACTCTCTGGTACACAGTCCCTCAGTATAAGACTCTCACTTATAACACACTCTCTGTTACCATGTCCCTCAGTGTAAGACTCTCAGTTATAACACTCTTTCTGTTACACTGTCCCTCAGTATAAGACTCTCAGTTATAACACTCTCTCTGTTACACTGACCCTCAGTATAGGAGTCTCAGTTATAACACTCTCTCTGTTACACTGACCCTCAGTATAAGACTCTCAGTTATAACGCTCTCTCTGCTACACTGACCCTCAGTATAGGACTCTCAGTTATAACAATCTCTCTGTTGCACTGATCCTCAGTATAAGACTCTCAGTTATAACACTATGTTAGACTGACCCTCAGTGTTAGATTCTCAGTTATAAAACTCTCTCTGTTGCACTGACCCTCAGTATAAGACTCTCAGTTATAACACACTCTCTGTTACACTGTCCCTCAGTATAAGACTCTCAGTTATAACACACTCTCTGTTACACTGACGCTCAGTATAAGACTCTCAGTTATAAAACTCTGTGACACTGACCCTCAGTATAAGACTCTTAGTTATCACAATCTCTCTGTTACACTGATCCTCAGTATAACACTCTCAGTTATACCACTCTGTTACACTGTCCCTCAGTATAAGACTCTCAGTTATAACACTCTCTCTTTTACTCTGACCCTCAGTATATGACTCTCAGTTATAACATTCTCTCTGTTAAATTGACCCTCAGTATAAGACTCACAGTTATGACAATCTCTCTGTTACACTCATCTTCAGTATAAGACTCTCAGTTATAACACTCTCTCTGTTACACTGTCACTCAATATAAGACTCTCAGTTATAACACACTCTCTGTTACACTGACCCTCAGTATAAGACTCTCAGTTATAACACTCTCTCTGTTACACTGACCCTCAGTATAAGACTCTGAGTTCTCACACTCTCTCTGTTAAATTGACCCTCAGTATCAGACTCTCAGTTGTAACAATCTCTCTGTTACACTAATCCTCAGTATAAGACTTTCAGTTATAACACTCTCCCTTTTACACTGACCCTCAGTATAAAACTCTCATTTATAACACTCTCTATTTTTCACTGGCCCTCAGTATAAGACTCTCAGTTATAACAGTCTGTTACACTGACCCTCAGTATGAGACTCTCAGTTCTAACACTCTCTCTGTTACATCGACCCTTAGTATAAGACTCTCAGTTATAACACTCTCTCTGTGACACTGACCCTCAGTATAAGACTCTCAGTTATAACACATTGTTAGACTGACCCTCAGTGTAAGATTCTCAGTTATAACACTCTCTCTGTTACACTGACCCTCAGTATAAGACTCTTAGTTATAACACTCTCTCTGTTACTTTGTCCCTGAGTAAATGACTCTCAGTTATAACACTCTCTCTGTTACACTGTCCCTCAGTATAATACTCTCAGTTATAACCCTCTCTCTGTTACACTGACCCTCAGTATAAGACTCTCAGTTATAACACTCTCTCTTTTACACTGTCCCTCAGTATAATACCCTCAGTTATAACACTCTCTGTTACACTGTCCCTCACTACAAGACTCTCAGTTATAACAATCTCTCTGTTAAACTGACCCTCAGTATAAGACTCTCAGTTATAACACTGTCTCTGTTACACTGACCCTCAGTACGACAGTCTCAGTTATAACACTCTCTGGTACACTGTCCCTCAGTATAAGACTCTCAGTTATAACACTCGCTCTGTTACACTGACCGTCAGTGTAAGACTCTCAGTTATAACCCTCTCTCTGTTACACTGTCCCTCAGTATAATACTCTCAGTTGTAACACTCTCTCTGTTACACTGTCCCTCAGTATAATACTCTCAGTTATAACACTCTCTCTTTTAAACTGACCCTCAGTATAAGCCTCTCTGTTATTACACTCTCTCTGTTAGTCAGACGCTTCAGTATAAGACTCTCAGTTGTAACACTCTGTTATACTGACCCTCAGTATAAGACGCCCAGTTATAACACTGTCTCTGTTACACTGACCCTCGGTATGACAGTCTCAGTTACAACACTCTCTGTTACACTGACCCTCAGTATAAGACTCTCAGTTGTAACACTCTCTCTGTTACACTGTCCCTCAGTATAATACTCTCAGTTATAACAATCTCTCTGCTGCACTGACCCTCTGTATAAGATTCTCAGTTATAACACTCTCTCTGTTCGTCAGACGCTTCAGTATAAGACTCTCAGTTGTAACACCCTGTTATACTGACCCTCAGTATAAGACGCCCAGTTATAACACTGTCTCTGTTACACTGACCCTCGGTATGACAGTCTCAGTTACAACACGCTCTGTTACACTGACCCTCATTATAAGACTCTCAGTTGTAACACTCTCTCTGTTACACTGTCCCTCAGTATAAGACTCTCAGTTATAACAATCTCACTGTTACACTGACCCTCAGTATAAGTCGCCCAGTTATAACACTCTCTCTGTTACACTGACCCTCAGTATGACAGTCTCAGTTAAAGCACTCTTGGTTACACTGACCCTCAGTATAAGGCTCTCGGTTATAACATCCTCTCTGTTACACTGACCCTCAGTATAAGACTCTCAGTTATAACATCCTCTCTGTTACACTGACCCTCAGTATAAGACTCTCAGTTATAACACTCTCTGGTACACTGTCCCGCAGTATAAGACTCTCAGTTATAACACTCGCTCTGTTACTCTGTCCCTCAGTATAAGACTCACAGTTATAACACTCTCTCTGTCACACTGAAACTCAGTATAAGACTCTCAGTTATAACAATCTCTCTATTATACTGGCCCTCAGTATAAGACTCTCAGTTATAACATGCTCTCTTTTGCACTGGCCATCAGTATATGACTCTCAGTTATTACACTCTCTCTGTTACACTGACCCTCAGTACAAGACTCTCAGTTATAACAATCTCTCTTTAAAACAGGCCTTCAGTATTAGACAATCAGTTATATCACTCTCTCTGTTTCACTGACCCTCAGTATAGGACTCTCAGTTATAACACTCTCTCTGTTTCACTGACCCTCAGTATAGGACTCTCAGTTATAACATTCTATCTGCTATACTGTCCCTCAGTATAAGGCTATCAGTTATAACACTCTCTCAGTTACACTGAACATCAGGATTAGACTCTCAGTTATAACATTCTCTCTCTTACATTGACCCTCAGTATAAGCCTCTCAGTTATTAAACTCTGTGACACTGGCCCTCAGTATAAGACTCTCAGTTATACAAATCTCTCTGTAACAGTGATCCTCAGTATAAGACTCTCAGTTATAACACTCTCTTTGTTACACTGACCCTAAGTATAAGGGTCACACTTATAACACTGACTCTGTTACACTTTTCCATCAGGATAAGACTCTCAGTTATAACAATCTCTCTATTACACTGGCCCTCAGTATAAGACTCTCAGTTATAACATGCTCTCTTTTGCACTGGCCATCAGATATGACTCTCAGTTATTACACTCTCTTTGTTACACTGACCCTCAGTACAAGACTCTCAGTTAAAACAATCCCTCTTTAAAACAGGCCTTCAGTATTAGACAATCAGTTATATCACTCTCTCTGTTTCACTGACCCTCAGTATAGGATCTCAGTTATAACTCTCACTCTGTTACACTGTCCCTCAGTCTCTGACTCACAGTTATAACAATCTCTCAGTTACACTAACCCTCAGTATAAGACTTTCAGTTATAACACTCTCTCTTTAACACTGGCCCTCAGTATAAGACTCTCAGTTATAACACTCTCTCTGTTACACTGACCCTCAGTATAGGACTCTCAGTTATAACATTCTCTCTGTTACACTGACCCACAGTATTAGACACTCAGTTATAACAATCTCTCTTTCACTCTGACCCTCAGTATAAGACTCTCAGTTATAACACTCTCTCTTTTAAATTGACCCTCAGTATAAGACTCTCAGTTATAACACTCTCTCTGTTACACTGTCCCTCAGTATAAGACTCTCAGTTATAACAATCTCTCTGTTACACTGACCCTCAGTATAAGCCTCTCAGTTATAACACTCTCTCTGTTATATTGTCCCTCAGTATTTGACTCTCAGTTATAACACTCTCTCTGTTACACTGACCCTCAGTATTAGACTCTCAGCTATAAAACTCTGTGACAGTGACCCTCAGTATTAGACTCTCAGTTATAACACTCTGTTAGACAGACCCTCAGTGAAAGATTCTCAGTTATGAAACTCTCTCTGTTACTTGGTCCCTCAGTAAATGACTCTCAGTTATAACACTCTCTCTGCTACACTGACCCTTAGTGTAGGACTCTCAGTTATAACACTCTATCTGCTATACTGTCCCTCAGTACAAGGCTATCAGTTATAACAGTCTCTCAGTTACACTGAACATCAGGATTAGACTCTCAGTTATAACATTCTCTCTCTTACATTGACCCTCAGTATAAGCCTCTCAGTTATTAAACTCTGTGACACTGGCCCTCAGTATAAGACTCTCAGTTATAACACTCTCTTTGTTACACTGACCCTCAGTATAGGACTCTCAGTTATAACACTCTCTCTGTTAAATTGACCCTCAGTATAAGACTCTCAGTTATAACACTCTCTCTGTTAAATTGACCCTCAGTATAAGACTCTCAGTTATAACACTCTCTCTGTTACACTGATCCTCAGTATAAGACTCTCAGTTATAACAGTCTGTTACACTGACACTCAATATAAGACTCTCAGTTATAACACTCTCTCTGTTACACTGACCCTCAGTATAAGACTCTCAGTTATAAGAATCTCTCTTTTACTCTGACCTTCAGTATAAGACTCTCAGTTATAACAGTCTCTCTGTTACACTGACCCTTACTATAAGACTCTCAGTTACGACAATCTCTCTTTTGCACTGACCCTTAGTAAAAGACTCTCAGTTATACAAATCTCTCTGTTACAGTGATCCTCAGTATAAGACTCTCAGTTATAACACTCTCTTTGTTACACTGACCCTAAGTATAAGGGTCACAGTTATAACACTGACTCTGTTACACTTATCCATCAGGAAAAGACTCTCAGTTATAACACTCTCTCTGTTACACTGTCCCTCAGTATAAGACTCTGAGTTATAACACTCTCTCTTTTACACTCACCCTCAGTATAAGACTCTCAGTTATAACTCTCACTCTGTTACACTGTCCCTCAGTATAAGACTCTCAGTTACAACACTCTCTCTGTTACACTGACACTCAGTGTAAGACTCTCAGTTATAACACTCACTCTGTTACACTGGCCCTCAGTATAAGACTCTCAGTTATAACATGCTCTCTTTTGCATTGGCCATCAGTATATGACACTCAGTTATGACACTCTCTCTGTTACACTGACCCTCAGTACAAGACTCTCAGTTATAACAATCTCTCTTTAAAACAGGCCTTCAGTATTAGACAATCAGTTATATCATTCTCTCTGTTTCACTGACCCTCAGTATAGGACTCTCAGTTATAACTCTCACTCTGTTACACTGTCCCTCAGTCTCTGACTCACAGTTATAACAATCTCTCTGTTAAACTGACCCTCAGTATAAGACTCTCAGTTATAACACTGTCTCTGTTACACTGACCCTCAATACGACAGTCTCAGTTATAACACTCTCTGGTACACTGTCCCTCAGTATAAGACTCTCAGTTATAACACTCGCTCTGTTACACTGACCGTCAGTGTAAGACTCTCAGTTATAACCCTCTCTCTGTTACACTGTCCCTCAGTATAATACTCTCAGTTGTAACACTCTCTCTGTTACACTGTCCCTCAGTATAATACTCTCAGTTATAACACTCTCTCTTTTAAACTGACCCTCAGTATAAGCCTCTCTGTTATTACACTCTCTCTGTTAGTCAGACGCTTCAGTATAAGACTCTCAGTTGTAACACTCTGTTATACTGACCCTCAGTATAAGACGCCCAGTTATAACACTGTCTCTGTTACACTGACCCTCGGTATGACAGTCTCAGTTACAACACTCTCTGTTACACTGACCCTCAGTATAAGACTCTCAGTTGTAACACTCTCTCTGTTACACTGTCCCTCAGTATAATACTCTCAGTTATAACAATCTCTCTGCTGCACTGACCCTCTGTATAAGATTCTCAGTTATAACACTCTCTCTGTTCGTCAGACGCTTCAGTATAAGACTCTCAGTTGTAACACCCTGTTATACTGACCCTCAGTATAAGACGCCCAGTTATAACACTGTCTCTGTTACACTGACCCTCGGTATGACAGTCTCAGTTACAACACGCTCTGTTACACTGACCCTCATTATAAGACTCTCAGTTGTAACACTCTCTCTGTTACACTGTCCCTCAGTATAAGACTCTCAGTTATAACAATCTCACTGTTACACTGACCCTCAGTATAAGTCGCCCAGTTATAACACTCTCTCTGTTACACTGACCCTCAGTATGACAGTCTCAGTTAAAGCACTCTTGGTTACACTGACCCTCAGTATAAGGCTCTCGGTTATAACATCCTCTCTGTTACACTGACCCTCAGTATAAGACTCTCAGTTATAACATCCTCTCTGTTACACTGACCCTCAGTATAAGACTCTCAGTTATAACACTCTCTGGTACACTGTCCCGCAGTATAAGACTCTCAGTTATAACACTCGCTCTGTTACTCTGTCCCTCAGTATAAGACTCACAGTTATAACACTCTCTCTGTCACACTGAAACTCAGTATAAGACTCTCAGTTATAACAATCTCTCTATTATACTGGCCCTCAGTATAAGACTCTCAGTTATAACATGCTCTCTTTTGCACTGGCCATCAGTATATGACTCTCAGTTATTACACTCTCTCTGTTACACTGACCCTCAGTACAAGACTCTCAGTTATAACAATCTCTCTTTAAAACAGGCCTTCAGTATTAGACAATCAGTTATATCACTCTCTCTGTTTCACTGACCCTCAGTATAGGACTCTCAGTTATAACACTCTCTCTGTTTCACTGACCCTCAGTATAGGACTCTCAGTTATAACATTCTATCTGCTATACTGTCCCTCAGTATAAGGCTATCAGTTATAACACTCTCTCAGTTACACTGAACATCAGGATTAGACTCTCAGTTATAACATTCTCTCTCTTACATTGACCCTCAGTATAAGCCTCTCAGTTATTAAACTCTGTGACACTGGCCCTCAGTATAAGACTCTCAGTTATACAAATCTCTCTGTAACAGTGATCCTCAGTATAAGACTCTCAGTTATAACACTCTCTTTGTTACACTGACCCTAAGTATAAGGGTCACACTTATAACACTGACTCTGTTACACTTTTCCATCAGGATAAGACTCTCAGTTATAACAATCTCTCTATTACACTGGCCCTCAGTATAAGACTCTCAGTTATAACATGCTCTCTTTTGCACTGGCCATCAGATATGACTCTCAGTTATTACACTCTCTTTGTTACACTGACCCTCAGTACAAGACTCTCAGTTAAAACAATCCCTCTTTAAAACAGGCCTTCAGTATTAGACAATCAGTTATATCACTCTCTCTGTTTCACTGACCCTCAGTATAGGATCTCAGTTATAACTCTCACTCTGTTACACTGTCCCTCAGTCTCTGACTCACAGTTATAACAATCTCTCAGTTACACTAACCCTCAGTATAAGACTTTCAGTTATAACACTCTCTCTTTAACACTGGCCCTCAGTATAAGACTCTCAGTTATAACACTCTCTCTGTTACACTGACCCTCAGTATAGGACTCTCAGTTATAACATTCTCTCTGTTACACTGACCCACAGTATTAGACACTCAGTTATAACAATCTCTCTTTCACTCTGACCCTCAGTATAAGACTCTCAGTTATAACACTCTCTCTTTTAAATTGACCCTCAGTATAAGACTCTCAGTTATAACACTCTCTCTGTTACACTGTCCCTCAGTATAAGACTCTCAGTTATAACAATCTCTCTGTTACACTGACCCTCAGTATAAGCCTCTCAGTTATAACACTCTCTCTGTTATATTGTCCCTCAGTATTTGACTCTCAGTTATAACACTCTCTCTGTTACACTGACCCTCAGTATTAGACTCTCAGCTATAAAACTCTGTGACAGTGACCCTCAGTATTAGACTCTCAGTTATAACACTCTGTTAGACAGACCCTCAGTGAATGATTCTCAGTTATGAAACTCTCTCTGTTACTTGGTCCCTCAGTAAATGACTCTCAGTTATAACACTCTCTCTGCTACACTGACCCTTAGTGTAGGACTCTCAGTTATAACACTCTATCTGCTATACTGTCCCTCAGTACAAGGCTATCAGTTATAACAGTCTCTCAGTTACACTGAACATCAGGATTAGACTCTCAGTTATAACATTCTCTCTCTTACATTGACCCTCAGTATAAGCCTCTCAGTTATTAAACTCTGTGACACTGGCCCTCAGTATAAGACTCTCAGTTATAACACTCTCTTTGTTACACTGACCCTCAGTATAGGACTCTCAGTTATAACACTCTCTCTGTTAAATTGACCCTCAGTATAAGACTCTCAGTTATAACACTCTCTCTGTTAAATTGACCCTCAGTATAAGACTCTCAGTTATAACACTCTCTCTGTTACACTGATCCTCAGTATAAGACTCTCAGTTATAACAGTCTGTTACACTGACACTCAGTATAAGACTCTCAGTTATAACACTCTCTCTGTTACACTGACCCTCAGTATAAGACTCTCAGTTATAAGAATCTCTCTTTTACTCTGACCTTCAGTATAAGACTCTCAGTTATAACAGTCTCTCTGTTACACTGACCCTTACTATAAGACTCTCAGTTACGACAATCTCTCTTTTGCACTGACCCTTAGTAAAAGACTCTCAGTTATACAAATCTCTCTGTTACAGTGATCCTCAGTATAAGACTCTCAGTTATAACACTCTCTTTGTTACACTGACCCTAAGTATAAGGGTCACAGTTATAACACTGACTCTGTTACACTTATCCATCAGGAAAAGACTCTCAGTTATAACACTCTCTCTGTTACACTGTCCCTCAGTATAAGACTCTGAGTTATAACACTCTCTCTTTTACACTCACCCTCAGTATAAGACTCTCAGTTATAACTCTCACTCTGTTACACTGTCCCTCAGTATAAGACTCTCAGTTACAACACTCTCTCTGTTACACTGACACTCAGTGTAAGACTCTCAGTTATAACACTCACTCTGTTACACTGGCCCTCAGTATAAGACTCTCAGTTATAACATGCTCTCTTTTGCATTGGCCATCAGTATATGACACTCAGTTATGACACTCTCTCTGTTACACTGACCCTCAGTACAAGACTCTCAGTTATAACAATCTCTCTTTAAAACAGGCCTTCAGTATTAGACAATCAGTTATATCATTCTCTCTGTTTCACTGACCCTCAGTATAGGACTCTCAGTTATAACTCTCACTCTGTTACACTGTCCCTCAGTCTCTGACTCACAGTTATAACAATCTCTCAGTTACACTAACCCTCAGTATAAGACTTTCAGTTATAACACTCTCTCTTTAACACTGGCCCTCAGTATAAGACTCTCAGTTATAACACTCTCTTTGTTACACTGACCCTAAGTATAAGGGTCACAGTTATAACACTGACTCTGTTACACTTATCCATAAGGATAAGACTCTCAGTTATAACACTCTCTCTGTTACACTGTCCCTCAGTATAAGACTCTCAGTTATAACTCTCACTCTGTTACACTGTCCCTCAGTATAAGACTCTCAGTTATAACACTCTCTCTGTTACACTGACACTCAGTATAAGACTCTCAGTTATAACACTCACTCTGTTACACTGTACCTCATTATAAGACTCTCAGTTATAACAATCTCTCTATTACACTGATCCTCAGTATAACACTCTCAGTTATAACATGCTCTCTTTTTCACTGGCCATCAGTATATGACTCTCAGTTATTACACTCTCTTTGTAACACTGACCCTCAGTACAAGACTCTCAGTTATAACAATCTCTCTTTAAAACAGGCCTTCAGTATTAGACAATCAGTTATATCACTCTCTCTGTTTCACTTACCCTCAGTATAGGACTCTCAGTTATAACTCTCACTCTGTTACACTGTGCCGCAGTCTCTGACTCACAGTTATAACAATCTCTCAGTTACACTAACCCTCAGTATAAGACTTTCAGTTATAACAATCTCTCTTTAACACTGGCCCTCAGTATAAGACTCTCAGTTATAACACTCTCTTTGTTACACTGACCCTCAGTAGAAGACTCTCAGTTATAACACTCTCTGTTACACTGACCCTCAGTATAGGACTCTCAGTTATAACACTCTCTCTGTTACACTAACACTCAGTATAAGACACTCAGTTATAACACTCTCTTTGTTACACTGACCCTCAGTATAAGACTCTCAGTTATAACACTCTCTGTTACACTGACCCTCAGTATAGGACTCTCAGTTATAACACTCTCTCTGTTACACTGTCCCTCAGTATAAGACTCTCAGTTATAACACTCTGTCTTTTGCACTGACCCTCAGTATAAGACTCTCAGTTATTAAACTCTGTGACACTGACCCTCAGTATAAGACTCTCAGTTATACAAATCTCTCTGTTACAGTGATCCTCAGTATACGACTCTCAGTTATAACTCTCTCTTTGTTACACTGACCCTAAGTATAAGGGTCACAGTTATAACACTCTCTGTTACACTGACCCTCAGTATAAGACTCTCAGTTATAACAATCTCTCTGTTAAACTCACTCTCAGTATATGACTCTCAGTTATTACACTCTCTTTGTTACACTGATCCGCAGTATAAGACTCTCAGTTATAACCCTCTCCCTGTTACGCTGACCCTCAGTATAAGACTCTCAGTTATAACGCTCTCTCTGCTACACTGACCCTCAGTATAAGACTCTCAGTTATAACACTCTCTCTGTTACACTAACCCTTAGTATACGACTCTCAGTTATAAAACTCTGTGACACTGACCCTCAGTATAAGACTCTTTGTTATAATAATCTCTCTGTTACACTGATCCTCAGTATAAGACTCTCAGTTATACCACTCTGTTACACTGACCCTCAGTATAATACTCACAGTTAAAACATTCTCTGTTACACAGACCCTCAGTATAAGACTCTCAGTTATAACAGTCTCTCTGTTAAATTGACCCTCAGTATCAGACTCTCAGTTGTAACAATCTCTCTGTTACACTAACCCTCAGTATAAGACTTTCAGTTATAACAATCTCTCTGTTACACTGTACCTCAGTATAAGACTCTCAGTTATAACACTCTCTCTGTTACACTGATCTCAGTATAAGACTCTCAGTTATAACACTCTCTCTGTTACAGTGTCCCTCAGTATAAGACTCTCAGTTATAACACTCTCTCTTTTACACTGGCCCTCAGTATAAGACTCTCAGTTATAACACTCTCTCTTTTACACTGACCCTCAGTATGAGACTCTCAGTTATAACACTCTCTCTGTTACACTGACCCTCAGTATAAGACTCTCAGTTATAACACTCTCTCTTTTACACTGGCCCTCAGTATAAGACTCTCAGTTATAACACTCTCTCTTTTACACTGGCCCTCAGTATAAGGCTCACAGTTATAACACACTCTCTGTTACACTGTACCTCAGTTTCAGGCTCTCAGTTATAACACTCTCTCTTTCACTCTGGCCCTCACTATAAAACTCTCAGTTATAACAATATCTCTTTTGCAGTGACCCTCAGTATAATACTGTCAGTTATCACCCTCTCCCTGTTTCACTGACCCTCAGTATAAGACTCTCAGTTATAACACTCTCTCTGTTAAAATAACCCTCAGTATAAGACTTTCAGTTATAACAATCTCTCTGTTACACTGTCCCTCAGTAAAAGACTCTCAGTTATAACACACTCTCTGTTTCACTGACCCTCAGTATAGGACTCTCAGTTATAACTCTCACTCTGTTACACTCTCCCTCAGTCTCTGACTCACAGTTATAACAATCTCTCAGTTACACTAACCCTCAGTATAAGACTTTCAGTTATAACACTCTCTCTTTAACACTGGCCCTCAGTATAAGACTCTCAGTTATAACAGTCTCTTTGTTACACTGACCCTCAGTATCGGACTCTCAGTTATAACACTCTCTCTGTTACACTGACCCTCAGTATCGGACTCTCAGTTATAACATTCTCTCTGTTACACTGACCCGCAGTATTAGACACTCAGATATAAAAATCTCTCTTTCACTCTGACCCTCAGTATAAGACTCTCAGTTATAACACTCTCTCTTTTAAATTGACCCTCAGTATAAGACTCTCAGTTATAACACTCTCTCTGTTACACTGACCCTCAGTATAAGACTCTCAGTTATAACAATCTCTCTTTTACTCTGACGCTTACTATAAGACTCTCAGTTATAACAATCTCTCTTTTGCACTGACCCTCAGTATAAGACTCTCAGTTATTAAACTCTGTGACACTGACCCTCAGTATAAGACTCTCAGTTATACAAATCTCTCTGTTACAGTGATCCTCAGTAAAAGACTCTCAGTTATAACACACTCTCTGGTACACTGTCCCTCAGTATAAGACTCTCAGTTATAACACTCTCTCTGTTACACTGTCCCTCAGTATAAGACTCTCAGTTATAACAATCTCTCTGTTGCACTGATCCTCAGTATAAGACTCTCAGTTATAACACTATGTTAGACTGACCCTCAGTATAAGACTCTCAGTTATAACACTCTCTCTGTTACACTGTCCCTCAGTATAAGACTCTCAGTTATAACGCTCTCTCTGCTACACTGACCCTCAGTATAGGAATTTCAGTTATAACAATCTCTCTGTTACACTGTCCTCAGTATAAGACTCTCAGTTATAACACTCTCTCTTTTACACTGGCCCTCAGTCTCAGACTCTCAGTTATAACACTCTCTCTGTTACACTGACCCTCAGTATAAGGCTCACAGTTATAACACTCTCCCTGTTACACTGTCCCTCAGTATAAGACTCTGTTATAACAATCTCTCTTTTACTCTGACCCTCAGTTTCAGTTTCTCAGTTATAACACTCTCTCTGTTAAATTGACCCTCAGTATAAGACTCTCAGTTATAACACTCTCTCTGTGAAATTGACCCTCAGTATAAGACTCTCAGATATAACACTCTCTCTGTTACACTGTCCCTCAGTATAAGACTCTCAGTTATAACACTATGTTAGACTGACCCTCAGTGTTAGATTCTCAGTTATAACACTCTCTCTGTTGCACTGACCCTCAGTATAAGACTCTCAGTTATAACAGTCTCTCTGTTACTTTGTCCCTCAGTAAATGACTCTCAGTTATAACACACTCTCTGTTACACTGTCCCTCAGTATAAGACTCTCAGTTATAACACACTCTCTGTTACACTGACCCTCAGTATAAGACTCTCAGTTATAACACTCTGTTACACTGTCCCTCAGTATAAGACTCTCAGTTATAACACACTCTCTGGTACACTGTCCCTCAGTATAAGACTCTCAGTTATAACACTCTCTCTGTTACACTGTCCCTCAGTATAAGACTCTCAGTTATAACACACTCTCTGGTACACAGTCCCTCAGTATAAGACTCTCACTTATAACACACTCTCTGTTACCATGTCCCTCAGTGTAAGACTCTCAGTTATAACACTCTTTCTGTTACACTGTCCCTCAGTATAAGACTCTCAGTTATAACACTCTCTCTGTTACACTGACCCTCAGTATAGGACTCTCAGTTATAACAATCTCTCTGTTGCACTGATCCTCAGTTTAAGACTCTCAGTTATAACACTCTCTCTGTTACTCTGACCCTCAGTATAAGACTCTCAGTTATAACACTCTCTCTGTTACTTTGTCCCTCAGTAAATGACTCTCAGTTATAACACACTCTCTGTTATACTGAGGGACAGTGTAAGACTCTCAGTTATAACACTCTCTCTGTTACACACACCCTCAGTATAAGACTCTCAGTTATAACTCTCACTCTGTTACACTGTCCCTCAGTATAAGACTCTCAGTTACAACACTCTCTCTGTTACACTGACACTCAGTGTAAGACTCTCAGTTATAACACTCACTCTGTTACACTGGCCCTCAGTATAAGACTCTCAGTTATAACATGCTCTCTTTTGCACTGGCCATCAGTATATGACACTCAGTTATGACACTCTCTCTCTTACACTGACCCTCAGTACAAGACTCTCAGTTATAACAATCTCTCTTTAAAACAGGCCTTCAGTATTAGACAATCAGTTATATCATTCTCTCTGTTTCACTGACCCTCAGTATAGGACTCTCAGTTATAACTCTCACTCTGTTACACTGTCCCTCAGTCTCTGACTCACAGTTATAACAATCTCTCAGTTACACTAACCCTCAGTATAAGACTCTCAGTTATAACACTCTCTCTGTTACACTGATCCTCGGTATAAGACTCTCAGTTATAACAGTCTGTTACACTGACCCTCAGTATAAGACTCTCAGTTATAACACTCTCTCTGTTACACTGACCCTCAGTATAAGAATCTCAGTTATAACAATCTCTGTTTTACTCTGACCTTCAGTATAAGACTCTCAGTTATAACACTCCCTCTGTTGCACTGACCCTTACTATAAGACTCTCAGTTATGACAATCTCTCTTTTGCACTGACCCTTAGTAAAAGACTCTCAGTTATACAAATCTCTCTGTTACAGTGATCCTCAGTATAAGACTCTCAGTTATAACACTCTCTTTGTTACACTGACCCTAAGTATAAGGGTCACAGTTATAACACTGACTCTGTTACACTTATCCATCAGGAAAAGACTCTCAGTTATAACACTCTCTCTGTTACACTGTCCCTCAGTATAAGACTCTGAGTTATAACACTCTCTCTTTTACACTCACCCTCAGTATAAGACTCTCAGTTATAACTCTCACTCTGTTACACTGTCCCTCAGTATAAGACTCTCAGTTACAACACTCTCTCTGTTACACTGACACTCAGTGTAAGACTCTCAGTTATAACACTCACTCTGTTACACTGGCCCTCAGTATAAGACTCTCAGTTATAACATGCTCTCTTTTGCATTGGCCATCAGTATATGACACTCAGTTATGACACTCTCTCTGTTACACTGACCCTCAGTACAAGACTCTCAGTTATAACAATCTCTCTTTAAAACAGGCCTTCAGTATTAGACAATCAGTTATATCATTCTCTCTGTTTCACTGACCCTCAGTATAGGACTCTCAGTTATAACTCTCACTCTGTTACACTGTCCCTCAGTCTCTGACTCACAGTTATAACAATCTCTCAGTTACACTAACCCTCAGTATAAGACTTTCAGTTATAACACTCTCTCTTTAACACTGGCCCTCAGTATAAGACTCTCAGTTATAACACTCTCTTTGTTACACTGACCCTAAGTATAAGGGTCACAGTTATAACACTGACTCTGTTACACTTATCCATAAGGATAAGACTCTCAGTTATAACACTCTCTCTGTTACACTGTCCCTCAGTATAAGACTCTCAGTTATAACTCTCACTCTGTTACACTGTCCCTCAGTATAAGACTCTCAGTTATAACACTCTCTCTGTTACACTGACACTCAGTATAAGACTCTCAGTTATAACACTCACTCTGTTACACTGTACCTCATTATAAGACTCTCAGTTATAACAATCTCTCTATTACACTGATCCTCAGTATAACACTCTCAGTTATAACATGCTCTCTTTTTCACTGGCCATCAGTATATGACTCTCAGTTATTACACTCTCTTTGTAACACTGACCCTCAGTACAAGACTCTCAGTTATAACAATCTCTCTTTAAAACAGGCCTTCAGTATTAGACAATCAGTTATATCACTCTCTCTGTTTCACTTACCCTCAGTATAGGACTCTCAGTTATAACTCTCACTCTGTTACACTGTGCCGCAGTCTCTGACTCACAGTTATAACAATCTCTCAGTTACACTAACCCTCAGTATAAGACTTTCAGTTATAACAATCTCTCTTTAACACTGGCCCTCAGTATAAGACTCTCAGTTATAACACTCTCTTTGTTACACTGACCCTCAGTAGAAGACTCTCAGTTATAACACTCTCTGTTACACTGACCCTCAGTATAGGACTCTCAGTTATAACACTCTCTCTGTTACACTAACACTCAGTATAAGACACTCAGTTATAACACTCTCTTTGTTACACTGACCCTCAGTATAAGACTCTCAGTTATAACACTCTCTGTTACACTGACCCTCAGTATAGGACTCTCAGTTATAACACTCTCTCTGTTACACTGTCCCTCAGTATAAGACTCTCAGTTATAACACTCTGTCTTTTGCACTGACCCTCAGTATAAGACTCTCAGTTATTAAACTCTGTGACACTGACCCTCAGTATAAGACTCTCAGTTATACAAATCTCTCTGTTACAGTGATCCTCAGTATACGACTCTCAGTTATAACTCTCTCTTTGTTACACTGACCCTAAGTATAAGGGTCACAGTTATAACACTCTCTGTTACACTGACCCTCAGTATAAGACTCTCAGTTATAACAATCTCTCTGTTAAACTCACTCTCAGTATATGACTCTCAGTTATTACACTCTCTTTGTTACACTGATCCGCAGTATAAGACTCTCAGTTATAACCCTCTCCCTGTTACGCTGACCCTCAGTATAAGACTCTCAGTTATAACGCTCTCTCTGCTACACTGACCCTCAGTATAAGACTCTCAGTTATAACACTCTCTCTGTTACACTAACCCTTAGTATACGACTCTCAGTTATAAAACTCTGTGACACTGACCCTCAGTATAAGACTCTTTGTTATAATAATCTCTCTGTTACACTGATCCTCAGTATAAGACTCTCAGTTATACCACTCTGTTACACTGACCCTCAGTATAATACTCACAGTTAAAACATTCTCTGTTACACAGACCCTCAGTATAAGACTCTCAGTTATAACAGTCTCTCTGTTAAATTGACCCTCAGTATCAGACTCTCAGTTGTAACAATCTCTCTGTTACACTAACCCTCAGTATAAGACTTTCAGTTATAACAATCTCTCTGTTACACTGTACCTCAGTATAAGACTCTCAGTTATAACACTCTCTCTGTTACACTGATCTCAGTATAAGACTCTCAGTTATAACACTCTCTCTGTTACAGTGTCCCTCAGTATAAGACTCTCAGTTATAACACTCTCTCTTTTACACTGGCCCTCAGTATAAGACTCTCAGTTATAACACTCTCTCTTTTACACTGACCCTCAGTATGAGACTCTCAGTTATAACACTCTCTCTGTTACACTGACCCTCAGTATAAGACTCTCAGTTATAACACTCTCTCTTTTACACTGGCCCTCAGTATAAGACTCTCAGTTATAACACTCTCTCTTTTACACTGGCCCTCAGTATAAGGCTCACAGTTATAACACACTCTCTGTTACACTGTACCTCAGTTTCAGGCTCTCAGTTATAACACTCTCTCTTTCACTCTGGCCCTCACTATAAAACTCTCAGTTATAACAATATCTCTTTTGCAGTGACCCTCAGTATAATACTGTCAGTTATCACCCTCTCCCTGTTTCACTGACCCTCAGTATAAGACTCTCAGTTATAACACTCTCTCTGTTAAAATAACCCTCAGTATAAGACTTTCAGTTATAACAATCTCTCTGTTACACTGTCCCTCAGTAAAAGACTCTCAGTTATAACACACTCTCTGTTTCACTGACCCTCAGTATAGGACTCTCAGTTATAACTCTCACTCTGTTACACTCTCCCTCAGTCTCTGACTCACAGTTATAACAATCTCTCAGTTACACTAACCCTCAGTATAAGACTTTCAGTTATAACACTCTCTCTTTAACACTGGCCCTCAGTATAAGACTCTCAGTTATAACAGTCTCTTTGTTACACTGACCCTCAGTATCGGACTCTCAGTTATAACACTCTCTCTGTTACACTGACCCTCAGTATCGGACTCTCAGTTATAACATTCTCTCTGTTACACTGACCCGCAGTATTAGACACTCAGATATAAAAATCTCTCTTTCACTCTGACCCTCAGTATAAGACTCTCAGTTATAACACTCTCTCTTTTAAATTGACCCTCAGTATAAGACTCTCAGTTATAACACTCTCTCTGTTACACTGACCCTCAGTATAAGACTCTCAGTTATAACAATCTCTCTTTTACTCTGACGCTTACTATAAGACTCTCAGTTATAACAATCTCTCTTTTGCACTGACCCTCAGTATAAGACTCTCAGTTATTAAACTCTGTGACACTGACCCTCAGTATAAGACTCTCAGTTATACAAATCTCTCTGTTACAGTGATCCTCAGTAAAAGACTCTCAGTTATAACACACTCTCTGGTACACTGTCCCTCAGTATAAGACTCTCAGTTATAACACTCTCTCTGTTACACTGTCCCTCAGTATAAGACTCTCAGTTATAACAATCTCTCTGTTGCACTGATCCTCAGTATAAGACTCTCAGTTATAACACTATGTTAGACTGACCCTCAGTATAAGACTCTCAGTTATAACACTCTCTCTGTTACACTGTCCCTCAGTATAAGACTCTCAGTTATAACGCTCTCTCTGCTACACTGACCCTCAGTATAGGAATTTCAGTTATAACAATCTCTCTGTTACACTGTCCTCAGTATAAGACTCTCAGTTATAACACTCTCTCTTTTACACTGGCCCTCAGTCTCAGACTCTCAGTTATAACACTCTCTCTGTTACACTGACCCTCAGTATAAGGCTCACAGTTATAACACTCTCCCTGTTACACTGTCCCTCAGTATAAGACTCTGTTATAACAATCTCTCTTTTACTCTGACCCTCAGTTTCAGTTTCTCAGTTATAACACTCTCTCTGTTAAATTGACCCTCAGTATAAGACTCTCAGTTATAACACTCTCTCTGTGAAATTGACCCTCAGTATAAGACTCTCAGATATAACACTCTCTCTGTTACACTGTCCCTCAGTATAAGACTCTCAGTTATAACACTATGTTAGACTGACCCTCAGTGTTAGATTCTCAGTTATAACACTCTCTCTGTTGCACTGACCCTCAGTATAAGACTCTCAGTTATAACAGTCTCTCTGTTACTTTGTCCCTCAGTAAATGACTCTCAGTTATAACACACTCTCTGTTACACTGTCCCTCAGTATAAGACTCTCAGTTATAACACACTCTCTGTTACACTGACCCTCAGTATAAGACTCTCAGTTATAACACTCTGTTACACTGTCCCTCAGTATAAGACTCTCAGTTATAACACACTCTCTGGTACACTGTCCCTCAGTATAAGACTCTCAGTTATAACACTCTCTCTGTTACACTGTCCCTCAGTATAAGACTCTCAGTTATAACACACTCTCTGGTACACAGTCCCTCAGTATAAGACTCTCACTTATAACACACTCTCTGTTACCATGTCCCTCAGTGTAAGACTCTCAGTTATAACACTCTTTCTGTTACACTGTCCCTCAGTATAAGACTCTCAGTTATAACACTCTCTCTGTTACACTGACCCTCAGTATAGGACTCTCAGTTATAACAATCTCTCTGTTGCACTGATCCTCAGTTTAAGACTCTCAGTTATAACACTCTCTCTGTTACTCTGACCCTCAGTATAAGACTCTCAGTTATAACACTCTCTCTGTTACTTTGTCCCTCAGTAAATGACTCTCAGTTATAACACACTCTCTGTTATACTGAGGGACAGTGTAAGACTCTCAGTTATAACACTCTCTCTGTTACACACACCCTCAGTATAAGACTCTCAGTTATAACTCTCACTCTGTTACACTGTCCCTCAGTATAAGACTCTCAGTTACAACACTCTCTCTGTTACACTGACACTCAGTGTAAGACTCTCAGTTATAACACTCACTCTGTTACACTGGCCCTCAGTATAAGACTCTCAGTTATAACATGCTCTCTTTTGCACTGGCCATCAGTATATGACACTCAGTTATGACACTCTCTCTCTTACACTGACCCTCAGTACAAGACTCTCAGTTATAACAATCTCTCTTTAAAACAGGCCTTCAGTATTAGACAATCAGTTATATCATTCTCTCTGTTTCACTGACCCTCAGTATAGGACTCTCAGTTATAACTCTCACTCTGTTACACTGTCCCTCAGTCTCTGACTCACAGTTATAACAATCTCTCAGTTACACTAACCCTCAGTATAAGACTCTCAGTTATAACACTCTCTCTGTTACACTGATCCTCGGTATAAGACTCTCAGTTATAACAGTCTGTTACACTGACCCTCAGTATAAGACTCTCAGTTATAACACTCTCTCTGTTACACTGACCCTCAGTATAAGAATCTCAGTTATAACAATCTCTGTTTTACTCTGACCTTCAGTATAAGACTCTCAGTTATAACACTCCCTCTGTTGCACTGACCCTTACTATAAGACTCTCAGTTATGACAATCTATCTTTTGCACTGACCCTCAGTATAAGACTCTCAGTTATTAAACTCTGTGACACTGACCCTCAGTATAAGACTCTCAGTTATACAAATCTCTCTGTAACAGTGATCCTCAGTATAAGACTCTCAGTTATAACACTCTCTTTGTTACACTGACCCTAAGTATAAGGGTCACAGTTATAACACTGACTCTGTTACACTTTTCCATCAGGATAAGACTCTCAGTTATAACAATCTCTCTATTACACTGGCCCTCAGTATAAGACTCTCAGTTATAACATGCTCTCTTTTGCACTGGCCATCAGATATGACTCTCAGTTATTACACTCTCTTTGTTACACTGACCCTCAGTATAAGACTCTCAGTTATAACACTCACTCTGTTACACTGTCCCTCATTATAAGACTCTCAGTTATAACAATCTCTCTATTACACTGGCCCTCAGTATAAGACTCTCAGTTATAACATGCTCTCTTTTGCACTGGCCATCAGATATGACTCTCAGTTATTACACTCTCTTTGTTACACTGACCCTCAGTACAAGACTCTCAGTTATAACAATCTCTCTTTAAAATAGGCCTTCAGTATTAGACAATCAGTTATATCACTCTCTCTGTTTCACTGACCCTCAGTATAGGATCTCAGTTATAACTCTCACACTGTTACACTGTCCCTCAGTCTCTGACTCACAGTTATAACAATCTCTCAGTTACACTAACCCTCATTATAAGACTTTCAGTTATAACACTCTCTCTATAACACTGGCCCTCAGTTTAAGACTCTCAGTTATAACACTCTCTCTGTTACACTGACCCTCAGTATAGGACTCTCAGTTATAACACTCTCTCTGTTACACTGACCCTCAGTATAGGACTCTCAGTTATAACATTCTCTCTGTTACACTGACCCACAGTATTAGACACTCAGTTATAACAATCTCTCTTTCACTCTGACCCTCAGTATAAGACTCTCAGTTATAACACTCTCTCTTTTAAATTGACCCTCAGTATAAGACTCTCAGATATAACACTCTCTCTGTTACACTGTCCCTCAGTATAAGCCTCTCAGTTATAACAGTCTCTCTGTTATATTGTCCCTCAGTATTTGACTCTCAGTTATAACACTCTCTCTTTTACTCTGACCTTCAGTATAAGACTCTCAGTTATAACACTCTCTCTGTTACGCTGACCCTTACTATAAGACTCTCAGTTATGACAATCTCTCTTTTGCACTGACCCTCAGTATAAGACTCTCAGTTATTAAACTCTGTGACACTGACCCTCAGTATAAGACTCTCAGTTATACAAATCTCTCTGTTACAGTGATCCTCAGTATAAGACTCTCAGTTATAACACTCTCTCTGTTACACTGACCCTTAGTATAATGGTCACAGTTATAACACTGACTCTCTTACACTTATCCATCAGGATAAGACTCTCACTTAAAACACTCTCACTGTTACTCTGTCCCTCAGTATAAGACTCTGAGTTATAACACTCTCTCTTTTTAACTGACCCTCAGTATAAGACTCTCAGTTATAACTCACTCTGTTACACTGTCCCTCATTATAAGACTCTCAGTTATAACAATCTCTCTATTACACTGGCCCTCAGTATAAGACTCTCAGTTATAACATGCTCTCTTTTGCACTGGCCATCAGTATATGACTCTCAGTTATTACACTCTCTTTGTTACACTGACCCTGAGTACAAGACTCTCAGTTATAACACTCTCTGTTACACTGACCCTCAGTATAAGACTCTCAGTTATAACATGCTCTCTTTTGCACTGGCCATCAGTATATGACTCTCAGTTATTACACTCTCTTTGTTACACTGACCCTCAGTACAAGACTCTCAGTTATAACAATCTCTCTTTAAAACAGGCCTTCAGTATTAGACAATCAGTTATATCACTCTCTCTGTTTCACTTACCCTCAGTATAGGACTCTCAGTTATAACAATCTCTCTTTTACTCTGACGCTTACTATAAGACTCTCAGTTATGACAATCTCTCTTTTGCACTGACCCTCAGTATAAGACTCTCAGTTATTAAACTCTGTGACACTGACCCTCAGTATAAGACTCTCAGTTATACAAATCTCTCTGTTACAGTGATCCTCAGTATAAGACTCTCAGTTATAACACTCTCTTTGTTACACTGACCCTAAGTATAAGGGTCACAGTTATAACACTGACTCTGTTACACTTATCCATAAGGATAAGACTCTCAGTTATAACACTCTCTCTGTTACACTGTCCCTCAGTATAAGACTCTCAGTTATAACTCTCACTCTGTTACACTGTCCCTCAGTATAAGACTCTCAGTTATAACACTCTCTCTGTTACACTGACACTCAGTATAAGACTCTCAGTTATAACACTCACTCTGTTACACTGTACCTCATTATAAGACTCTCAGTTATAACAATCTCTCTATTACACTGATCCTCAGTATAACACTCTCAGTTATAACATGCTCTCTTTTTCACTGGCCATCAGTATATGACTCTCAGTTATTACACTCTCTTTGTAACACTGACCCTCAGTACAAGACTCTCAGTTATAACAATCTCTCTTTAAAACAGGCCTTCAGTATTGGACAATCAGTTATATCACTCTCTCTGTTTCACTTACCCTCAGTATAGGACTCTCAGTTATAACTCTCACTCTGTTACACTGTGCCGCAGTCTCTGACTCACATTTATAACAATCTCTCAGTTACACTAACCCTCAGTATAAGACTTTCAGTTATAACACTCTCTCTTTAACACTGGCCCTCAGTATAAGACTCTCAGTTATAACACTCTCTTTGTTACACTGACCCTCAGTAGAAGACTCTCAGTTATAACACTCTCTGTTACACTGACCCTCAGTATAGGACTCTCAGTTATAACACTCTCTCTGTTACACTAACACTCAGTATAAGACACTCAGTTATAACACTCTCTTTGTTACACTGACCCTCAGTATAAGACTCTCAGTTATAACACTCTCTGTTACACTGACCCTCAGTATAGGACTCTCAGTTATAACACTCTCTCTGTTACAGTGTCCCTCAGTATAAGACTCTCAGTTATAATACTCTCTCTTTTGCACTGACCCTCAGTATAAGACTCTCAGTTATTAAACTCTGTGACACTGACCCTCAGTATAAGACTCTCAGTTATACAAATCTCTCTGTTACAGTGATCCTCAGTATACGACTCTCAGTTATAACTCTCTCTTTGTTACACTGACCCTAAGTATAAGGGTCACAGTTATAACACTCTCTGTTACACTGACCCTCAGTATAAGACTCTCAGTTATAACAATCTCTCTGTTAAACTCACTCTCAGTATATGACTCTCAGTTATTACACTCTCTTTGTTACACTGATCCGCAGTATAAGACTCTCAGTTATAACCCTCTCCCTGTTACGCTGACCCTCAGTATAAGACTCTCAGTTATAACGCTCTCTCTGCTACACTGACCCTCAGTATAAGACTCTCAGTTATAACACTCTCTCTGTTACACTGACCCTTAGTATACGACTCTCAGTTATAAAACTCTGTGACAGTGACCCTCAGTATAAGACTCTTTGTTATAATAATCTCTCTGTTACACTGATCCTCAGTATAAGACTCTCAGTTATACCACTCTGTTACACTGACCCTCAGTATAATACTCACAGTTAAAACATTCTCTGTTACACAGACCCTCAGTATAAGACACTCAGTTATAACAGTCTCTCTGTTAAATTGACCCTCAGTATCAGACTCTCAGTTGTAACAATCTCTCTGTTACACTAACCCTCAGTATAAGACTTTCAGTTATAACACTCTCTCTGTTACACTAACACTCAGTATAAGACACTCAGTTATAACACTCTCTTTGTTACACTGACCCTCAGTATAAGACTCTCAGTTATAACACTCTCTGTTACACTGACCCTCAGTATAGGACTCTCAGTTATAACACTCTCTCTGTTACACTGTCCCTCAGTATAAGACTCTCAGTTATAACACTATCTCTTTTACACTGGCCCTCAGTATAAGACTCTCAGTTATAACACTCTCTCTTTTACACTGGCCCTCAGTATAAGGCTCACAGTTATAACACACTCTCTGTTACACTGTACCTCAGTTTCAGGCTCTCAGTTATAACACTCTCTCTTTCACCCTGGCCCTCACTATAAAACTCTCAGTTATAACAATATCTCTTTTGCACTGACCCTCAGTATAATACTGTCAGTTATCACCCTCTCCCTGTTTCACTGACCCTCAGTAGAAGACTCTCAGTTATAACACTCTGTTACACTGATCCTCAGTATAAGACTCTCAGTTATAACACTCTCTCTGTTACACTGACCCTCAGTATAAGACTCTCAGTTATAACAATCTCTCTGTTACACTGTCCCTCAGTAAAAGACTCTCAGTTATAACACACTCTCTGTTTCACTGACCCTCAGTATAGGACTCTCAGTTATAACTCTCACTCTGTTACACTCTCCCTCAGTCTCTGACTCACAGTTATAACAATCTCTCAGTTACACTAACCCTCAGTATAAGACTTTCAGTTATAACACTCTCTCTTTAACACTGGCCCTCAGTATAAGACTCTCAGTTATAACAGTCTCTTTGTTACACTGACCCTCAGTATCGGACTCTCAGTTATAACACTCTCTCTGTTACACTGACCCTCAGTATCGGACTCTCAGTTATAACATTCTCTCTGTTACACTGACCCGCAGTATTAGACACTCAGATATAAAAATCTCTCTTTCACTCTGACCCTCAGTATAAGACTCTCAGTTATAACACTCTCTCTTTTAAATTGACCCTCAGTATAAGACTCTCAGTTATAACACTCTCTCTGTTACACTGACCCTCAGTATAAGACTCTCAGTTATAACAATCTCTCTTTTACTCTGACGCTTACTATAAGACTCTCAGTTATAACAATCTCTCTTTTGCACTGACCCTCAGTATAAGACTCTCAGTTATTAAACTCTGTGACACTGACCCTCAGTATAAGACTCTCAGTTATACAAATCTCTCTGTTACAGTGATCCTCAGTAAAAGACTCTCAGTTATAACACACTCTCTGGTACACTGTCCCTCAGTATAAGACTCTCAGTTATAACACTCTCTCTGTTACACTGTCCCTCAGTATAAGACTCTCAGTTATAACAATCTCTCTGTTGCACTGATCCTCAGTATAAGACTCTCAGTTATAACACTATGTTAGACTGACCCTCAGTATAAGACTCTCAGTTATAACACTCTCTCTGTTACACTGTCCCTCAGTATAAGACTCTCAGTTATAACGCTCTCTCTGCTACACTGACCCTCAGTATAGGAATTTCAGTTATAACAATCTCTCTGTTACACTGTCCTCAGTATAAGACTCTCAGTTATAACACTCTCTCTTTTACACTGGCCCTCAGTCTCAGACTCTCAGTTATAACACTCTCTCTGTTACACTGACCCTCAGTATAAGGCTCACAGTTATAACACTCTCCCTGTTACACTGTCCCTCAGTATAAGACTCTGTTATAACAATCTCTCTTTTACTCTGACCCTCAGTTTCAGTTTCTCAGTTATAACACTCTCTCTGTTAAATTGACCCTCAGTATAAGACTCTCAGTTATAACACTCTCTCTGTGAAATTGACCCTCAGTATAAGACTCTCAGATATAACACTCTCTCTGTTACACTGTCCCTCAGTATAAGACTCTCAGTTATAACACTATGTTAGACTGACCCTCAGTGTTTGATTCTCAGTTATAACACTCTCTCTGTTGCACTGACCCTCAGTATAAGACTCTCAGTTATAACAGTCTCTCTGTTACTTTGTCCCTCAGTAAATGACTCTCAGTTATAACACACTCTCTGTTACACTGTCCCTCAGTATAAGACTCTCAGTTATAACAATCTCTCTGTTACACTGTCCCTCAGTATAAGACTCTCAGTTATAACACACTCTCTGGTACACTGTCCCTCAGTATAAGACTCTCAGTTATAACACTCTGTCTGTTACACTGTCCCTCAGTATAAGACTCTCAGTTATAACACACTCTCTGGTACACAGTCCCTCAGTATAAGACTCTCACTTATAACACACTCTCTGTTACCATGTCCCTCAGTGTAAGACTCTCAGTTATAACACTCTTTCTGTTACACTGTCCCTCAGTATAAGACTCTCAGTTATAACACTCTCTGTTACACTGTCCTCAGTATAAGACTCTCAGTTGTAACAATCTCTCTGTTAAACTGACCCTCAGAATAAGACTCTCATTTATAACACTCTCTTTTACACTGACCCTCAGAATAAGACTCTCAGTTATAACACTCCCTCTGTTACACTGACCCTCAGTATAAGACTCTCAGTTATAACACTCTCTCTGTTACACTTACCTTCAGTATAAGACTCTCAGTTATAACACTCTCTGGAACACTGTCCCACAGTATAAGAGTCACAGTTATAACACTCGCTCTGTTACACTGACCCTCATTATAAGACTCAGTTATAACACTCTCTCTGTTACACTGTCCCTCAGTATAAGCCTCTCAGTTATAACACTCTCTGGTACACTGTCCCTCAGTATAAGACTCTCAGTTATAACACTCTCTCTGTTACACTGACCCTCAGTATAAGACTCTCAGTTATAACACTCGCTCTGTTACACTGACCCTCAGTATAAGACTCTCATTTATAACACTCTGTTACACTGTCCCTCAGTGTAAGACTCTCAGTTATAACACTGTCTCTGTTACACTGACCCTCAGTATAAGACTCTCAGTTATAATAATGTCTCTGTTACTCTGACCCTCAGTATAAGACTCTCAGTAATAACAGTCTCTCTGTTACACTGACCCTCAGTATAAGACTCTCAGTAATAACACTCTCTCTGTTACACTGACCCTCAGTATCAGACTCTCAGTTATAACACTCTCTCTGTTACTTTGCCCCTCAGTAAATGACTCTCAGTTATAACACACTCTCTGTTACACTGTCCCTCAGTATAAGACTCTCAGTTATAACACACTCTCTGTTACACTGACGCTCAGTATATGACTCTCAGTTATAAAACTCTGTGACACTGACCCTCAGTATAAGACTCTTAGTTATCACAATCTCTCTGTTACACTGATCCTCAGTATAACACTCTCAGTTATACCACTCTGTTACACTGTCCCTCAGTATAAGACTCTCAGTTATAACACTCTCTCTTTTACTCTGACCCTCAGTATATGACTCTCAGTTATAACATTCTCTCTGTTAAATTGACCCTCAGTATAAGACTCACAGTTATGACAATCTCTCTGTTACACTCATCTTCAGTATAAGACTCTCAGTTATAACACTCTCTCTGTTACACTGACCCTCAGTTTAAGACTCTCAGTTATATCACTCTCTCTGTTACACTGTCACTCAATATAAGACTCTCAGTTATAACACACTCTCTGTTACACTGACCCTCAGTATAAGACTCTCAGTTATAACACTCTCTCTGTTACACTGACCCTCAGTGTAAGACTCTCAGTTTTACACTCGCTCTGTTACAGCGACCCTCAGTATAAGACTCTCAGTTATAACACTCTGTTACACTGACCCTCAGTGTAAGACTCTCAGTTATAACACTGTCTCTGTTACACTGACCCTCAGTATAAGACTCCCAGTTATAACACTCTCTCTGTTAAATTGACCCTCAGTATAAGACTCTCAGTTGTAACAATCTCTCTGTTACACTGACCCTCAGTACAAGACTCTCAGTTATAACACTCTCTCTGTTACACAGTCCTTAGTATAAGACTCTCAGTTATAACACTCTCTCTGTTACACTGTACCTCAGTATAAGACTCTCAGTTATAACACTCTCTTTGTTACACTGACCCTCCGTATAAGGCTCACAGTTATAACACTCTCTCTGTTACAGTGTCCCTCAGTATAAGACTCTCAGTTATGAAACTCTGTGACACTGACCCTCAGTATAAGACTCTCAGTTATAAAACTATCTCTGTTTCTCTGTCCCTCATTATAAGGCTCTCAGTTATAACAATCTATCTGTATAAGAGTCTCAGTTATAACACTCTGTTACACTAAACCTTAGTATAAGACTCACACTTATAACAATCTCTCTGTTACACTGACCCTCAGAATAAGACTCTCAGTTAGACCACTCTCTCCTTTAAAATGACCCTTTGTATAAGACTCTCAGTTATAACAATCTCTCCGTAACACTGATTCTCAGTATAAGACTCTCAGTTATAACACTCTCTCTGTTACACTGACCCTCAGTATAAGACTCGCAGTTATAACACTCTCTCTGTTACACTGACACTCAGTATAAGGCTCACAGTTATAACACTCTCTCTGTAACATTGACCCTCAGTATAAGACTCTCAGTTACAACATCCTCTCTGTTACACTGACCCTCAGTATAAGACTCTCAGTTATTACACTCTCTCTGTTACACTAACCCTCAGTATAAGACGCTCAGTTATAACACACTCTCTGTTACACTGTCCCTCAGTATAAGACTCTCAGTTATATCACTCTCTCTGTTACACTGTCCCTCAGTATAAGGTTGCCAGTTATAACACTCTCTCTGTTACACTGACCCTCAGTATAAGACTCTCAGTTATAACACTCTCTCTGTTACACTGACCCTCATTATAAGACTCTCAGTTATAACACTCTCTCTGTTACACTGACCCTCAGTATAAGACTCTCAGTTAGAACACTGTCTCTGTTACACTGACCCTCAGTATAAGAATCTCAGTTATAACACTCTCTCTGTTACACTGACCCTCAGTATAAGACTCTCAGTTATAACACTCTCCCTTTGACACTGTCCCTCAGTATAATACCCTCAGTTATAACACTCTCTGTTACACTGTCCTCAGTATAAGACTCTCAGTTGTAACAATCTCTCTGTTAAACTGACCCTCAGAATAAGACTCTCCTTTATAACACTCTCTTTTACACTGACCCTCAGAATAAGTCTCTCAGTTATAACACTCCCTCTGTTACACTGACCGTCAGTATAAGACTCTCAGTTATAACACTCTCTCTGTTACACTTACCTTCAGTATAAGACTCTCAGTTATAACACTCTCTGGTACACTGTCCCACAGTATAAGAGTCACAGTTATAACACTCGCTCTGTTACACTGACCCTCATTATAAGACTCAGTTATAACACTCTCTCTGTTACACTGTCCCTCAGTATAAGCCTCTCAGTTATAACACTCTCTGGTACACTGTCCCTCAGTATAAGACTCTCAGTTATAACACTCTCTCTGTTACACTGACCCTCAGTATAAGACTCTCAGTTATAACACTCTCTCTGTTACACTGACCCTCAGTATAAGACTCGCAGTTATAACACTCTCTCTGTTACACTGACCCTCAGTATAAGGCTCACAGTTATAACACTCTCTCCGTTAATCTGTCCCTCATTATAAGACTCTCAGTTATAACACTCTCTCTGTTACACTGACCCTCAGTATAAGACTCTCAGTTATAACAGTCTCTCTGTTACACTGACCCTCAGTGTCGGACTCTCAGTTATAACACTCTCTCTGTTACACTGACCCTCAGTATAAGAATCTCAGTTATAACACTCTCTCTTTTACTCTGACCTTCAGTATAAGACTCTCAGTTATAACACTCTCTCTGTTACACTGGCCCTCAGTATAAGGCTCACAGTTATAACACATTCTCTGTTACACAGTCCCTCAGTATAAGGCTCACAGTTATAACACTCTCTCTGTTACACTGTCCCTCATTTTAGACTCTCAGTTATAACACTCTCTCTGCTACACTGACCCTTAGTATTGGACTCTCAGTTATAACACTCTGTCTGTTACACTGAACATCAGGATAAGAATCACAGTTATAACACTCTCTCTGTTACATTGACCCTTAGTATAATACTCTCAGATATAACAATCTCTCTGTTAAACTGATCCTCAGTATAAGACTCTCAGTTATAGCACTATGTTAGACTGACCCTCAGTGTTAGATTCTCAGTTATAACACTCTCTCTGTTGCACTGACCCTCAGTATAAGACTTTCAGTTATAACACTCTCTCTGTTACTTTGTCCCTCAGTTAATGACTCTCAGTTATAACACACTCTCTGTTACACTGTCCCTCAGTATAAGACTCTCAGTTATAACACACTCTTTGTTACACTGACGCTCAGTATAACACTCTCAGTTATAACACTCTCTCTGTTTCACTGACCCTTATTATAAGACTCTCAGTTATAAAACTCTGTGACACTGACCCTCAGAATAAGACTCTTAGTTATCACAATCTCTCTGTTACACTGATCCTCAGTATAACACTCTCAGTTATACCACTCTGTTACAGTGACCCTCAGTATAAGACTCTCAGTTATAACACTCTGTTACACTGACCCTCAGTGTAAGACTCTCAGTTATCACACTCTCTCTGTTACACTGACCCTCAGTATAAGACTCTCAGTTATAACACTGTCTCTGTTACACTGACCCTCAGTCTAAGACTCTCAGTTATAACACTCTCTCTGTTACTCTGACCCTCAGTATAAGACTCTCAGTTATAACACTCTCTCTGTTACACTGATCCTCAGTATAAGACTCTCAGTCATTACAATCTATCTGTTACACTGACCCTCAGTATAAGACTCTCAGTTATAACACTCTCTCTGTTACACTGACCCTCAGTATAAGACTCTCAGTTATAACATTCTCTCTGCTACACTGACCCTCAGTATAAGACACTCAGTTTTAACACACTGTTACACTGACCCTCAGTATAATACTCTCAGTTATAACCCTCTCTCTGTTACACTGACCCTCAGTATAAGGCTCTCAGTTATAACACTCTCTCTGTTACACTGACCCTCAGTATAGGACTCTCATTTATAACACTCTCTCTGTTACACTGACCCTCAGTGTCGGACTCTCAGTGAAAACACTCTGTTACACTGACCCTCAGTGTAAGACTCTCAGTTATAACACTGTCTCTGTTACACTGACCCGCAGTATAAGACTCTCAGTTATACCTCTGTCTCTGTTACTCTGACCCTCAGTATAAGACTCTCAGTTATAACAATCTCTCTGTTACACTGACCCTCAGTATTAGACTCTCAGTTATAACACTCTCTCTGTTACACTGACCCTCAGTATAAGACTCTCAGTTATAACAATCTCTCTGTTACTCTGACCCTCAGTATAAGACTCTCAGTTATAACAATCTCTCTGTTACACTCACCCTCCGTATAAGACTCTCAGTTATAACACTGTCTCTGTTACACTGACCCTCAGTATAAGACACTCAGTTATAACACTCTCTCTGTTACACTGACCCTCAGTATAAGACTCTCAGTTATAACACTCTCTCTGTTACACTGATCTCAGTATAAGACTCTCAGTTATAACACTCTGTTTCACTGACCCTCAGTGTAAGACTCTCAGTTATAACACTGTCTCTGTTACACTGACCCTCAGTATAAGACTCTCAGTTACAACTCTGTCTCTGTTACTCTGACCCTCAGTATAAGACTCTCAGTTATAACAATCTCTCTGTTACACTGACCCTCAGTATAAGACTCTCAGTTATAACACTCTCTCTGTTACACTGACCCTCAGTATAAGACTCTCAGTTATAACACTCTCTCTGTTACTCTGACCCTCAGTATAAGACTCTCAGTTATAACAATCTCTCTGTTACACTGACCCTCCGTATAAGACTCTCAGTTTTCACACTGTCTCTGTTTCTCCGACCCTCAGTATAAGACTCTCAGTTATAACACTCTCTCTGTTACACTGACCCTCAGTATAAGAGTCTCAGTTATAACACACTCTCTGTTACACTGACCCTCAGTATAACACTCTCAGTTATAACACTCTCTCTGTTACACTGTCCCACAGTATAAGACTCTCAGTTATAACACTCTCTCTGTTACACTGTCCCTCAGTATAAGACTCTCAGTTATAACACTCTCTGTTACTCTGACCCTCAGTATAAGACTCTCAGTTATAACAATCTCTCTGTTACACTGACCCTCCGTATAAGACTCTCAGTTTTCACACTGTCTCTGTTTCTCTGACCCTCAGTATAAGACTCTCAGTTATAACACTCTCTCTGTTACACTGACCCTCAGTATAAGAGTCTCAGTTATAACACACTCTCTGTTACACTGACCCTCAGTATAAGACTCTCAGTTATAACACTCTCTCTGTTACACTGTCCCTCAGTATAAGACTCTCAGTTATAACACTCTCTCTGTTACACTGTCCCTCAGTATAAGACTCTCAGTTATAACACTCTCTCTGTTACACTGTCCCTCAGTATAAGACTCTCAGTTATAACACTCTCTCTGTTACACTGACCCTCAGTATAAGACTCTCAGTTATCACACTGTCTCTGTTCCACTGACCCTCAGTATAAGACTCTCAGTTATAACTCTGTCTCTGTTACTCTGACCCTCAGTATAAGACTCTCAGTTATAACAATCTCTCTGTTACACTGACCCTCCCTATAAGACTCTCAGTTTTCACACTGTCTCTGTTTCTCTGACCCTCAGTATAAGACTCTCAGTTATAACACTCTCTCTGTTACACTGACCCTCAGTATAAGAGTCTCAGTTATAACACTCTCTCTGTTACACTGACCCTCAGTATAAGACTCTCAGTTATAACACTCTCTCTGTTACACTGTCCCTCAGTATAAGACTCTCAGTTATAACACTCTCTCTGTTACACTGTTCTCAGTATAAGACTCTCAGTTATAACACTCTCTCTGTTACACTGACCCTCAGTGTAAGACTCTCAGTTATCACACTGTCTCTGTTCCACTGACCCTCAGTATAAGACTCTCAGTTATAACTCTGTCTCTGTTACTCTGACCCTCAGTATAAGACTCTCAGTTATAACAATCTCTCTGTTACACTGACCCTCCGTATAAGACTCTCAGTTTTCACACTGTCTCTGTTTCTCTGACCCTCAGTATAAGACTCTCAGTTATAACACTCTCTCTGTTACACTGACCCTCAGTATAAGAGTCTCAGTTATAACACTCTCTCTGTTACACTGACCCTCAGTATAAGACTCTCAGTTATAACACTCTCTCTGTTACACTGTCCCTCAGTATAAGACTCTCAGTTATAACACTCTCTCTGTTACACTGTTCTCAGTATAAGACTCTCAGTTATAACACTCTCTCTGTTACACTGACCCTCAGTGTAAGACTCTCAGTTATCACACTGTCTCTGTTCCACTGACCCTCAGTATAAGACTCTCAGTTATAACTCTGTCTCTGTTACTCTGACCCTCAGTATAAGACTCTCAGTTATAACAATCTCTCTGTTACACTGACCCTCAGTATAAGACTCTCAGTTATAACACTCTCTCTGTTACACTGACCCTCAGTATAAGACTCTCAGTTATAACACTCTCTCTGTTACTCTGACCCTCAGTATAAGACTCTCAGTTATAACAATCTCTCTGTTACACTGACCCTCCATATAAGACTCTCAGTTATAACACTGTCTCTGTTACACTGACCCTCAGTATAGGACTCTCATTTATAACACTCTCTCTGTTACACTGACCCTCAGTGTCGGACTCTCAGTTATAACACTCTGTTACACTGACCCTCAGTGTAAGACTCTCAGTTATAACACTGTCTCTGTTACACTGACCCGCAGTATAAGACTCTCAGTTATAACACTCTCTCTGTTACACTGACCCTCAGTATAAGACTCTCAGTTATAACACTCTCTCTGTTACTCTGACCCTCAGTATAAGACTCTCAGTTATAACAATCTCTCTGTTACACTGACCCTCCGTATAAGACTCTCAGTTATAACACTGTCTCTGTTACACTGACCCTCAGTATAAGACACTCAGTTATAACACTCTCTCTGTTACACTGACCTTCAGTATAAGACTCTCAGTTATAACACTCTCTCTGTTACACCTACCCTCAGTATAAGACTCTCATTTATAACACTCTCTCTGTTACACTGACCCTCAGTATCGGACTCTCAGTTATAACAATCTCTCTGTTACACTGACCCTCAGTATAAGACTCTCAGTTATAACAATCTCTCTGTTACACTGACCCTCCGTATAAGACTCTCAGTTATAACACTGTCTCTGTTACACTGACCCTCAGTATAAGACACTCAGTTATAACACTCTCTCTGTTACACTGACCTTCAGTATAAGACTCTCAGTTATAACACTCTCTCTGTTACACTGACCCTCAGTATAAGACTCTCAGTTATAACACTCTCTCTGTTACACTGACCCTCAGTATAAGACTCTCAGTTATAACACTCTCTCTGTTACACTGATCTCAGTATAAGACTCTCAGTTATAACACTCTGTTACACTGACCCTCAGTGTAAGACTCTCAGTTATAACACTGTCTCTGTTACACTGACCCTCAGTATAAGACTCTCAGTTACAACTCTGTCTCTGTTACTCTGACCCTCAGTATAAGACTCTCAGTTATAACAATCTCTCTGTTACACTGACCCTCAGTATAAGACTCTCAGTTATAACACTCTCTCTGTTACACTGACCCTCAGTATAAGACTCTCAGTTATAACACTCTCTCTGTTACTCTGACCCTCAGTATAAGACTCTCAGTTATAACAATCTCTCTGTTACACTGACCCTCCGTATAAGACTCTCAGTTTTCACACTGTCTCTGTTTCTCTGACCCTCAGTATAAGACTCTCAGTTATAACACTCTCTCTGTTACACTGACCCTCAGTATAAGAGTCTCAGTTATAACACTCTCTCTGTTACACTGACCCTCAGTATAAGACTCTCAGTTATAACACTCTCTCTGTTACACTGTCCCTCAGTATAAGACTCTCAGTTATAACACTCTCTCTGTTACACTGTTCTCAGTATAAGACTCTCAGTTATAACACTCTCTCTGTTACACTGACCCTCAGTGTAAGACTCTCAGTTATCACACTGTCTCTGTTCCACTGACCCTCAGTATAAGACTCTCAGTTATAACTCTGTCTCTGTTACTCTGACCCTCAGTATAAGACTCTCAGTTATAACAATCTCTCTGTTACACTGACCCTCAGTATAAGACTCTCAGTTATAACACTCTCTCTGTTACACTGACCCTCAGTATAAGACTCTCAGTTATAACACTCTCTCTGTTACTCTGACCCTCAGTATAAGACTCTCAGTTATAACAATCTCTCTGTTACACTGACCCTCCATATAAGACTCTCAGTTATAACACTGTCTCTGTTACTCTGACCCTCATTATTAGACTCTCAGTTATACCACTCTCTCTGTTACACTGACCCTCAGTATAAGACTCTCAGTCATTACAATCTCTCTGTTACACTGACCCTCAGTATAAGACTTTCAGTTATAACACTCTCTCTGTTACACTGACCTTCAGTATAGGACTCTCAGTTATAACACTGTCTCTGTTACACTGACCCTCAGTATAAGACACTCAGTTATAACACTCTCTCTGTTACACTGACCTTCAGTATAAGACTCTCAGTTATAACACTCTCTCTGTTACACTGACCCTCAGTATAAGACTCTCAGTTATAACACTCTCTCTGTTACACTGACCCTCAGTATAAGACTCTCAGTTATAACACTCTCTCTGTTACACTGATCTCAGTATAAGACTCTCAGTTATAACACTCTGTTACACTGACCCTCAGTGTAAGACTCTCAGTTATAACACTGTCTCTGTTACACTGACCCTCAGTATAAGACTCTCAGTTACAACTCTGTCTCTGTTACTCTGACCCTCAGTATAAGACTCTCAGTTATAACACTCTCTCTGTTACACTGACCCTCAGTATAAGACTCTCAGTTATAACACTCTCTCTGTTACACTGACCCTCAGTATAAGACTCTCAGTTATAACACTCTCTCTGTTACTCTGACCCTCAGTATAAGACTCTCAGTTATAACAATCTCTCTGTTACACTGACCCTCCGTATAAGACTCTCAGTTTTCACACTGTCTCTGTTTCTCTGACCCTCAGTATAAGACTCTCAGTTATAACACTCTCTCTGTTACACTGACCCTCAGTATAAGAGTCTCAGTTATAACACTCTCTCTGTTACACTGACCCTCAGTATAAGACTCTCAGTTATAACACTCTCTCTGTTACACTGTCCCTCAGTATAAGACTCTCAGTTATAACACTCTCTCTGTTACACTGTTCTCAGTATAAGACTCTCAGTTATAACACTCTCTCTGTTACACTGACCCTCAGTGTAAGACTCTCAGTTATCACACTGTCTCTGTTCCACTGACCCTCAGTATAAGACTCTCAGTTATAACTCTGTCTCTGTTACTCTGACCCTCAGTATAAGACTCTCAGTTATAACAATCTCTCTGTTACACTGACCCTCAGTATAAGACTCTCAGTTATAACACTCTCTCTGTTACACTGACCCTCAGTATAAGACTCTCAGTTATAACACTCTCTCTGTTACTCTGACCCTCAGTATAAGACTCTCAGTTATAACAATCTCTCTGTTACACTGACCCTCCATATAAGACTCTCAGTTATAACACTGTCTCTGTTACACTGACCCTCAGTATAGGACTCTCATTTATAACACTCTCTCTGTTACACTGACCCTCAGTGTCGGACTCTCAGTTATAACACTCTGTTACACTGACCCTCAGTGTAAGACTCTCAGTTATAACACTGTCTCTGTTACACTGACCCGCAGTATAAGACTCTCAGTTATAACACTCTCTCTGTTACACTGACCCTCAGTATAAGACTCTCAGTTATAACACTCTCTCTGTTACTCTGACCCTCAGTATAAGACTCTCAGTTATAACAATCTCTCTGTTACACTGACCCTCCGTATAAGACTCTCAGTTATAACACTGTCTCTGTTACACTGACCCTCAGTATAAGACACTCAGTTATAACACTCTCTCTGTTACACTGACCTTCAGTATAAGACTCTCAGTTATAACACTCTCTCTGTTACACCTACCCTCAGTATAAGACTCTCATTTATAACACTCTCTCTGTTACACTGACCCTCAGTATCGGACTCTCAGTTATAACAATCTCTCTGTTACACTGACCCTCAGTATAAGACTCTCAGTTATAACAATCTCTCTGTTACACTGACCCTCCGTATAAGACTCTCAGTTATAACACTGTCTCTGTTACACTGACCCTCAGTATAAGACACTCAGTTATAACACTCTCTCTGTTACACTGACCTTCAGTATAAGACTCTCAGTTATAACACTCTCTCTGTTACACTGACCCTCAGTATAAGACTCTCAGTTATAACACTCTCTCTGTTACACTGACCCTCAGTATAAGACTCTCAGTTATAACACTCTCTCTGTTACACTGATCTCAGTATAAGACTCTCAGTTATAACACTCTGTTACACTGACCCTCAGTGTAAGACTCTCAGTTATAACACTGTCTCTGTTACACTGACCCTCAGTATAAGACTCTCAGTTACAACTCTGTCTCTGTTACTCTGACCCTCAGTATAAGACTCTCAGTTATAACAATCTCTCTGTTACACTGACCCTCAGTATAAGACTCTCAGTTATAACACTCTCTCTGTTACACTGACCCTCAGTATAAGACTCTCAGTTATAACACTCTCTCTGTTACTCTGACCCTCAGTATAAGACTCTCAGTTATAACAATCTCTCTGTTACACTGACCCTCCGTATAAGACTCTCAGTTTGCACACTGTCTCTGTTTCTCTGACCCTCAGTATAAGACTCTCAGTTATAACACTCTCTCTGTTACACTGACCCTCAGTATAAGAGTCTCAGTTATAACACTCTCTCTGTTACACTGACCCTCAGTATAAGACTCTCAGTTATAACAATCTCTCTGTTACACTGTCCCTCAGTATAAGACTCTCAGTTATAACACTCTCTCTGTTACACTGTTCTCAGTATAAGACTCTCAGTTATAACACTCTCTCTGTTACACTGACCCTCAGTGTAAGACTCTCAGTTATCACACTGTCTCTGTTCCACTGACCCTCAGTATAAGACTCTCAGTTATAACTCTGTCTCTGTTACTCTGACCCTCAGTATAAGACTCTCAGTTATAACAATCTCTCTGTTACACTGACCCTCAGTATAAGACTCTCAGTTATAACACTCTCTCTGTTACACTGACCCTCAGTATAAGACTCTCAGTTATAACACTCTCTCTGTTACTCTGACCCTCAGTATAAGACTCTCAGTTATAACAATCTCTCTGTTACACTGACCCTCCATATAAGACTCTCAGTTATAACACTGTCTCTGTTACTCTGACCCTCATTATTAGACTCTCAGTTATACCACTCTCTCTGTTACACTGACCCTCAGTATAAGACTCTCAGTCATTACAATCTCTCTGTTACACTGACCCTCAGTATAAGACTCTCAGTTATAACACTCTCTCTGTTACACTGACCTTCAGTATAGGACTCTCAGTTATAACACTCTCTCTGTTACACTGACCCTCAGTATAAGACTCTCAGTTATAACACTCTCTCTGTTACACTGACCCTCAGTATACGAGTCTCAGTTATAACACTCTCTCTGTTACACTGACCCTCAGTATAAGACTCTCAGTTATAACACTCTCTCTGTTACACTGTCCCTCAGTGTAAGACTCTCAGTTATAACACTCTCTCTGTTACACTGATCTCAGTATAAGACTCTCAGTTATAACACTCTGTTACACTGACCCTCAGTGTAAGACTCTCAGTTATAACACTGTCTCTGTTACACTGACCCTCAGTATAAGACTCTCAGTTATAACAATCTCTCTGTTACACTGACCCTCAGTATAAGACTCTCAGTTATAACACTCTCTCTGTTACACTGACCCTCAGTATAAGACTCTCAGTTATAACACTCTCTGTTACACTGACCCTCAGTATAAGACTCTCAGTTATAACACTCTCTCTGTTACACTGTCCCTCAGTGTAAGACTCTGAGTTTCACGCTCTCTCTGTTACACTGTCCCTCAATTTAAGACTCTCAGTTATAACAATCTCTCTGTTACACTGTCCCTCAGTATAAGACTCTCAGTTATAACAATCTCTCTGTTACACTGACCCTCAGTATAAGACTCTCAGTTATAACAATCTCTCTGTTACACTGTCCCTCAGTATAAGACTCTCAGTTATAACACTCTCTGTTACACTGTCCCTCAGTGTAAGACTCTGAGTTTCACACTCTCTCTGTTACACTGACCCTCAGTAAAAGACTCTCAGTTATAACAATCTCTCTGTTACACTGACCCTCAGTATAAGACTCTCAGTTATAACAATCTCTCTGTTACACTGTCCCTCAGTATAAGACTCTCAGTTATAACACTCTCTGTTACACTGTCCCTCAGTGTAAGACTCTGAGTTTCACACTCTCTCTGTTACACTGACCCTCAGTAAAAGACTCTCAGTTATAACAATCTCTCTGTTACACTGACCCTCAGTATAAGACTCTCAGTTATAACACTTTCTCGATTACTCTGGCCCTCAGTGTTAGACTCTGAGTTTCACACTCTCTCTGTTACACTGACCCTCAGTATAAGACTCTGAGTTTCACACTCTCTCTGTTACACTGACCCTCAGTATAAGACTCTGAGTTTCACACTCTCTCTGTTACACTGACCCTCAGTCTGTCGCTCCTGGTTTCCGCGCCCTGTCCCTTTTCCTCTCCGCGATGGAAGGACGTGCCCTGTGCCCGGCTCGGTTTCGAGGCTGCCCCTTGTCTCCCGATGGGAACCGGTGCTGTTTGCCTCCTCCCTCAGTTTCCCCGCCGCTCTGGACCAGCGCTTCCCGGGCATCGCTGTCCTTCGCCTGGGGAGACCTGCGGAATGGGGAGAACAGGGGGTCGGCGCTGTGAAGCCAATCTTCTCTCCCCCCACCCCACCCCAAACCCCCTCCCCCTTCCGCAGACCCACCGGCGACTAAGCACTTTCTGAGATCAAGCATTCAGCTTATTTATTTGCTCATTCTGCACTGCATCTGTGTGTTGGCAGTGGGTGAGGCATTCCCAAACTCCCCTCTCCCAACCCCCAACACCCCCCCCCCCACCTCCCTAAGTCAGTCCCTCCCCCACTCCCCAGCCCATGCTAGAGTTACCCCCTACCCTTAACCCCCGGCGTCCGCCCCGATTGCCAGCCTCTTGCCCGCTCCCAAACCCGGAACCGAGCCGGCACCACCACTCCAGTCCCTCCCCTCCTCCGCTCCCACCCCCCCACCCCTCCCACCCCACCACCCCCCTCCCCCTCCCTCCCCACCCCCACCACCCCCTGGCCTCGTTACCTCACACCTCGCCTCCCTCTCGGGATCCGAACCCAGAGCGCGCTCTGGATCCAAAGATGGACGACGCTTGTCCAACCCTCAAAAGCCTCTGGCGTGGCGGGATTCAAACCCCAGGGTATTAACGCCTCCCCCTGGTGGTGGTGGTGGTGGTGGTGGTGGGGGGGCGGTTGGTGGGGGGGGGGGTGGCCTGGTGTGTGTCTCCTCGCAACGCTAACTCCAGCACCAGACACCGCCACTCCACCCGGACCCCCCCGCTCGAGCGTCGCTCTTTTGTGACCGCCGACTCACCTCATTGGAACTCACGGTCGACTTGCCTCACTCCTCTCCGCAGCGGTGGGGAGGGGGGGGGGGAGGGGAGGGGGGGTGGGGCAGGGGTTATTTTTTTGTATCTTTTCCCCTTCTCTTGCCCTGATTTCCCACCCCCGCGTTCCCTTTTTTGGGTTCGGAGCTCGTCTCATTTTCGGGAGAGGAAGGGAAAGGTCCCTGAGACACCGCCACTCATGAAGGGGAAACTCAAATTTTGAAAAGGAAAAAAAAAAATCAAACATTACACAGAAGAACAGGACTGGGATCGAAATCCCCAACACATTTCACCAAAGATGTCTACAAGATTGCCAAGAGTCAAGTCGGAGAACCTCACGGACCCGCTTACCCACGCTACCCCACCACCCCGCTCATCAACACCTCGTCGCCCTCGAGTCTCTAGCCGCTCCTTCTGATTTGTACCTCATCCGAACAGTACCTCAGCCTGAGGGTGATGCTGGAAAGCCCAAGGCGTCGTCGACGGCCTGGTCGAGAGCCGCTTCGTCGGGGTGGGGGAGGGGGTTGCTCCCCAGGGCTTGTGTGTATTGTGGGTGGGGGGGGGGGGGGGGGCGGGGGGGGAGGTGGGAGGGCTGTGCGGAGCCCGGCGATCGAGCCTGGACCGGCGGGAGCGGCCCAGGCTGACGGGACAGGCGGAGCTTTACGCCGGGGGGGGGGGGGGCGGAACCTTCCGGAACCACCGAGCGACGATGGACTTGAGAAACGTTCCCCGCCCACTCCCCCACAAGTGGGGGAGGGGAACGCGGGGTGTCCTCTGAAGAGAAACACATCTTGACCGTGTGCACACGCGGAACAAACTGCTATTCCAAAGGATTTGGCTGTACTCCCTTTACGTGGGGTGCGGGGGTTGGAAACGGTGGGGGTGGGGGGTGGGGGGGGTTGGTGGGGTAGGGGTGGAAGGGAGAAATCACACCAAATGGAATAAAAGAACATTGAGGAAACATGCTCCTTCCCTCTCTCCTCCCTCCCCCACTACCCCACCCCGGACCACTGCATCCCTCATCCCAAAACACCGCCACATCCCTCACCCCACAACCACCACCTCGTAGGAACCAAAAACCGTGCAAGAGAACGTTTCCTATTGTGAATGTTGTGACCGTGGTTTGAAAAGATTGATGTTGCTGTTTTTAACAAGGAAAAAAAAAATAGGTATATATAATAAACTCGAGTTTTGAACACGGAAGTATTTTTTTTGAATGAAGGCCAGCAGGTGAGGTGGTCCCCGTCTACAAAACGTGCGATTTGTTCACCCCCTCGAAACCCTGGAGTTACTGTTTATTCAGCAGGGTAAGGATTACTCACTGTGCGACTACATGGAGTTACTGTTTATTCAGCAGGTAAGGATTACTCACTGTGTAACTACATGTAGTTACTGTTTATTCAGCAGGGTAAGGATTACTCACTGTGTGACTACAGAGGAGTTACTGTTTATTCAGCAGGGTAAGGATTACTCACTGTGTGACTACATGGAGTTACTGTTTATTCAGCAGGGTAAGGATTACTCACTGTGTAACTACATGGAGTTACTGTTATTCAGCAGGGTAAGGATTACTCACTGTGTAACTACATGGGGTTAGTGTTTATTCAGCAGGGTAAGGATTACTCACTGTGTAA